>CM073761.1:18381955-18981955 GCA_037127475.1 Arma custos | reverse complement strand
GCCGCCCTAAGCTGCGATGGTTGGGTGGTGTTGAAGAAGATGCAAGGACCCTGCTCGGAGTACGGAATTGGAGAGCAGCTGCACTTGGCCGGTTAAGCTGGCGGAAGCTGCTTGAGGAGGCCAGGACCCAGTAATGGGTTGTTGCGCCGATTGAAGAAGAAGAAGAAATTTATATTAGTCTAATAATTTAATTGTATCTTTTTTATAATTTTATTAATAAATAGTAGTATCTTTAATTAAGGAGTAGTTTAATTCATATTAATACCCAGTAGTCCGTAACAGTATGCACATTTTGCTATGCCGCTTGGTTCCATAAGTAACAGATGTCCAAATTATCTGAGCCAGTTCCCTTAATTATTTCGATGAATAAGATTTTTTTTGTATTAATGACAAATACCTCGAGGAAAGAATCTATGAGATGCATCCGGTGAGACATAGACTGGGGGTGGATTTTCGTTTGTTGGATTAAACTTATTTTGGTACTAGTATGTTTAAGGGCCTGCTGACATCAGCGCGCTCAGGTGTCACTTTTCTTAACCATCTCCTACTGTTATAGTAACCTTTCTATTGTTTTGTTATTGTTTATGTGAAGTTGAAGGTGAATGTGCTTTTGATTATTTTCTTCAAATATGACTTGGAATTTGAAGATTTTTCGCACGGTGAACGATGAAAAATCAGCTGTTAGGTTTCTTCAGGAGCGGAATGTTATTCCGCAGAAAATGCGTTGTGGAAATGGACATGATACGAAACTGCAAGTGGGGAATAAAATTAGATGGAGATGCCAGAAAAAAGGATGCAACAAGACCCTGGGTATTAAATACGTGGTTGAGGAATAGTACATTACTTTTGGAGACTATTGTCCATTTTATATAACGAAGTTAGAGGGAAGAGACCCTTTTGATGCAATATTTGAAGATATTGTTCTTTTTAATGAGCATTGTTTGGAATAAATCTTTCCCCGTGCAAAATCTTTCCCCGTAAAAATTTGCCCCGGCAAATCTTTTCTCTTTAAAATATAAACATTTAAAAATTAAAAAAATTGTCATATTTTAGTTACAAATTGTTATTTAATGAATATTCCTTGTAATAAATGTTTTATTATTTCTAGTTTAATTTTGTCTACATGTTTCTCATTTATTTCATTTCCTATAAATCTGTTGTATCATAATGAAAGGCAATGCCTATTTAAAATTCATGCATAACCTGACAAGGTCCAAATAGTTGAGGTAACTGACACCTGAGCGCGCTGATGTCAGCAGGCCCTTAAACATACTAGTACCCTTATTTTCTTAAAGGTAGTAGTAAAAGTTGTTGGTCCTCATAGTTTTGAATAGAACTTTAATTCTTGACATTTTTAGACTTTAAATTCCGGGAAACCATGAAACAATATTGATGTTGAATTATTTTTAACAACTGAAATACATAGTGATGATTATAGAAATGATAAACTCCGCTGGAGTTCAGAGCAAAAGACCATAGTGAACAGTGTTCCTGAAAGGTTTACAATTTATACTCAAGAAGAGATTGAATATATAAAGGACTGCCAGCCGTTCGAAGGATAAGTCACTTCAGCTCAATCGCGTCGATCTTTTTCTAGCCTCCCTAGAGGGCCATCTTTCCACCTCAAGACAATTTTCAAAATGAAGAGGGACGGGCAACCATAGGGGAAAGAGAAATAAGAAATTGTCTTGGACGGTGGTGTTTGAAGACTATGAGCTTGTCTGCAATCAATCTCACAAGAATTTTTAATGTAATTCTATTGCCTTCAGTTACGTTCAGCACTGTCATTGTTCTTCTTCAACTTCAGAGGCTAAGTTTTTCCATTTTTTTCTGCAATACTCACCGCTAATAGTATTTGAGTAGTTTTGAATAGTTGAGTAGCCTCAAAGTGACCATGAGTAATTTTGGTCCATCTCCAGAATACTGTTATGTTAAAGGTTAACGGCGCTACACTAGTGCTATCTAGCAGAATTCGTGTCAACTATCAGCTGTATATTCTAATGCAACAATTTTATTCATAGAAGTCATTAAAATTATTATTGGTGCCAACTTGCACTCGTCGGACCCAAACGAATCTTTTTAAGTAGGGGTTTGGCCTCAATTATATTTTTAATTTTAATTATTAAAGCATTAAATACACAGGCCAACGATGAAAAAACTTTTATGATGAAAAAAACTTATTCCTGTAGTTTTTAGGGTGCTGAATCCAAATGTGATATTAAAAAAGCTGTATCACCCACAATTTCTTCACATTTTATAGTTAAATTTATTAAATTAAGCGATTTTTAAAGAATTGAACAGCTTTAATCCTACTAATATTAGAAATTCAAAAGTTTGTATGTTTGTCTCTCTTTCACACAAAAACTACTGAATGGATTCGGATGAAACTTTACAGTAATATAGGTTATACATCAGAATGACATATAGGCTACAGAAAGGGCGGATTTATAGGGGGCGCGGGTCACGTGCCCCCCAGACAGTTTTTTAGGTACTGTGGAGAATCCATTATATTAATTATTACATAATTAAAGACAAATCACATTGTAATAGATGTTAAAATAACATAAAGAACATGAGTGAGACCATTGTTTTGATATCCTACTAATATTATAAATGCGAAAGTTTGTATGTATGTTTGTTATTCATTCACGCAAAAACTACTGAAACAATTTGGATGAAACTTTACAGTAATTAATATAGGTTATACATCATAATAACACATAGGCTACAGCAAGGGCAGATTTAGTTAGCCCACGTGCCCCCAGGCAGTTTTTTGTGTTCTGTGGAGAATCCATTATATTACATAATTAAAGGCAAACCAGGAACTTAGCATCTTGAAATTTGCAGATAGGCTCTTTATATAATTTCAGAAAGAAATTTGGATAATTCCACCCTCCAAGGGTTTCCCCCTTAATATAATAGGGTTTCAAAGATTGTAAGGAATCCGTCAGTTTTGAAGTTAGACATCTGAAATTTTGGATGTAAGAGTAACTTATGGTTAAAAAAAATTAAATTATTTATTTAAAATGATCTGTCACGAAACTTTATTTGGCAAACCAAATTCTACGTGAGCGAAGCCGCGGGAAAAAGCTATTATTTAAAATAAATAATTGAAAAACTAGGTCTATTGGTGTGGATGAAGTTGGTAGCACTCCTGAAACACATTTGCTGGCTAAAAAAGGTTGATTTGTTTTTCTGTCAACAGCTGATCTATTGTTTACTGTCAAACTAACCTCACTTTCACGTAAAATTCATTTCACATTAACTTAATAATTAACAAACACAGACCATAGAGCGAGGAGGTAGAGTAGCGGGAGAATTTATCACACTAAATCAATTATGGTCATATAAATTAGTGAAATTTGTGATGTATTCTATTCTAAAAATTAGCATAAATCTATGGCGTTGGAATACAGTCTTCAACAAACAGGCTCTCATGATTACCGTCTGAATAAGTAAAATGTGTTTCCGAGGCACTTATTTCCAATCATGGTGCTTTATAATATTTATAAACTTAATCATGTAAAGAACCAAGTTCCTCGCCCAGGTGCCTTCAAGCCCGGGCAATTGGAGAGGAAAGCGTTGACCATCAAAGAAATAGTTACACATGAACCCCAAGACCCCGTGGAGAAAATTGGTGGAAAAAATTAATGAAAACTTGGATACCAATTTTTCTAATCTTTTACCTTCCCCAATTTAGTCATGACCATTCCGTTTCTAAGTAACAACAAGCCAGAATGATGCCATATGGTTTAAAGAAAAAGGCATTCCCTTATAGAATATTTTTTTTTTATTTTTATTATTTTATTGAGTTGTACAACTGTAATACATACATCTAGTACAATTGCTATGAGAGTAAATAATACATGATAGGACATGTAGAGATACTACCCACTGGCAGCACTCTAATAAAGTTCTATAACAGAAGGTCCCGAGGCCATCTTCTCTTCAGACGCCTAGGAGGATTGTCCGGGATGGAATTGGATGCAAGGATGGAAACTAGTGGGTTTGGATGGGTTTGAAGTTTATTGTGGAATGATAGGTATCTGGAATGGGCTAAATCGGTAACATATGGAACGTTAAGGTCATTATGGATGGTTTTATTTGTGACAAAATAAGGAGCGTTTAGGATTTTGCGAAGGATTTTGGATTGCAAGGATTGGATACGAGAGGAATTCGATGGTTTGGTGGAGCCCCATAGTTCAATTCCATAAGTCCATATAGGCCTTATAACAGTCACATAAATAAGTCTTTTGTAATTGATCTGAAGCTTTGAGCGCTTATCCAGTATGTGTTGAAGTAGTCGGAAACGTCTAGCTGTTTCTTGTCTTTTCAATCTTGTGTGAGGGTTCCAAGTAAGACGCTTGTCTAAGTAGAGTCCCAGGTAGCGAATCTGTTCAACAGGGATAAGTGGAGTACTATTAAAGAATACAGTAGGACAGGAAGTCATGGGTTTTCGACGAAGGGTAAAGGTAATTTGATGGGACTTGCTGGGATTGATTTTAATTCTCCAATTCCGACACCATTCTTCGAGGCTTGATAGGTGTAATTGAAGGGATTGGGATGCAATATATGGGTCATTGTTAACTGATAACACACATGTGTCATCAGCATACGTGGAGATGAAGGTGTTAGGATGGGTTGGAATGTCAGCTGTATATACTGTGTAAAGGATAGGACCGAGGATGCTACCTTGAGGAACGCCAGCAGACTGGGAATAGAGGGATGAGTAGGAACCTTTATGACTTACTTTCCTTATAGAATATGAATATGACAAATCATCAATCATCAAAAATCAATTATACTTATATGCAAGGGTGGATCCAGGATTTTTTTCTGGGGGGGGCACAACGGGCAGACTGGCAAAGATATCAACAATAACTTATAAATAAACTTTTAGTATTTATAAAGCATTCAAAGGTTTATTAAAATATCTAAACAATAGTTTCACTCATGTTCTTTCTGTTATTTTATTCATATATTTTAACAAATCAGATCATGTGACTTACCTATGAGTATTTACAGTAATGGATTCTCCACAGCACACAAAAACCCGGCACGTGCCCCCCTATATCCGCCCTTGCTTATACGAATATATCTCTATGTCATTATTACCAGATAACTTCACTAATAATATCGCTTAGTTTATGTTAACAATAATTATTACTTTCTGAATCATCAGCAGGTTAAATGACCACAAACAGCTTAGTAATTGAAAAAAAGACATAATATGCTGGATCTGAATTATGTAAATTAAATGTGAAGGAGATAGTTGGGGGGTGCAGTCAAAAAAACACTGAATAAGTAATAAACTTATAATTATGTGCCGACGTTTCGACCTACAGTGTAGGTCATCTTCAGGGCGATTTGGAGAGAGAAGTCGTTGGGTGTAACGGCTGGCTAACAATGGTTATATGCTGTCGTAGGCCCCGTTTATTGTGATTTATGTTAATGCATGTATGAGAGGAAAACAGTTGACTGGATGATCTAATGTAAAGGAGATAGTTGGGGGGTGCAGTCAGAAAGAACACTGAATAAGTAATTAACTTATAATTATGTGCCGACGTTTCGACCTACAGTGTAGGTCATCTTCAGGGCGATTTGGAGAGTGAAGTCGTTAGATGTAACGGCTGGCTAGCACTATTATTATAGCACTAGAAGTGCTAGCCAGCCGTTACATCTAACGACTTCGCTCTCCAAATCGCCCTGAAGATGACCTACACTGTAGGTCGAAACGTCGGCACATAATTATAAGTCTAGTACTTATTCAGTGTTTTTTTTACTGCACCCCCCAACTATCTCCTTTACATTAGATCATCCAGTCAACTGTTTTCCTCTCATACATGCATTAACATAAATCACAATAAACGGGGCCTACGACAGCATATAACCATTGTTAGCCAGCCGTTACACCCAACGACTTCTCTCTCCAAATCGCCCTGAAGATGACCTACACTGTAGGTCGAAACGTCGGCACATAATTATAAGTTTATTACTTATTCAGTGTTCTTTCTGACTGCACCCCCCAACTATCTCCTTTACATTAGATCATCCAGTCAACTATTTTCATCTCATATATGTAAATTAAAGTTTTCATTTCAGAAATGTAATAAATGTTTTAATATCCATATTCAATACGATTATAGATAGTAAGGATAAAAGATGGTGAAGCAGAGCAGGGAACTGAATAATGAGTGATACGCCATTTGAACCTTGCTAAATAGTAATTGAGAAATTGCTTTATCTGCAAAAAGTTGTTCTTGCACTTACCTTGTGGAATCTCGGTGAACGAGACACCTCCCTCAGGCTTGACAGGTTTGCCTGACTCAGTTCTGAAAAAAAATGAGATTTTGAAATAATGAAATATAATTTACAATTATAACATTTACAACTAAACGTACTGTAATATTATTCTTATTTATACTGGACTAAAAACTCTTTAAAACTTCAATAAGGGTTTTGAAAGGATGAAAATAAAACTGGCTGGGAAATACTTGAATGAGGATATTTTTCCATAACACAGTATGCAGTGATCTTAAACATTTTACAACAAAACGGAATATTGTTCTTTATATTTGTATTTCAAGTTGATACTCAGAGTTATAAATTGAAGTAAGAAAAGAAGCGTTTAATCGATGATGGATGCAAAGTGCTGAATGAACAACACAACACGTACATACAAGGGCGGATCCAGGATTTTTTTCTGTGGGGGCACAACGGGCAGGCGGGCAAAAAAATCAACAATAACTTAGAAATAAACTTGTAGTATTTATAGAAAGGTTTCAAAGGTTTATTAATGCGTCACTGCACACTTTTAATTTGACGATCGTCCTCGGAAACACATTTTTATTGTTCAATCGTCTCTAGATGCCCAAATGTTTCGAAGCGGTAAAGCATGAGAAAACGCATAAAAGGGCAATAAGATCGGACGGCTATGGCCTTCATTTGCGGCAACGATTTAAAATATCAAAACAATAGAAAAATTACATGTCTCATAAAGACAGTTTTCTTTTATCTTTCTTGCTAAAGATGTCCAGCACTTCATCAGTGTTCATTTGTCGCAATGTCTTGATGGATATGATTTATCAACGTTGATTACACAGGCCAACAAAAAAAAATTTATTAAAAACTTTTTTAACTTTAATAGTTGATCTTTATAGATTTTTATATGCTGAATCTAAATTTGACCTTAGTTTTTTTAAATGCTAACGTCACATAGATCACCTTCTTGTTCAAAAAAATTGGAACATTTTTGCTCTTCCTGTACACATAAATGCTGGTTCCAACCGCCAACAAGTTCTTTTCTTTCAGTATTAGAGCCAAGCAATTCAGCTTGTAGTATTTATAGAAAGGTTTATTAAAATATCTAAACAATAGTTTCACTCATGTTATTCATGTGATTTGCCTATAAGTATATACTGTAATGGATTCTCCACAGTACACAAAACCAGGTGCCCCTCTAACCTAAATCCGCCCTGACATACATAGGCAAGTTATAATGTGCTTAAAAATCAACCCTCTCCCCACTCACTGTTTCAAGATGGAAGCATAATGGACTTGGCTCAATGCCATTAGTTCGGTTCACGTTACAAAATATATGCAAGATGAAATAAAACATCTTTTCCCTCATGCTTGTGAAACATGTTTTCATCACATGTGTATTCGCAGTTCACGCACACTCGGATTATGCTTGTTTCATGAAAGAAAATTATTTCGGTTCATTTTAAGCAGAAAAAAAATCCGTACACACCGTAAAAAATATATATGTATATATTTCAAACGAAGAATCCACTTTGCACATTCTAATTATTTATAGTTTATATTTATTATTAGTAACACTGTGGGACAGTTATTTAGTTAAAAAAAAAAATTCAGGTACTTTGGAGTTTTAACTAGGAGAGTTACCTAATGATACACTGTTCGGTATCAATATATTTAAGACCTGTCGAGGCACGCTTCATCTAAATAATAATTATTAAAAAAAAAAGTACAACGTTATATGAAGGTTCTTGGGTTCAATGCATGGCAGAGGCTGCATTTTTTCTATTACAACGGTTATGCAGAAAAATGATTTGTCTGAGATCACGCTCAACCGTGATATATAAAAAAATCGTGAGTTTTCCCCAAAACTAAGGATACCCATTTTATAGAGGTTGGGTGAGCCCCAGAAGGGTCTCTAGAACCCACAAGGTATATACTAGACTAACAGATAAAATAATTAAACTGTCACAGCCAGATTTGAATCTGGAACCTCCAGCATTGCAACACAGCACTCCACACACGTAGCTACTACAATCTCTAAATAATAGTTCTTAGTTAATCAATACAGAAGTCTTGAATAAAAGTTCTAATAAGTTTACCTTCATAATGTATATATATATATATATATATATATATATATATATATATATATTAAACTATGTATAGAAGTTGTAATTATAAAAAGGAATAGCCATTATAAATAAAGCGTAATTATGTGACAGTAAAATATAACATTTATTTCGGATAAGAGAAAAATTAATATTCACATCAATTGATAAACAGGGCCCAATGCTGTGAGTGGTATGGGGTCGGTTCCCCATTCTCACATGTGACGCCCATCTGTCAACTCAGCCTCTGACATCCAGGTCTTCTTCCACCACCCCAGGTTAAATATACACAAACACAGACACAGAAACGCACGCACTTATATATATATATATATCTGAACAGTAAATGCACTTATATTATATATATATATATATATATATATATATATATATATATATATATATATATATATATATATAAAAGTCCTTTAGAGATTTGCTCGTTTTTGCTTAGTTTTAGAGAAAATCGTAAAAAAAGAAACAAAAAAAGTTTTCATTTTTATACTTATTTATTTACAGTTATATTTTTTATAATGCAATTGGGAAAAACCACAATGCAAAGCCTTATGTTTCAAAAATACACCCACTTACCAGTCGACGTTTCGCCTATTCAGGCATTATCAAGACACCAAAAACAAAAAAGGGGGTTATATACAACTGTTGTATGTTGAACGTCTTGGTGGTGGGGTGCTGTCTCATGTTTGGAGCCTGTTTGGGCTGTTGATCGTTGGGATGTATTGCACCTTTTTCTTCGAGATGTGATTCACATAACCCCCTTTTTTGTTTTTGGTGTCTTGATAATGCCTGAATAGGCGAAACGTCGACTGGTAAGTGGGTGTATTTTTGAAACATAAGGCTTTGCATTGTGGTTTTTCCCAATTGCATTATAAAAAATATAAATGTAAATAAATAAGTAGGTATAAAAATGAAAACTTGTTTTGTTTCTTTTTTTACGATTTTCTCTAAAACTAAGCAAAAACGAGCAAATCTCTAAAGGACTTTTTGTCTTAGTTTTTCGATCCCCTATAAGTTCCTGAAGTTTTTCCATTTAAATTCGGGACACCCTGTATATCACAACATCGGATGTCAAAAATCAGGCGACATTTTTCGCAAGATAAGTTATTTCTATCTTCTCTAATGATATTAATATTGCATAAAGAGCAACAGGCCATTTTAATTGTATGTTAATAAAATAAAATGAAAATAACTTACAGAAGACGGTTTATATTGTTGATAAATCACGGTATGAATTATAAATTAAGCTAAGAAAGAGTAGGAGTATGTATGTTAATTTTACTCTTAAGACTCAACATGTAAGTATAAACAATAAGAAATGTATATAAAAAGGATTATTGAGATTAATTAACCAGTATACAGTCAGCTGACAAGTACATAGTTTTTTTACAACCTTTAATTTTGTTATTTGGTTCGTCATTCGCCTCCATGAAATTCGTCTCTATGTCAATTAACTTTTCTTTGTGAATTTCTTTCAAAGAAAACAGTTAAAGTTTAAAATAAGTAATTATATATAAGTTTCAGTTTGAAATGATTATAAGTTTGTCATCAATTCAAGTTTGCAATATTGATCGAGAAGAAGTTGTGAAGTAGAGAAGCTCCTCCCCTGGCTCCCACGCGGGGTCAAATCGCTAAACTTTAATGTCGACCTTCCATTTCTCATCCATTTGCCTTTTGCTCTATTATTTTATTGGATTATCCTATTTATTGCACTGATGTCACTTTGTTTCCGTTGGATCCAGTCTACACCAAATACTTTTAAAAGATACACTTGTTTCAGGGATAATCATAATACACATAGACAGACCACAGACCAATGGTTATGAAGTGCATGTTTTGGACACGCAGGTTATAATACGCTTTTATAGATCACCGTTGTCTAGTAAAATCAGTGGCTCAGTACTCTAGGGTTTTTGGGGACCTTTAATTTGTAAACATTAGGGGTTTTGGACGATCTTCAAATAACATTAATCATTCGGAAAAAAAAATTGCCGATTTTTCCTTTCTTTTTTTTTTTTTTATTTTTTTTTTTTTACCTCCCTTCCCTGCCTGTGAGGTATACAGGGTTTTACCTCCAGTGGGGGTTCACCACTGGAGGTACTATTTCTGGGATTTTATTCTGTTTTTTTCGTTTATTAAAAATAAAAATCTCTGAAACTATGGTGTAGCCCAGTGCACGGCTGTGCACTTTAGGGCTACACCTTATCCTTAGCCCTCGTCTTCTTCCTCTGGTTATTATCCTTGGTCTTCGTTGGTTATTCCGGTGGTCTTCCAGGTGCCGGTCCTCTCCTGGTTATGACAGTCTGGTGCTGCAGTCCTTGTAGGATCTGGGCCTCCTCCAACAACTTGCTCCACTCTACTCTATCTGAAGCTAACCTCCTCCATCCTACGCAGATCCTCTTCCACATCTTCCACCCATCTCAATCGGGGTGTTCCGCGTTTTCTCCTTCCTCCCGGATTATCATACACCATTTTTCGAGCGAGTCTCTTCGTATCCATGCGTTCAATATGACCTAGCCAGCCAAGCCTTCTCTTTCTAATGACCGCGACTAAGTCTGGCTCCGCTAGCAATTCCATCAGCTCTGCTTTACTTCTCATTCTGAATTGCTCGCCTTCCTTAATAGAGCCTTATAAATAGAGCGTTCTCAATACTCTTCTTTCCCAAATTCTGAGGGAATCTTTGGCTGTTTTTGTTAGGACCCATGTCTCGCTGCAATATGCAACAACGGGGCGTACGATTGTCTAGTAGATTAAGATTTTATTTTTACGGGAGAGATTCCTAAATTTCAAGACCTCCCGTAGAGCATAAAAACACTATTTCAAACACTGTTAAATATAAACTTTTTGTTAAGAACATTAGAAAGTATTGGAATCTCTTAAATTGTTATTTCAAGTATGTACCGAGGATTTCGGGCTATGTATGTAAAAAAAAAACAACACTAAATAAGTTTAGCTTTTCGTTTTCTCTCGATTTTTCTTTGATCGTCATCATATCATTCAACCGAAAATGATAATATCTTACCCCAACTAATCAAGTTCGGAGGAGGCGCTATTTAAAAATCAACCGTCCCGACGAATTTAAAAATTTGGGAAAAAAATTAATCTCAAAGGATATGAAACAGAAAAATATGCTTTCTGATTAAAGAGATACTATGATTCACGTATTCTCTATGATTATAGAAAAGGCTTGAAACCTAAAAAGAATATCTTGCCTTTTTGGATTATTAGACAACCTTTAAATCTGCTCTACTTAAAGATATTTCAGATCCATTGCAGAGAAAAAATGCCCTTCCTAATCTGATAAGTTCTGATGCTTCTTTTTTTTAAAAAGAGTGTCAATCAAAAACAGTAATAAGATAAGAACGTCTTCACAGGTGGATTAATAAGGTACTGAATGCGAATAAAGTCATGAAGAACGAACTAGTTCCAGTCTAAATCAGGCGGTTAGGACTTGTTCAGAGAATACACTTGGAAGACGATGTGGCTTACAAATGCCATACTTAAACCTGCGCAATATAAACTTGGAAGAATTGTGAAAAACAAGAGAAAAGACGTCGGTCATAGATGCGCCAAAGTGCCGAAGATAGGAAGGACTGGAGTTAGTGAAACGAGAGTAGAGCTCGACGCAACTCATAAAAACCGATAAAATCAGATATCCTTTTGCTTGCTACACCAACAACTACAAGAAAAGAAAGAACTACCGCCGCTACCTAAATAAAAGCCTTCGATCTATTTATCCAAGTAGGAGATAATTCAAAAAGTCAGAGCAAAAGTAGAACACAGCTCGCTTAGGGTCACCGTACGAACCCAAATCGATGAGGTTGCGTGCTAATATCCATTTTTGAGAGTTTATCTGAAAGGAGAGTTCCTAGTGACTCCTCCGATCGATAAGCTATGTACCTTTCTACCCTTCCCTCTATTTAAAGAATATCTACTAACATCCTCTCTTGAGGTTTGGGCCAAAATTTTATCAACTCACATCATTCGTATGACAAATACAGTTTAAACATATCATTACATTAAATGCCTCTTACTTTGTATGACTTAATGATAACGTGATAACGTTTGATAACACATGACTTACTTCTATTAGACAATAAACTGATAGCACTTATCAATGGAGTGAATCTGTTCAAATATGTTCAGCTGATGTTATATACTGTGTAACCTACGTCGCTAAAAACAAACAGTGACTGTGCGAGCAAGGCCATTAGGCCCCAAAGGGATATGATTAAGAGCATGATTACGTTTATGAACCAGAGGAATTGTAAAAGCTATCCGAAAGACGAAGATAAGAAAGAGGATCTAGACAAAATTAGTTTCGAGTAAGAGAATATTGGTTCCTAGTAATTATTTTGATTCATTTAATTATTTAAGCTATAGATGTAACAAGTATTTTTGATCAATAAAACTTTAAATATGGATGAATGTACATGTATGAAAATGTGCCCTAAAGTATCTTAAAACTGTAAATACTTAATTGTAATATAATATATATATGTATATATATATATATATATATATATATATATATATATATATATATATATATATATATATAATCAATATTACTAAAATAGAGCCAAAAACTCAAAAAGAAACACTATTATTTTTATAATGCAATTGGGAAAAACCACAATGCAAAGTCTTATGTTTCAAAAATACACCCAGACAGTGTCTTGATAATGCCTGAATAGGCGAAACGTCGACTGGTAAGTGGGTGTATTTTTGAAACATAAGGCTTTGCATTGTGGTTTTTCCCAATTGCATTATAATAGAATCAATATTGTTATACATAGAACTATGCTTGATATTTAATTAAACTTGCGACATTCATATATTAAATGGAGAGATAGAATGATATAGTTTGTAATAATTAAGGAGAATTGATTTGTCCGTTACAAGATATTATTCAAAATGAAAACCACGAAGATTTCATTCAGAAGAAATAGTTAGTATACCCATCTGCGACCATCAAGAGTGAATACTTTCTGTCAAACTGTACTTTTGAGTACATATTATTTTGAACAAATTATTCCATAAATAGACATTAATTTGAATATGGAAGGCTAATAATGAATAAAATCAAATGTTTGTTTTTAATGATCACACATCGAATTCAATAGTGATAATCATCGTCTATGATTCACGCTTCATTTGTAAGTATTCACTTATATAAGTTCTTTATAATCAATGACAACATTATTAAATTTATTACCAGTTGATAATTCGAATTAGTGTTCTGTAGGAGTTATGAGTGTTGTTTTTGACAATCCTACTTACATTCGCCTCGCGGATCTTCGTACTTCACAGTGCACTACTGGTTTCAAGACATAAAGAGACGTACACTCTACGACTTTCTATCGATTCTACGAAGAATATTATCTATGACATGTTTATTATTGAAGAATGCTGTCTATGTTCTGCTCGTCATAGCACCTACGTCGGAGTGACACGAGCCTCGTTCTGGGCTTCCTCGGTGATTGATTTGGAGACGACATGAAAAGTTAGTCCAAAGGGCGGGTTCCAATGAGATATAATGATGATATATAGTTCTAACTCGTTCTACTCTATAAATTATTATTATTCTATGGTGCTACAAAATGGTGACGAATCCTGGCCTCCTCTACAAGGTTCTTCCTGGCGTCTCTGTTCTGCGCAGCCGTCATCCAGCTCCTGACTCCCAGGATATCCCTCGCGTCTCTCTCCACACCATCCGACCACCTCAGCTGCGATCTCCCCCTTCTCGTGCAGTAGAGACGTTCTATCAAAGCCTTTTAAGGAGTGGCCTCATCTTCCATGAGTCTAGCCACATGACCAGCACATTGGAGCCTTCAATTTTTTAAAGAGTAAACAAAATCTGCTTCGTTGTGCATTGGATAAACTTCGCTGTTTGTTCTCCTTCGCCAGTTTCCATCTAGATAAACTCCACCGAAGATTCTTCCCCTCATTCACCTCTAGTTCAAGTGTTCCGGGGTTCTCCAACAGGACTAGAAAACCTCTTTAACGAAATCCAATCACCGAACTACGATGTCCACATCATCTGCATATGCCAAGAGTTGGGCCATCCGAGTAAAAACTGTCTCATTGGGTTGCACACCAGTATCTCTCACTGCCTTCTCAATCGCAAATTAAACAGGATGCATGCTAAGTCCTTTTCTTGAGGGAAACTCTTCTGTTCTTTGTCCACTATAATACAGGAATTTCCAATCTTCTGACATATTCTCTTCTTCCCAGACGTTTAAGATAAGGTCTTGTGTTCTCTTAAACAGTTGTTCACAGGCGCACTTGAAGAGTTCGGCCGGCAAGTCATCGGCTCCAGGTGCTTTATTCTTCTTTAAGCGATCAATAGTGTCCATTATTTCTTCATCATTTGGTGGTTCAGATTCCTGACTGCCAAGTTCTCTCCCACATCTGTTCCGCAGAGGAATGGGTTGAGTAGCTCCTCAAAATGACTGACCTCTGCAATTCATCTCTTTCTATAAATATAAATGCCAAATGAAGTGATCCATTTCCATTACAGTAATGTGGGTACCACCACTTGTACACTACGAAAAATAAAAAAAAAAAGGTTAATCATAAAAGCAATTTAATCATAAAAAATATTTTTAAAATAACAGTTTTTTTTTCTCTTCTATGGTTTATTATTTCAATCACCAAATAAATTAAAAATAATACTTTTAAGATCCTGATATGCATTTAACAATTTCAGTGTATCATCTGTATAAGAAGTTTGAGAGCCACTGGTTTAAACAATAAATCATTTCTTTAGAAGGACCGTCAACATCATTCGTGACTGGTAATTTTCGATGGATTAGCAACGGATCATATTGTCGTAAGATTTTCAATAGGTCTGTTCAAGAAATAGTCCTTGGACCAATTTTTTTTAATGTGTCTTAATATTTATATCCTATTATTATTATTATTATTATTAGACCGGGGGTAGATATCTAAATCCATTTCATAACCTTTGAAAGAAGGTTTTTGGGCAATTCAATATATATATATAAAACCTGTACCACTACAACCCGGGACAACGGTTGTACAGGCAGGTAATTTGTCCCAAATACTAAATCACTCTCAACCACCAGATTTACCCCCTTATTTTGTGTACCCACCCGGCAGAGGCTGGGTTAGCCTCAGAAGGGTTCTAGATCCCATAGGCTCCATCTCCGGCTATTAGCAGACTAAATAAAAATCTTGCCAGAAGCGGGATTTTAACCAGGATTTTCGGCATGGGAACTCAGTGCTCTGCCACTGAGCCACTCCGCTCCCATATACATATTCGTACACGTTGACAATTTTAAGAACTAAGGGTCAATGACAACTAGGAGCAATGGCGCAGATGGGACAGGGAAAGTTTTTATTATTATTTCATAATGACCGAAAAATATAACTATGACTATACCAAGGATTGGTGGTATCGGCATCTTCTGATCAGATAAACTTTTTTTATTTTAAAGTACTGTAATGATACCTGCAACTTTAAATGATCACAATAAACGGCATCAATTATACGATAATTTGATGAAATAAATTCGATATTAATCTCAAGATGACAAAACTGAAAAAACAACATAACAAAAACCGATCTTTAACGAAGACAAAAAATGTTTTCCATCAATTGCCAATCTTCTGGATAAAAAAGGACAAAGCAATTCTGTCAGAAACAAATAGAGTTTTGAAGAAGACGGTAGTTTTCCCGTTCAGAAAAAAAAAAAACATTAAGAGTAATTGAAAACCGTTATAGTGGTGGCGGCAGCGGTTAATTTTTTTTTTTTTAGTGTGCAGAAAGCTCCTTTATTTTGGAGAAAGTAGTTGAAACAAACGTCTACAGGGATTTTCCAGGAATGAGCTCATTCCCAGCTCAGCCCGGAAGAAGTCAGCAGCATGGCTGGCGAAACGTTGGCGAAAAATTTATCAACACGATCTAAACCAGAAGAAAACAATCAAACAAACAAACTCTTTTGTAATAATAGTGGCCGTGGAAATCTAAAAGAGTATCACTAACTTTATTTGATATAAGTAATCAATATAACAATGTGTAACGGGAGTAAAATAGCATAGTGAAGGTTATAAACAGGCGGGTGACCAATGAGGTTTTTGTGTGAAATGGGTGCCACTTCCTCAACCATTTAATTTATTTTATTGCATTCAATAGTTATTACTTGACCAACATTAATTAATATTAATTTTTTGTTCATTATTGAATAGTTTTTATTTATTTGTATTACAGTGGCAAATCCATGCGTAATCTGCCCCCAGCCGTTGATAACCAAAAATACACGATTCTGAAAATTGTAAAAATTCACACTGTACGATACAAAAATTGAGAATTGTTAATAATACTGAAATAAAGAGTTATATTTGAAGCATAGCTCTTTAAAAATGCATTCAACAAATAGATAAATAACTTTTAAAATTTATAAAACTTTTTATATTATTGATACTATTGCATAGGAGTATTACTAAGGTATAAGTAATAAAAAATTCAAAATTGATATAATGAATCTCAAGTGCAAACTTCTGCTTGGCCGAAGGTCTCTACCACTTATTCTAAAAACCACATCTGCACCGAGAAGTGTGCCGGCTACGTTTCAAGACACTAGAGATTTTTAATCTTTTAAGTATTCGAGGTCGTCTAAAATACCCGTGAACTGCTCTAATTGTCTGATGAATTCATTCATGAAAGCCAAGTTCTGTGTCCACTCTAACTTGAGTAGAATCGACTCTACTGCCTTCGAGAAACTTTGCCCACTCTACCGCACACTGAGGCCGTTGAGACTAGAATTAAGTTCTTTCGTCTGCTTTAATCTTCATTCACTAGTTCTAAAACCTAAAAAAAAAATTATAATTGCGTTCGGTTATTCTATGTCGCAACTAAAAATCCAGGGTTTTGGAACCAGTTATAATTAGACTGAAGTAGCACATTAAAAAAAACACAACTTTCATTGCGGAGAGCACTCATGAAAAAGTAATACGATGAATTGTCAGGTTTCTAAATGTTTAATGTTTTTGAAAAGAAGTAGGTAAAGTGAAAACATTTATATATCAAGCCAAAACCTACAGGCTTACAATTTTTAAGATTGTTGACCTTGCCTTTGGTTACTTATAAGAGGTCAACACAATTAAGAACAAAACAATGATTTGTATTCAATAGCTTTCTGACTCTAATATTGTTCTAATATTAAATTAATGTTAATAGGTGAATACTTTTCGAAGCTCTATAATTATGTTTTAAACATATCTTAGAATGTTAAGGAGGTTGAATTCGGTAAAATGCAGCGTCCTGCATCTTGGTCAACATTTTAAAAACACATTGGATATAGGAAATTCGAAAAATATATATAAAGGGACAATTGGAGTGATAGTGGAAGATGTGGCAAACTGATAACCACGAATGGAGTTGATATAGTAAATTCATGAACATAAATAAAAATAAGGTTATATCATAATACAGTCTTATTTATTGTTCTGATAAAAAAAAGATCCATGTTAATCCATAATATCTAAATAAAAGGCACAAGAAACTAATCACACTGGAAAGGCAATGAAGGAAAAGTTCTGCGCAAAGAGAAATCCCGACCAAGACTTTATTATCTTGTTAAGTTGTTAGTACTAAATCAAGTTAATAAATAATCGTAAAAAAATGTTCTCACCTTTCCAAATCTACACTAAATTTATAAAATCTCAAGCTTTAATGTAATAAACTGTTTAAAACAAGTGCTAACCTGGCAGTTTAAACGATAAGTTGGTTGAGATGATACATAAAGATTGAGGAAGAGGCCAGTGAAATAGACATTCAATGGAAGGCAGAACCAAGTAAGCATTAGGACGGGTGACCATAATGTGCAAAGACCGGTTGGAAGGGTACCTCGTTGGAAAGGCTACTGCTGATTAGTCCAAATAGTGCATGTAACGAAACTAATATGCCTGCCACGGGACCTTAGAAACCATGGTTTCCTCACCAAATTTCGGTTGCGTCAACCCTTGTGGCTTTATCATATTTGCCCGGGTCTCACAAATTAGAGGGGGCATATTTAGGACGAAATTTTATATCATTTCGGGGTTTATAAAATGTTACTTGGAATGATGTATTGTGATAGATTATGAGCCGCCGAGTGGAAGGGAACTACTATTTTATCTCTTTTAATAAATTGTAACTTTGTTTTGTTTTACTAAACTTTTTGTTTATTATGCGCTTATTTTCTGAACTCCAAAACTAAATGGGGAACCAGGATTATGTGAAAGTTTGGCGTTTCTTAGAACTATTGTGAAAGTGAAGCAGAGAATAAACTTGCACATCAATTGTGTTACAATTCTAACTAAAGGTAATAAACAAACACGTAGCACTTGTAGAAAGCATTTTCTAGATCGACGTTATCAATAAAATAGTGTTACGGGCGCCGGCAGGAAGACGGAAGCAAGTGGATTAGCGGCTTAAATCCGTCGGCGGGAGAAGTTAAAATAGGATTTGGACCGTTCTAGATCGTCTCCTTTTGTCGGCAAAGGATTAAGAAGATTCCAGAATTTTCTGGCCCCTTCGTGTTCTAGAATGTTCGGCCTTGCCTATAAAAAGACCTCCCTCACCTCGAGTCAGTCAGTATTAGCCTGAGAGTAGACCAGTGAAGATCTGTGATAAGTGTAATAAGTGAGTGTCAGGGTGATAAACTAGTCAGTGTTGAACCGGCCCGTGTAATAAGTGTATCAGTGAACTGTGACAGTCTCGCGAGTGTAATAAACTGTTTCTGTTTGTTACTGTGTGTCAGTTTGTGATACTTGAAGAATCTTACGGTCGGTGGACTAGTGAACTGTAAGTGTTAATTATTAGTTATAAATTGTAGTGTAATTTTATAGTATTCATAGAAACTATTGTAACTAGTTAAGCTATCTAGAAACAATAATATCTTATATTATTGTAATAATTAAATAGGAGTTAGGCCTAGATGATAATATTTAGAATATTGTTATTATAAATTTATATTAGTTCAATAATTTAATTGTTAATAGTTTACTTGTATCCTTTTTATCACTTTTGTTAATAAATATTAGTATCTTTAATTGAGGAATTGTTTAATTCATTTTAATACCCAGTAGCCCGTAACAATAGGGTCGATTCCGCAACAGTACTTGTCTTCTTAAGCTTACCATCGCTAAAACTTTACAAATAGCAGAAGAAACAATGTTAATTGGAGAATAATTAGCTTCCCTTGTAAGTGAAATGACTGTCAGTTGTCTGTTCAATTGCCAAAATACTACTCATTAGTCTTCTAATTATTGTATTTATTTAACATTTTCTTGTGCGGAAAGTCATTATCCCAGGAGTGAAATAATTAAACTTTTGGAAAACGTTAAACATGGAAATGGAAATGGTATTTATTTGTTATTTAGACTAATGAGGACTAGGGTAGTTTAGATTCGGCGATATCTCGTCGCGTGACCCTCAATCTCAATGGGGCAATTCCGTACGCTGCTTCAATCAATGGCACCTGCATTTAACTATTGCAAAAAACTATGAGTTGTGAGGAGTAGATAGGTGGAGTAGCATTAGCTATTTCCTGGCTAACAACTATAAAAGGTATTCCAGGATGAGATTAATGGAAACGTAATGTATTAAAAATGTAGCTGTGTAGCCAACTATAATCAGCTATGGTACTCCTTAAGTATAATATATAAACTTAATATACTAAGTTTCGTCTCTAGTTGTATTCATTGCAGGCACATTTCGTTTAAGCGATCTGATTATACGCTTGTAAATGACCCTTACATTCTTACGGCCTTCTTTGTTCGAGGCTTAGGGGCCGATAGTGGGGAGGGGATATTGTGCAAAATTATTTTTCATGTGTGTTGGCAGTTATTTATCATTTAATTAATTATATTAACACACAAGTGGGAAGATAAAACAATATAACATAATTCAACATAATAAATAGAAAATATTTCTCTAGGTAGGACTTGGTAGACTTACTAAATAGTAATTAAATTCAAGTTATAATTAATTTTTTTTAGTCAATCATTTACGTGAGTAAATTAAAACCTTTTTTCAGTCATATATTATTTTTCTTTATTTTAAAAACGTTTCAACAATTCCATGTCATTTTCAATTTACATTATTTTTAAGTCCTTTAACATTATTTAATTTTAAAAATATTCTCTAAACATTTTTTTATATAATTTTGTATATTTTCAACCTTTTTGGTTGATTGTCATATAATTTAAAACAAAGCATAGAGTTATAGTGTACTCCATGGTCAATTAACAATTTTTCAAAAATTGTATTTTAAAATTAAATAATGTTAAAGGACTTAAAAATAATGTAAATTGAGAATGACATGGAATTGTTGAAACGTTTTTAAAATAAAGAAAAATAATATATGACTGGAAAAAGGTTTTAATTTACTCACGTAAATGCTTGACTAAGAAAGATGTAATCCAGTTACAAAAACATGATAATTAAAATTAAAATAAGTTATAATTAATTTAAAATTAATTTCAATGCATCCAACGCTTTAGCCTGATGACGTTCATTCAGCCTATGTGGGACTTATTGACCTAGCCGATCCATTATAACTAATTTTGAGGGTATTTTTCCACAGCTTCTTTAAGGTTTTCGACCTCGATTGATGTTGATAACGCTTTAAACCACTTTAAGTATAAAAAAAAAAAAAAAATTGGGCTTTTCATTGTATTACAAGTCAATATAATTATTTATAAAGAGGTATTCCAACTCTCCTATTATACATATATGTTATATATAAAATATTATTTTAGAGTGCGTTGGACCTCCGAGTTTGCTGGCTCCCCTCTATTGTGAGGGGGCTCCTGCTGTTGCTTTGAAGTTTTACGACAGTACCAAGCGGAAGTATTAGTTATTTTTAGATGAGTATAAGAGGACATAGAGGGCTCCTGGCCACTGTCAACCTGGTCGAAACCTTTAACCGAAACCATTCTGCCTCTCCCAGGTTACGATGAGTATTAAGATCATGGTTACGAATGATATTAAGATGGACACATTTTTAACAACTTCTTAAGTAATTTTGAGTTAAAAAAATAAATTAAAAGTCAATAATAACTTGAAAAGGGTGAAGAAGTTTATTTGCATTCTTACAACTGAATATAACTAGTACTTCTCAACATTTCTTATATATAAGCGAGAACTTGAAAAGACAAGAAACTGCTCGACGATTTCGCCTACTTCAACATTTACTGGACAAACGTTCAAAGCTACCAATTAATTACAAAAGACTCATTTACATGACAGTTATCAGACCTATTAGGACATACGGAGTTGAGCTTTGGGGCTCTACTAAACCATCCAATTCATCTCGCATCCAATCCTTACAATCCAAAATCCTTCGTAAAATCCTCAATGCTCCTTATTATGTCACAAACAAACTCATCCATGATGATCTTAATATCCCATATGTTGCTGATTTGGCCCAAACTAGATACCTATCCTTCCATGAAAAGCTCCATACACACTTGAATCCGCTAGTCTCTCGACTTGCTTCCTATAATATTCCTGATGACCCTCCGAGGCGTCTGAAAAGAAGATGGCCTCGAGACCTTCTACTATAAAACTTCATTGGAGTGCTATCAATGGATAGTTTCTCCACAAGTGATTTTTTTGTTCATGTCCTTTGTTCATACAGCCAATTTACTTGATGTAATGTTATTACAGTTGTAAATATCAATTAAAAAAAAAAATAAGCGAGAACTATTTTTACAAATAATTAATCAATGATCAATATGTTCATTTATTTTTTTTTTCGAAAAAAACACTAGTTTTGCTGAAAAAAAAAGGTGGATTGCAATGATAATGATAAACTATAAAGGATTAATTATTACTCGAGGTTTAAATTAATGGGAAATGGCTACCATTTTTTTGCTTATATTGATCAGCTTATAATTAACAGTTTTTATGTTGGGATACTTTTTATTATTCATAGTGTGATTGCTGCAAAACAGTTGTGTTTTTTAATCATTTTTCAAATGATCAATACTCATTAAATCAAAATATTAATAAAAAGTATATTACCTTACTTTAAATATTTTAAGACTACCAGAGATCTCGCTTTTTTTCTTTATCTAAATTTAAACCTACAAAAGACTACTCGAAAATTTGGTTCAATACTATTGATAGTAACAAAAGACATATTAGTGTGATTTGTTCAATTTACAGATCTCTCCTCACATACGTTTTGAATACATTTTATTAAGTGTTAAGTGATTACATGCATGTTTATTTTATTAAATATCAACAAATGCCCCTCAGCATTTAGATCTACAAGATTAATGCCGTAGTACAATTAGGGATTTGTTCTGCGGCAGAAACATTTGTTGACAGAAAAGACAAAACTCCTCCCACTTCCGTTCTTTGGGATCTGTGGTGGAACTAACATGAAGATATAACAACCAGCAACTATTTATTACCTCCTCACAAGTCTCGTTTCTTCTTTCGCACTCCTTCCGCAGTTGAGCCTCGGGTGATACTACTAACGTAATACTGGCTCCCTGCAATAAAGAAGACTAAGACAAAGAAGGAAACATCATGCTAACGTTCCAACACGAGTCCCAACCTCCATACTCCATACGAGAAAAATGGTTCTAAACTCTTCATACAAACCTTGACCACATTGTATTGGTATAAAACTACTAATTACACACATCAGAATAACTGAATGAAATAATTATAATTAAGATTTCTTAACTCATCTTGAAAATTCCTTTTGCTGTTTAATTTTTTTTTCAGCGTGTGCTTCCAAGACCTTCATATTTAATCAGGTCCTATTCAGCACTACGTCCAGTATATTAGCAACTAAAAAATTGGATAGACTGTTTCAAATCGAATGTTAAAATATTATGTGAAATATTAAAAACAAAATATGTAATCACTAAAATAGAGCCAAAAACTCAAAAAGAAACACTATTATGTATTATAATGCAATTGGGAAAAACCACAATGCAAAGCCTTATGTTTCAAAAATACAGCTACTTACCAGTCGACGTTTCGCCTATTCAGGCATTATCAAGACACCAAAATCAAAAAGAGGGTTATATGAATCGCATCTCAAAGAAAAAGGTGCAATACATCCCAACGATCAACAGCCCAAACAGGCTCCAAACATGGGCCAAAAACTTCTTGGTGATGGGGTGCTGTCTCATGTTTGGAGCCTGTTTGGGCTGTTGATCGTTGGGATGTATTGCGCCTTTTTCTTCGAGATGCGATTCACATAACCCTCTTTTTGATTTTGGTGTCTTGATAATGCCTGAATAGGCGAAACGTCGACTGGTAAGTAGCTGTATTTTTGAAACATAAGGCTTTGCATTGTGGTTTTTCCCAATTGCATTATAGTACAAAATATGTAATACTACATCACATGAAAGGTACTTAGTTCAGTAGGAACCGTATTGTTTCTAAGTCCGTGGATGTGCAAGATTACGCTTGTTCGCTAAGTTATTCTCCAATTTAGGTACAGGCTGGATGAACCCCTGGGTTAATTATTTCGTTTCAAGAATGTTAAAAGAAGAAATAATTGCAACAAATGATTGAGCAGCTTTTCCAGAGATAAGTTTATGGAAATAAAAACAAACTTAGGTTTAATATAACTGCATTGGGGCTTCATTCACAATTATCTCATAGAATAAATACGCTCATTGGCCTAAAATAGAACACAAATCTTACATAATTTTAAATGATTTTGTGATAAAAATAAAATAATGGCGATTCACCAGATCTCGTCCCTATATCTTTATTTCACAAAGTGAAAACGATTTGTAGAAAATGAAAAATTTCCTATTACTATTATTGTTTAGGATTAGCATCAACGTTTTAAATTACATCATCTAAAAAAAAATGTTCAACCAATAAATTATTACAAGCGGGACGGAACTATTGAAATCAATCCGATTTTCCAGTTTTTATGAATTTATTGCCTAAGCTAACTTGTATACAGTTTATAGCAGAGCTGGACTTCACTAACATTTCTAATAAACATAAATGAAAAATAAATTAAGATAAATCAACATTTTTTATGAACTGTAAAAAAAAAGAAAGAAAAAAGGAGAAACGAAACATTCACATAATAAACGAAAAGTCACAAAGTAATTTACAGAACAATAATAAAAAGGAAAGCGATCATAAGATAAATGAGGTGCTCCACATCCACCATTTTTCGAACTATCACATATGTTTACGATCAGCGTGTAAACAAACACTGTCACAGACAAACGTTTCACTGGAAAACTCGTGAAAATATTAGTATGATTTGTTACTACAATCTTGTAACTGAACCTTGAGGGTATAGTGAGGGCGGAATCCTAGCAATGTAGCCTCGTATCCACGGCTCATAAACATCTAATTTTCCAGCCTGATTTGGAAAAAATATTTCTCAAACAATATGAAAAAATAGACTTATCTTGATCAGATATATGTTAATTTAACCATTTATATTAAAATGCCTAAGCTATATCAATTTTTTGGAATGTTTACTGATGTACTTCCTTTTCTTCAAGTAACTGTATTAACCACTAAAATAGAGCCAAAAACTCGAAAAGAAACACTATTATTTATTATAATGCAATTGGAAAAACCACAATGCAAAGCCTTATGTTTCAAAAAATACGCCTACTTACCAGTCGACGTTTCGCCTATTCAGGCATTATCAAGACACCAAACAAAAAGGGGGTTATGTGAATCATATCTGGAAGAAAAAGGTGCAATACATCCCAACGATCAACAGCCCAAACAGACTCCAAACATGAGACAGCACCCCACCACCAAGACGTTCAACATACAACTGCTAAGTGGGTGTATTTTTGAAACATAAGGCTTTGCATTGTGGTTTTTCCCAATTGCATTATAATAACTGTATTAACTTTTTTTTTTTTACATTTTATAGAAATCAAACTGTGTTGTCAGTATTTCAACTTTATAAATAGTATTCTGAAAATTCTGTTTGTTTGTTTATTTAACGTCACTGATATGGCTAATCGGACGATGCTACAGTGGGAGTTATAAATTTTGCCTATCCTGGCTTAATAAGGATAGAGATTTTAACGAGTACCTGGCATGATACAGGCTCGGGACCCCCGTTTTCCATCCCTCCCGAAAGGCGGCAAAACCAAGGATTTTTTACTCCTTTTTAAAAGAGAGATCTTGGATTACATCTGTTATTATACTAAGGATTACACCAGAGGGAATATATATGCAAAAATACGGAAAGTCAATGCCCGATCAAAACATAGTTATACTCCCGGTTTATTTCCAGAATAGTATAGAATAATGGCCCATAGACCGGGCTAAACAGGTTTAGTAATGCAATTAATCATGGCAATCTACAATAATAAAAATTTGCAATGAAGAAGTAAATTATGCATACATAAATTATCACAAACAAGTTTTCTTTCTATTTGAGGCCACAAAGCCAACTCCCGGTGAAAAGGTAATTGCTCGAACCATCAATGTCATTAAAGCTCAAGAGGAAAATGATCCTGGGGGGAATTGCCATCAGAGGAGAGCCTTTGTGAGGGCACTCGGCTATTATTGAGGCCAGTAAAGGTGTCATCAGGGGCGACATGACAGTAACTGTCACACACTAATTATCAAAACCATTTCATAACAAAATGTATATGTATATACATATAGTTGGAAATATTTCCAAGCTGTTCTAATGAGACTGATCAGAACCGCTAACGAATATTTTTAAAAGAAATTTCTAAGAGCAAAAATCTTTAATAAAAAAATGCACATATGGCTATCATTTAGTTGATATTGTAATAAAAACCATCCAATTTTTTTTATAATAATAAACAATTTTTTTTTCATAAAAACATTGAATTATATTGTAAAAGCTTCCACTCCAAAAAAATTTTATTATATTTAAAAAAGCCTATTTAGAATACAACAAATTCCAATATAAATTGTTCGAGTAATAAAATTTACTCCATTAAAATGAGAACAAAATTTAAAAAATAAGATCAATTTTGACAATAAAAGCGAGTATAAACTCGAAAAGAGGCAAGAATCATAAAAAAGATGCAATAGGGATTATCCCCAAAACGATGGCTTAAATCTCCACAATGTGGAGAACAATAAAAGCCCTTGGACGTTTTGCCTATTTCGGCATCGTGAGGACACACTTCACAAGGAAAGAAGACAAAAAAAAGTTTAGAACGCCAACATCTAGGCACATGAAATTGAGACAGCAACCTCGCTTCAACACGCTCTACAAACAACTAAGGCAAAGCAAGGTAATAATACGCAGCTAGGTAATTTTCTATGGTTAGTAGGGTGTATTACCTTCCTTTCCATTACTTAATTCCAGAATAAATATTATATAATTTAGTACTAGTAAAAATGTTCACTTTTTTTACAGTCAAATTTCGAATTTGGTGAGCTATGAAAGAATCAACTATGGCAGGGGAAGACATCTTGGCTTTTATACCCATTTTAATGCCGGAACACTAAAACAAAAGAGAAATAGGGAGTTTTTTCCTCGGAGCCTTTCTCCTTCCCTGTAGAACTAATAGGTTGGTTAGTTTTACAAGGAAGGAGAAAGGCACTAAACTTCCCATCGAAAAGTCTAAGCCTCAGTCGGAGTATAACCCTCCTCCCCCCAGTAAAATGGAAGAAAGGCTGAAGGCGTTTGTTATTAATATGAGGCGATTTTGAATTTGAAAAATTTGGCGCGGTGTGCTCATATCAGAAACTTTCACTTAGCCAACTTCCTTGAATTAATTCCTGCCCGAGCAGGGTTAGTGAAATTTGTTTCCATTTTGTTTCAACGGAAACATTTAGTTTTCATTAAATGAAATAATGTTTGAAATTATCTCGATAGACTTTCTCTATTACCTTCTACGGTTTATATCTAAGATTAAGATATTTTTTTTTGAAAAACATTAGAAAATTTAACGATGGGAAATTGGGGAAGGAGATCTCCGTAGAGCAACTTTTATTCCCCGAAATTTCTTTTCAACTGAAGAAAATATCTGTCAAATCGTTTCATACTTTACATTTATTTATTTCAATACTAAAATAAATCTGCTTTTGATTTTAATACTTTTAATCTGCCAGCTAGCCCTCTCCCTAGCCACACATAAATATTTAAACCCTTTTTTGAGACATTTTATCTCTGTCATGATTCGAATATGAAAACACACGGAAGTGGGAACTAGAAGGAGAAGATGAAGCAGAGAATTGTATTTTTCGTGTTCTACCAAAAGTCCATAATAGTGTCATGATTTTAATGTGATATGCATTACCATTGTCGTTTCAGTCTTTAATGCAAAAAAAAGATTCCTTGTCTCTCGTAATCCTAAGTAGTCGACTAGTTATGCAGGATTATACAGTTGTTTTAATAGTTTAAGGAAGAAATAGTTGGGGGTGCAGTCAATCAAAACACCAAAATAAGCATAACTTATTTATTATGTGCCGACGTTTCGGCCTACAATGTAGGCCATCTTCAGGGCTAAGAGAGAGAAACAAACAGAAATATATAAAAACGTAGCAGTAACATGAATATATAAAGTGGTACAGGAGTGGAAATAAAAATAGTGACTAGATATGATGAAATAGTGAATAGATATATGATAAATAAAAAAGAATATAAGACTGGTTACAGAATATAATAAACTTAAAATAGTGATAGATAAAAATAAAATTGTAGATGATGAACAGAAATTCTAACAGTGACAGATAAAATAATACAAGAATAAGAATATAAAATAGAAAAAATACATGTCAAGAAAGGATAAAATGTAAACAATAATATAAAGGGAAAGAAAAAGGAGGAGGTAAACGGAAAGATACAAAAAGAGAAGATTAAAATATAGAAAAAGGGGGGTTGAGTATGAAGGATTTAGAAAAAACTAGTTTAATTATAGATATGGATAAGATACCAGACATGAGGGGTTACATAGGTAAAGTGTAATAATATAAGCATAAATAGAAAGAAAAGCTTGAAAAATTTCAAAAATTAAACATTGAAAATAGTGGTATTATATCTATGAACTATGAAGAATGAAAAGAAAAAGAAAATATAATTAAGGGAAGTTAATATGTAACTGTATACAGTTAGAAAGAAGTGGCATTAATGCAAAACATAATAAATACGTTATGCTTATTTTGGTGTTTTCATTGACTGCACCCCCAACTATTTCTTCCTTAAATTAGAAGATACAGTCGACCAACTCTTCTCTAACTTGTTTTAATAGTATTTGTATTTAGTTGGTAATGATAATAATTGTCACTAATCTTAGATAAACACTTCTTTCTGTCCACATTCCATCTGCATAATCAATTGAATCTTTACAAGGTCTATCCACAATCAGCATTCTTAGATGAACAGATATAACTTCTGAGTTGAGGGGGAAACCATGAGGTTGTAATTAATTTTGCAATAATTATCGACTAATTCTTGACATTTGAGGATACCTCAAACTGGACAAGACAAGCCCCTCTGGAAGTGGAGGGCCTGGGCTAAGGATATGATTAAGATGGCTGGGCAATGCTAGTTAGTCACACCCTCCTGCCCATAACGGCACACCATCCTCGCACTTACCTCAAAGTGGAATCTCATCACCCGACCCGTTATTAATCCGCAATTGTTTCGTGTTAAGCAAGTAAAATTGTCTACTATTAATTAAAGGCAGTCCCTAAACTGTACACGACTTTGGATGACATATCCAACAAATGACCCTCCGTTATCTAGATGGAGAATAACGGACGTCCGGCAAACCATTAAGAAAGATTTTTTTCTCGCGAAAACAATCTCAAGATGTTGATCATAACAGAAATTAAAATTTTTAAAATAAAATGTCCTCGTTATGATTTATATACATCATTATTATTGCTTGTTTATCAATGTAGCTGGTTTATAATGTGAATAAATTATATTCTGGGCCCAAATTAACACCAGAAAGATACAGGCTAAAATCCAACAGAGAAATTCAAAGTGAAATCCCTGGCTTCTAAACAGAAATGAGGGTTCTATGGACACATGGAGAGGATGAGCGAGGAGAAATTAAATAAGAAAATGTTCAGTAAAAGTGTGGGGCACCAATTCAACCACTGATACACGGTACAAACTAAACAGGAAACGGAGAGACTCGGGATCACAAAGGATTTATTCTTAAAATAGGAAAAATGAAGTACTTGTTGTAGACAGTAAAAAATTACCGTCCAAGATCCTGGACCTGGACGGAGGAAAGGAGGAAAATTTTCAGTGAAATCCTCAAGCAAAGATGGGCCAAGAAGATGAACTGAAAAAGAAACCTGCAGAATTGTCTGAGAATTGAGCAAGTAACCGCCAGCCGTTAAATCTAACGGCCTCGCTCTCCAAATATCGCCCTGAAGATGACCTACACTGTAGGTCGAAATGTCGGCACATAATATAAGTTCATTACTTATCTGTGTTCTTATTGACTGCACCCCCCAACTATCTCCTTTACACTGCAGAATTGTCGTTTAGTCCTTAAGGGCTGTAAATAAATAAATTAACATCATGGTAACTCAGAGAATCGATGATGAACTCTTCATTTTTCTACATCGACAGTATTCCATCAAACCATTAATCTACTAAGCCAGGCTTGAAACATCCTTCTTTTCAGTGTCTTGGATTAGCATTAATTATTGTTTTAATACTTATATCATTACACGGTCATTTCGGTCACTTCTATTACTTCAATAGGCTTTACCGGGTACAGACCATTCCGAGTTGTGCAACCGTCTAGTCTTAATGTTCCGTTGAATCCAATTGTTTAAACATTCTGCTTAAATTGAATATTACACTAATTCGTTATGTGATCCTCTATTTATTGTAAGCCAGTGGTTCGCAATTACGGCACAAGGTTGTCGTGATTATTATAAATATTTAAATTACATTTTATGGTATGAATGCGAGCATTAATTAATTTTTAGAATTTATTTTGATAATCATTTTCGCATTTATTTTGTTTTTATCAACGCATATATTTATATTTTTCCGCATGTACATATTTTTATCACATTTATTTATTTTATTTTTTGTTTTGTTTCTATGGAATGATTGTATAGCTACATAGCACTATTACTTATTGCCCAAAAGTGGTAGATTGTAATATTTCAATAGAGTTAAAAAAAATTGTTTATAGAATAAAAAAATAAAATAAAAAAAATAGGATATAGAATAATTATAATAAGTAGTTAAAATAATTGTTAAAATTATACACACACACACATACAATGTTTTCCATTTCTATTTTGTTTACTTATTGGAGTGTTGATTGAATACCAAAATTATTAAATTGTTATTATAATTAAATTATTAAAATTATTATTGAATACCGTTACTTTACTATATTCATTCATATATAACTGGTTTATTATTCGTTTTAATCGGTCCTTAAACATTTCGAAATGCCCCGTTTACCACACTACAGTAGTCAAGGTGGGGGAAGATGAGAAATGATACGAGAAGCTTATGGGAAGGTTGTGTAAGGAGGTGCCGATGGAATAACTTCAGGGAACTTATTGACCATCGTGATATTTGGGCGATGTGGAGTTTCCAGGAAAGGTTTTGGTCAATAGCAATGCCTATGATTTTGACAGAGGAGCTAAAACTGATGGGGTCGTCGATTATGATTAATGTTGGGAGGGTGGGGATAGATGTAAGGAGGGAATCGGGACCTAGAACAATGGCCTGGTTTTTCATTTCGTTCAATTCCAGTTTGTACAGCTTTGTCCAGGCCCTGATCCTATCTAGGTCTTTCTGAATACTGGCGAACGCAAATAACATCTCAGAAGGGAGGAAGGACAAATAGGTTTGGAAGTCGTCAGCATATAGATGGTAGGGACAGTGGTGAACCGATTTAGGAAGATTGTTAATGTAGCAGTTGAAAAGAAGAGGAGAGATGCTTGTGCCCTGTGCAACACCTGAGGAGAGAGAGAGGAAAGCGGAAAGAAGTTGATTAGGTATGGAATCTGCTTGAGACCTGTCAGAGGCGAAATATTGGAACCAGTGAATACATCTTTTGGAAAAGGACAATGATTTCATTTTGGTAAAAAGGATAGATTGGTCCAAAGAATCAAAAGATTTAGAAAAATCAAGTAGCATTAGCACAGTTAATTTGTTGTTGTCCATAGCTATATGTAAGTCACTGGCTATTTTGGTAAGGGAAGACTGTGTGGGGAAACCGGAACGAAAACCTGATTGAAGTTGATCAAAAAGTTTGGACTATTAAAGAAAATTTGAAATTTGAGACTGGACTATTCTTTCGAGAGGTTTGAAAGAGATAATAGAGATTGGGCGGTAGTCTTTGAGAGATACGAGGTTACTATAGGAATAGGGCCAGAACCCTTTAATTATCTGGGCTAAAATGTTATGTTGCATATATACTAACAGTGCTCCGGTTTCTAAGATACTTGTTTTGTTTTTTTGTAGAGGACTAATCTTTATTTAAACACACCCATAGATCTCTATTTACAAAATCCATTCAGTCATTTTTTCCTACTTTATACACATTAACATGCTTTATCGGTTACCCATTGAAGCAGGCAGACCAATGCCCAAAAATTCTTTTGTTTCTTATACAGAAAATTCAGATGTTCCAAATTGTCAATCAATATGAATTTCGATCATAATCGAAATTTTGATACGATTAAATTCCCCTTCTTACAAGGAAAACTACTAAATTAAAATTAAAATAAATCACTACTTAAGAATGAAAAAGAACAAACTCGAAATTTCTTACTTTATTATCGATCACCAAAACTCTCCCAAAAAGAAACCCCAAAATATTAGACTAAAAGAAAACACACGATCGGTGATTTACTAGTAACACGTGTTAAGAGGAAACCCTGTGGGGCTTCTCTCTACATCAATTACAGCTATCAACTATTTTTGTTTTTGAAAAATATAATATTCATTAAAAATGCACTGCATTTAACTAGTTGAACCTGCGATTATACATATTAAGCGATAATTCTGGAATCCACCTTTTTCTCAGCATTTCCTGTGTCACTTTAATAAAGGTCACAAGACAATAGAATAGTTAGGCTCTTTTAAAGAGCCATTGTTTGGGAAAGTAAATATTTACTTTCGCTCAAGGATTAATCATTGGTTTCTCAATACGGCGTATTCCAAACTTGCATTGTTGTTGAGATTAGTAAAAATTATCATTTTGTAGCAGGAAGGAGTGCCTTAATCAGCCATGGTTATTTCATCAGGTTTAACGTCTTAAATACACTCATTGTTAAACGTTGCAAATCAAAGTTCAGAGTTTCAGTTTTTTACGTATATGCACTCAATTATATATTAGCCCGGATGGGGACTTGCATTGAATAAAATAACGTTTAAACAATTGCCTATGTATCATTTGTGAAAATTGAAGTTCTGTTCTTGAGTTGGAGGAACGAGGTCGGTTGGCTGCTCACCAAAATTCATAGCTCGTCCCGTTACGGTAAATCGATGCCTGGGTCCCTTCTTCCTCAGAAAATAAGAGGAACCTATTTCATATCAAAACTTCTTCGATCGTCTCCTATATATATGCATATGTGTGCACATACAAATATATACGCAAATCCAATCGTAAACTATATTATATAATAATCACCATCGATATTTCAAAATTTGGGTCAAATCTGACTTGCCTTTTTCGAAATATAACCATGTAAAGGAAAAATAAATTTGTGCTGCCGAGGTTTAAAACGTAATAAACAAATGCAAATTTTTGTTCCTTGCACAAAGCTTTGCTATCTTAGAAAAATAATAGCAAATAATAACAATGCGCAATAAATTTTATTCTACTTGAAATGCACAAAAATAAGTTAAATAAATAAGTTGTACAAAAACATGATTGCTTTGGGTGACTTTTTTTTTTTAAATTTATTTATTGATATTTACAACTGTATTACAATAATACAACAAGTAAATAGGCTAAGTGATACATAATGACATGAGAATGACGTGTAGAGAAACTACCCACTGGTAGTACTCAAATCAAAGTTCAAGTGAGGAGGTCACGTGGCCATCTTCTTTTCAGACGCCTCGGAGGATTATCGGGAATTGAAGAGGAAGCTAGGTTTGAAACTAGAGGGTTTGAGTGGGAATGAAGTTTGCTATGAAAGGATAGATACCGGGTTCGGGCCAAATCAGCAACAAAAGGGACATTAAGGTCGTTATGGATGTCTTTTCTTAACAAAATAAGGAGCATTGAAGATTTTACGAAAGATTTTGGATTGCAAGGTTTGGATACGAGAGGAATTCGATGGCTTAGTGGAGCCCCAAAGCTCTACTCCGTAAGTCCAAATAGGTCGTATGATGGTCATGTAGATGAGTCTTTTGTAGTTAATTGTGACCTTAGAGCGTTTGTCTAGTAAGTGTTGAAGTAACCTGAAACGTCTAGCGGTTTCTTGTCTTTTCAGTCTTGTATGAGGATTCCAGTTCAATCGTTTGTCAAGGTGCAACCCTAAGGTTCGGATCTGTTCTACAGGCACCAGTGGGATATTATTAAAGGATACTGAAGGGCAGGAAGTCATTGGTTTACGACGTAAAGTAAAAGTGATTTGATGCGATTTTTGAGAATTTATTTAAATTCTCCAGTTTTGACACCATTCTTCAAGATCAGTGATATGGGATTGGAGGCTTCGGGATGCAATAACTGGATTGGTGTTGACTGATAATACACATGTATCATCAGCATACGTGGTAAGGATAGTATTAGGATGAGTCGGGATGTCAGCTGTATAAACTGTATAAAGGATTGGGCCAAGGATACTGCCTCGAGGAACACCAGCAGAATGGGAAAAGAGGTATGAATAGACATTATTATGGTTTGCTTGGAAAGTTCTATTTGTGAGATAGGATTGAAGGATGAGAAAGTATGTAGGGGGTAGGAATTTATGGAGTTTGTAGAGCAAGCCCGGATGCCAGACTCGGTCAAAAGCCTGTTCGACGTCAAGAAAGACGCCCGAACAATATGATCCACGTTATAATGCAGAGGAGACCATATCCACCACACGATGACATGCTGAATGGAGGAGTGGGATTTTTTTTTTTTAAATTTTGGAAGCATGAATGGTTCATTCATTGGAGACTATTCCAAGATATTTCAACTGTGGTCCTGGGTGAAATAAATAGTTTTAAGCTAATTTTAATGGAATGTTGTGACAGGGCTTACATAACCCAAGTCAGCAACTACTTGAAGTAGGAAACCTAACCCAGGATTCGACAAAAAACTGAAAAGAAGATCATTAAGTAAGTTCATTTAGACATCAAAATATCCATATTCAAAACTGTTTAAGAATATAAATCGATATAATCATGTTATTACTTTAAGTTATGTGTGCATAAGTTTCTTTTCTTTTTTTATAAATATTTTATTTTTAAGAGAAAAGATCTGCCCAGGGCCGGGATTGGAGCCCGGGGCGCCAGCTTCTCTAGCGCGATGCTCTAACCAACTGAGCTAACCTGGCTCGTAACACGGCCAGGCAAATCCATTCTTTTCACCGATCCTTTTTTTTTTTACGTTGTCAAATAATATGTTATTAGTATACTACTTTACAACTTTCCTAATGTTTTCTTCATTTATGTTTTCTCAAACTTATTTCATATTCAGATGTGCGACTTTACAATTTTTAAAAATTATTTTATTTTGCACCCGCCTGGATAGAATCAGAAATGAAGATGTTAGAGACAGGCTGGGCGTGACCGAAGGAGTTCCGGAGAGGATTGGAAGGAACAGGCTGCGATGGTACGGACACTGCGGATGCCAGAACGTAGATGGCCGAAGAGACTTTTGCTGTGGGAACAGCCAGGCAGACGAAGAAGAGGAAGACCCCGAACCCGGTGGAAGGACTGCGTGGAGGAGGAGATGGCCGGCAGCGGACTTGAGGAGGATGACTGGCGGAACAGAGAAAAGTGGAGGGACGCTCTGACTTAACCTGGCAACCCATTGAGGGAAAAAACCTGTAAAAGTACAAAAGTATTTTATTTTGTGTTTTTATTTTATTTTTCAATCGACGCATTCCATTTTTTCCATTTCAATTAAAAAACAGTGCTATATATTGTATAACGGCTTAAATATTTCAGGAATAGTGGCTTTGTGATTTGTCAATATTTAAATGATTGAGCACGAAAAAATATGAAACAAAAAGTAGTCACAGGATACATTATAGAACATTATATCACCAATTTATATGTGTATGTATATATATATATATATATATATATATATATATATATATATATATATATATATATATATATATATATATATAAATTACATTATTTCACAAATTATGGGAAGACTATAAGAAAAGAGATGTAATAGATCAATAAGTGAATAATAATAGGTTTAAAAAAAAACAAACATATATTATTTACCAAATGTAAAATAATATTTTATTAAATAAATAGCTTAAATAAAAAGATAAAAAGAGGGTCCATGGTATTGAAAAGTTCTTAAAATTTCCATAATTACGTAGATAATACAGAAAAGTTTGTAGCTTTCCTTTGGCCACAGTTTCTCAACCCCTTGGCCGCTCTGTCCTACTGTCCACTGCTTTCTTTAGTATAGATTCGCTACTATAAAGAACAAACCATAAAATAAGATAGGGTCTTCAATAAATAATATGGCTTTTATTAAGTATATAATTCATTAATTAACTACTAACTCAATCCTCGAACATAATGTAAAAAGAACAGTGAAATACAGAGATATACATGTCACTTTTATTACTAGCCTTTAATTATACTGATGATATATCGACCACTCCATCGACGAGAGAAAAAAACAGACACTTCAAACTAATAACTTCAAACACTTCTAATCCGGAATACCACTTGAGTCAACATCTCTGGAAAATGTCCAACTAAGCATTTTTAATATTTTATAGATTTTTTTCTTGAGTGTTCGGAGTAGCTTTTTTTTCTGATTTTTTATTTTTTTATTGGATAAGTGTTATAACTTAGGTTCACAGTCAACACTTACAGCCTGCCTTTTCCATTAAAAAAAGGGAAAAAAAGAGAAAGAGAGGCACCTCCAGGACCAATTCAATACAATGTGTTCTCGAAAAACCGCAGGCGATGATGACCTAAGGGTTTAACGCCTTTAAACACCAACAAACAAAAAATACAGTGTTTTCAACACTTGAAGTAATTTCAGAGTGGATAGATATGTATATATATATATATATATATATATATATATATATATATATATATATACATATCTGTCCACTCTGAAATATATATATATTTTTAAATATTATGTTTTATTTTATTAGTCAATCATTCACGTGAGTAAATCAAAACCTTTATCCAGTCATGTATTATTTTTCTTTATTTTAAAAACGTTTCAACAATTCCATGTCATTCTCAATTTACATTATTTTTAAGTCCTTTAACATTATTTAATTTTAAAAATATTCTCTAAATTTTTTTTTATAATTTTGTACATTTTCAACCTAAAAATAAAAGACAAATCAAATAAATACATAATTTTACATACAAACATGTCCCAAAAATACTGAATAAAATATAGATACCTTTTTGGTTGATTGTCATATAATTTAAAACAAAGCTTAGAGTTATAGTGTACTCCATGGTCAATTAACAATTTTTTGAAATTTGTACTTTGGACTGTTTTTGATTATTATTATTAAAATAGTATTTTAATTTAATTTCTTCTTCAATATATAGTCATCATGAATGGTCAATTAATATAAATTAGTAATTTTTATCTATACTGATCTATTTTATATCTTTTATTTATTTTAAAACGTTAATTGTATGAATTAAGAAATCGGAAAATGAAAACAATGCTATGAGGTTCCTGAGAAGGTTATGTTATCTGTGTTATCTAATAAGTGTAGACTTCTTTATTTCATTTTTAACTTTAAAATCACTGATGAGTATAGTTTGCTTATTTCGTTAGATTCCTTCTTATCATTTAAAGGTTTTGATTTACTCACGTGAATGATTGACTAAAAAAGATGTACTCCAGTTACAAAAACAAGATAATTAAAATTTCATTTTATTTTAAATTATATACAAATTTTAAAACATTGGTTTAGATAACCCCTTACAATGCAAATGAGTTAACTTACAATGGTCACAGGTTAATATGTTTTTGTTGTTGGTAAAATGTACAGATATATGGTATGATTTGGAACATAAAAGATTGGAGGTTTGTAAAAGATTAAAAACACGAAATACTGAAATTTCGATAGAAAAAACTAGTTTTATTTACTAATGTGTGGTTCGTATTTGTATTTTCAGGTTTACATCTAGTAAACAAAATATTTTATAGTTAATTTGATACTAGAAAAATGAGACTTTTAGAGTTTATCATAGTAAAAAAAAATAATAAATTTCATTTTTAATAAACTTTTTATAGTTTAAATGAAAACAAAATTTGGTTTTGTTTAACTACTTAAGCAGTTTTAAATATTTTTTTCCAACTAGTTGACAATTGGAAAATGATTTAACTATTAACTACAAGATAGGAGAAATAGTTGCATTTGTTTAACTGATGACTACTAAAGTAGTTAGCAGCTGTTTGTTTAACTTAATGCTGCTATGGCTAATCTGACGATGCTACGTTGGGAGATTTAAATTTTGCCTATTCAGGCTTAATTAAGATAGGGGGTTTTAACGAATACCTGACATCGTACAGCCTCAGGAAGGAGGGCATAACCTAGTAAATTTTACTCCCTTCAAAATTTCTAGGGTCCCCTGCCGGGCTACGAACCCTCGTTAGATTTAGTGGGTTATTGTGCTAACCATTTGACCACAGGTCTCCTCCAGTAAGTAATTTAATCTAATATTTAACTACTTTATTATAGTTACAATTAGTAGTTACGAAAACATTTCGCACAACTCTGCTATAAACGATGTGGAGAAGAAAAGGACTGACTACTGGCCTTTTTCCCAGTAACTTCCAGTCGAAGGATTTCGTTTTTAAATGTTTTGTTTTTTTCTTAGCATTCTATACTAGGAATATATCTCCTAGCTGAGCTACTGCCCTAGAACAAATGAGATACAGCATTATCACTATCCATGGTTGAAGTTACAGAGTTGCATCTGTTGCTTGTTGTGACCTTTCGCTAAGCCCTGCCGACATGCGATCTGCCTCTTCTAATTCAATTAGTCTGCCGAGGGGGGTTCTACCCTACTACAACTACCCTAGACTTGAAAAATTCGTATTACGAAAATTCTATTTTTTTTTGTTCTTACATTTTCAGGAATATTATCAACTAATTTTAGAAAATTAAGGCGAAAAGTAATTTTTTATTTGATTAACTTTTTGAAATCAGGGTCCCCCTCAAATATGTTTTACTATTCAAGTGAAAACTTGTTTAGACGCTTTAAAAGACGCTCAAAGACCTAACTGAGAATCTATTACACCTACAGATCTCGGTCGGTGCTTAAATTAAAGCTAATTAAATTTACTACCTTGACTTTTATTGTAGGATCACTCCTTCAGCCGGTTTTCCCCACGAAAGTCGGCCAAAACTTAAAATTTGCCTTTTGGGAAAAAATTACCAATTTTCAAAGGGGCGTAACTCAGAATTTTTTAGACCCAAAGAGCTGCAGATAAATTCAAAATGTGGCAAATTCAACTTTAAAAATGGTTTCCTATGTTTGTTTATTTAAAAACGCGCCGATTATGAGATACAGGCCAGAAACTGAAAATGTCGAGGTTTTTCGGCCACCGAAAGTTTTCCCATCCGTTTTTTCGATTGACAACTTGGATTTACACAACCCAGACATGCCCTTATAACATATCAAAAATGCAGCTCTCTTCAATTGTTTGCGACCTTCAAGGACCTGGCCGCTGAGACAACGCTAGATAAAGCTAAATATATCAAATATGTATAATGTATTTGGTAAAGATAAACTTCTATTTAAATATAGTTTATTTTGGAACCGATATTTGGAACTCCTCCCTCTAGAAACTAAATAGGCTAAGTTCTAACATAAAAAATTGAGTGACATAAGCATAAGGGAATTGCGGCGAGTCATTTACCATTTTTTGGCTAGTATATATAAGTATAAGAACATATCAATTTGGTTAATATGTATGTATATTAGTGTTACAACTATGTTCAACAGAAACTCTAGATTTATATATTTTTATATTATGAATTATAACATGAAATAAATTAGTTATCAACCATATTCCTCATTGGATTCATAATATATAAAATGCTCTAAATTTCTATGTATTTTATATATTTATTTACATTGTTTATTAATAAGATCAATTTCAAAAGGACAGTTGTAAATACAACAATCTAATGAATGAAGCATATAATGTGTGAAATAATATTTATTTAAATAGTGCTATCGTTTTTGTTATTCATATAGTCCGTCCAGATTTGCCTGGTCTCCAGCCGACTTTTTATGAATTAAATAATTTGATTTGAAATAAAGGATAAGTTATTACACTAAAATAGAGCCAAAAACTCAAAAAGAAACACTATTATTTATTATAATGCAATTGGGAAAAACCACAATGCAAAGCCTTATGTTTCAAAAATACACCCACTTACCAGTCGACGTTTCGCCTATTCAGGCATTATCAAGACACAAAAACAAAAAAGGGTTATGTGAATCACATCTGGAAGAAAAAGTTGCAATACATCCCAACGATCATCAGCCCAAACAGGCTGGAGCAATTTTAATTGAATTATCAACTGTTAACCACTATGAAACTGACTTTTATTTTCTTGTCAAACACGGGTTCAAGACTGGCTATGGAGGATTTTTTTTTATTGTGTTACAATCTGCCGAATCACCCAACCTCTATAAAGTGTATAAGGTTTTATTTTTTTTACTACGTCTCTGGAAATACGAGAGTCCATATTAAAGTCTTATCCCTAAGGCCAAAATATAAAAAAAAAACACGGATTTTTGTCTTTATTAGGTATAGATTGCTTTTATCGAGGTAAAGATTTCTAGCTGAGTTAACCTTAGAAGAGAAGCGCATTGTTGCAAGTTCACCGGTGACTTAGCTTTGATGAATATAAATTGCATCGATACTTCAATGCCGATATCATTGGATAGAAAGCGAAATGGGCGCGTGGCTTCTTAGGAAAGCATTGGGACGGTCGGGAGGCAGCTAAGATCCAAATTACAATATGCTAATGTTTCATGTGAGTGATGCCCCTGTCAGCGGCCGAAACCACAAATTTCCGTTATTAATGGTCCATCACCTCGGGTAATTACCAAGTTAAGTGACACAATCTCATTTCGTAAGGGTTCTTTCTCGCCCTCCAAGAGCCATTTCAGTCCGGAGCCTTTCTATATTGCATCGGTCAAGTTTTGAAACTAAAAAAAGGTCCGAAATTCTAGGAATTATTTGAAATGAAGAACGCAAGATCGAATAAATACAGATAAAAGAAAACATATATCAGTTCAAAAATCATAAAAATAATAACTAAATACTTCTATTTAATCTAAGGATCGTTAGGAGTGATGTAGCAGATTTGGGTTTGTGTGTTGGACCGTGGAATGAGGTTCGGCATCGAGCATTTGGGTTGGCCAAGCCTAATTGTTATTACTATTATATATGTGTGTGTGTATATATATACATAAGTTAAGAATACATAACAGACTTTATTCGTAGCTGTTAACATGATTAATTTATGTTAATGGTAATTTATCCAACATAAGAGATTTTGAACTCGGGAGCTAGATATCTATAACCTAGCTCTCATACATTAACAAGATTAACATCAACATTACTTACCAAGCTCTCCCACTTTTTTTAAATATCCTAACAGGACTAATGGGAAATTTGGTTTTGCTTGATGCGGAGGGGAGATTCGACCAACATGACGCCCCCCTCACTCCAGTAGCTATGTTTCCTCGTCCTGTATTTACTTTTATTGACTCTCGTTCCTTACTGCACTAATTTACTAATAAAGGTAAGTCACTGGCATAATTCGACTGAATATTTCGAAAGTATTTTTGATTAACTCGGTTACAAAAGCTTATAATTAAAAATAATTACTCGTTTAAGCGGTCCTTAGCATAAAGACCACCCGCTTTCCCTCGAGAGCCTTACATGCTGCTGCTGATGATCCTACATCTGTCAACTCAACTATTTTCAACCCGTTCAACTCTTACCTTTAACTGAGGTTTATAGTATTTATTTATTGATATTTACAACTGTATTAGAATAATACAACAAGTAAATAGGATAAGTGATACATAATGACATGATAGTGACAAGTAGAGAAACTACCCACTGCTAGTATAGTATTTATTAAATGAGATTTCATTATACTATTCTTGAAATAAAAATTATTAATCCATTTTTTTTACTGTATCTCACTCCTAGATTTTTATCATAAAAGTTCATCTGTAGTTATATTTAAATATTTTTTTTTTTAAAGAGGAATACATTCTTCGAATGAATGTGTACGCTGACATTAGAATCTTACGAGGGTAACTATAAATATTGAAAAAATGAAAAAAACAATACATTTCTCAAATATTCTTACACGAAAATTAAAATTTCTTTGCTACAAATATTTCGTAAATGCAATGTCAAGTGTTTGGAGCATATTAATTTGAAATAATGCATAGTATATTACGTTCAATTGATTTGTTATTGAAGAGTTCACAAACTTTAAAATGAGGCCAAGAGTAAACATGGTTTTGAATTAAATTTTATGATTATTTTAATAAATTTAAACACATAAAAAAAGTAATATTTCTTTTTTTTCAAAGAAGTGTTATTCACTGATTTCGATAACTGTAATAAACATAAAAAATGAATCTTTATTGATTGTATAAAGGTAATGTTGAATGATTGATGGAAGAAGGAAGACCTTGATCTAGGTGCTAGGTGCCATTACAGATAAAGATATTACAACACTGATAGATATCAGATATTCCAGGCTTCATTAAACATAGCAACGTATTGACATTGAAACGTAAGAGATGTAAACAAAAATACAAATCATAACAAATATTTAACATTAAATGTATAATGCGTGTAATGTTTTACATACATATATGCTACATAGTAGGCGTATATTTTAGGAATACATCATTATATCGATACATTTTTTAAAATATATTGATATTATTATCTGATAGTTATTAAAATTATACTGAATTATTAAAATTGTCGAACATTTCATTGAAAGCATTAGAAACTGAGGATTTTTACATTGCATAGGAGTATAAGGTAATATTTCTTAAACATGATATTGCTTTAATGCTAAAAATTAAATATTAATAAACACTTTATCATAGAATATATTAATTTATTAAGAACCATAAATCCTATACCAATACAAACCATGAATGGCATTGGAGTTAGTACTGACGGTAGGGAGTGTACTGTTTTAAGTCAATGATTGATGTGATTTGGCCAAGATCACTCTCAACTGCCTGTTTTTTTCTCTCAAATTGGGGTTGCCACTTTATAGAGTCTAGTTGATAGCCGGGAGATGCTCAGATACGACCGAGTGTACGCAATAACGTAATAATCTGCCACAAGCGGACACTAACTCAGGACCTTGATACTGCACAACCCCACCAACTTACTCACAGAAAACAGGCTAGAAAAATAAAAATGAGCTAAGCAGTAAATAATAAATATTAAATTGGGCGGAATGATAATATTAAATTATTATTATTAATAATATCAATATTAAAAATGTCAATAAAATTCTATCAAACTACCTACATATTATCACTAATTATTAAAAATATTCATATTTTTATTCATTACTAGGAAAATTGTTTAACATAAAGTAAACTAAATAAATACAGTAAACGGTAAAGGCAATCCAATAAACAATTATTGACGCCGATTAAACATAAACGTTCTAAACATTTTCATAATAATATTTTATGTAGTTTATTCAATTCTGGAATGAAAACAAATAGATTTCCAACACTCCAATTTCAGTCATGGCTACAGTGTCGGGCAAAAATATCGACACAAATCTTTTAATATATCGGAAGCGGTGAGTTGCAGTGCATAAGGTCCAGGGTTCAAAGACCGCCGCTATCTGGCAGACTTCTATTCAGTCTGTTAGCGGTCGGAGATGGGTCGTATGGGACCTAGGACCCTGCCTTTATAAAGTTGGTATCCAGAATAAATGGGAAAATATAGGACAAATTACCTCCCTGCACAACTGTTGTCCAACCAGATTCTCTACCAAGTACTGAACCCCAGAACCATATGGGTTGTAGTGGTATAGTTTTTTTTATTAATATATCGACATTCTTCTAGTATTAAAATATCGATCTTATTTCTTTTCTTTTTTTTATATAAATTTATTTATTGATATTTACAACTGTATTACAATAATGCAACAAGTAAATAGGATAATTGATACATAATGACATGAGATAATGACAAGTAGAGAAACTACCCACTGGTAGTACTCAAATCAAAGTTCAACTAAGAAGGTCAAGTGGCCATCTTCTTTTCAGACGCCTTGGAGGATTATCGGGAATGGAAGAGGAAGCTAGGTTTGAAACTAGAGGGTTTGAGTGGGAATGAAGTTTGTTATGAAAGGATAGATACCGGGTTCGGGCCAAATCAGCAACAAAAGGGACATTAAGGTCGTTATGGATGACTTTATTCTTAACAAAATAAGGAGCATTGAGGATTTTATGAAGAATTTTGGATTGTAAGGATTGGATACGAGAGGAATTCGATGGCTTAGTGGAGCCCCAAAGCTCTACTCCGTAAGTCCAAATAGGTCGTATGCTGGTCATGTAGATGAGTCTTTTGTAGTTAATTGTGAGCTTAGAGCGTTTGTCTAGTAAGTGCTGAAGTAACCTGAAACGTCTAGCGGTTTCTGGTCTTTTCAGTCTTGTATGAGGATTCCAGGTCAATCGTTTGTCAAGGTGCAAACCTAAGGTCCGTATCTGTTCTACAGGCGCCAGTGGGATATTATTAAAGGATACTGAAGGGCAGGAAGTCATTGGTTTACGACGTAAGGTAAAAGTGATTTGATGCGATTTTTGAGAATTTATTTTATTCCTCCAGTTTTGACACCATTCTTCAAGATAAGTGATATTGGATTGGAGGCTTTGGGATGCAATAACTGGATTGGTGTTGACTGATAATACACATGTATCATCAGCATACGTGGTAAGGATAGTAATAGGATGAGTCGGGATGTCAGCTGTATAAACTGTATAAAGGATTGGACCAAATCTTATTTCTGTAATCAAATATCTAAAATAATTGACCATAAGGAAATTCGTAGTGGACAAGAAATTTTGAGGGCAACATTAATGATTGTACTTGTACTAATAGATAGCCAGATCAATTGATCAGTAGAAATTTCGACCTCCCGAAAATAATTATTAGTCAATTGAATAAAAAATATTTTTAGGGAGAAATCAAGCAATACCGGACTTTCTTAGACCCACCTAAATTCTGCCTGTTACTATTAATTTGTCGTTACTATTAATCGGGGCTAATAAAGGTTTATATAGTTTATATATACATCTCCTCTTTTACTGCATAGGGTGCATTTCAAGAGGCTTTTGAGGATATTAAGGGATTGAGGTTATGGGGTTTATATGGAGCAGAGTACTAATGATGGGGCTCACTAGCTGGGTTGAAAAAAATAAAAAATAAAAATAAGACTAATAATGCACCTGAGTCGAGACTGAGGGAAGTTACATATTGTTGCCAGCGCTTTGGCCGGCTCGCTAGTCTCAATGCGCTGAATAGCGCGATAAGGGTGTGAAAGGTCCCCGCTGATATAGGCGATAGGAAATAGGGGAGGGGCAGCGGCTGGAGAATTCAGTATATTTGCTTTATAGGTCCAGTTTTCAACGAATTTCTACATTTCGTGTCAAGAGACCATTTGAAAAAGTCTTAAAATAACTTGGTCATTAAATGTACGTATCATATACCATCTGAGAGTGTCGATAACGAAAAAATTATCGATAATTTTCGAATATGTATAGAGAGAGAGGAAGAATATCAATGAGAAAATTGACAGATATTTCGAGACGTCGAGTCGACATATATTTTTTTCAAGGAGAAGACTAGGGAATAAATAAATGTTTACAATAATTTAATAGTTTCAGTCTGATTGAAACCTTCACCATTGGTAAATATAGGAGTTAATACTTAAAAAAAAAATGGTTACCCTTGGTTGTGTTAATTATATTCGAAATTTCCTTATAAGTCAGATATAAATTTAACAATTATGTGATGGTTTAATACCTGTTCAGTCTATAATTATTTGAACATTCCATTAACTCACATCCTCACATATCCTCTCCTACCTGGAATACTTGATGACTTTTTATGATATCATGAAGACATCTTATAGTGAAATATATGTTTTCATAGTGCTGATCACTAGATAGGTTAAAAGGAACATAAATGGCTTAAACACTTTCTAGAGTAAGAATTATATTTCTGCTCAATATTTTTTAATTTATATTTATTATTTTATTGTGAAAAAAAATGATCAGAACTGCCACACTCAAACACAGCTGTAAGTATTAGGGCTGTAAGAATACATACATTCCATTTTAAAAAGTAAGGAAAAAAAAGAAGAACAAAGTATATTAAAAAGAAAAGAAGGAAAAAAATGTATATATATTTAGTTAGCTTTTAACAGGATTGAAGGTCCGAGCATGAAGTGTAAACAGAGCGGTTTTTTTCTTAAAAAGAAACCGAAGTACCAAATATGGTTGTAAGCAACTTCCAGAAATTTAACCAGCGCTTATGCAATCAATAAAATGAGAGTTCCGGTTCGATAAGTTCTGCCAAATAAGGGTGAGGAGAAGAGATTAAAGGGTGAGGAGAAGAGATTAAAGGGTGAGGAGAAGAGATTAAAGGGGGAGGAGAAGAGATTAAAGGGTGAGGAGAAGAGATTAAAGGGTGAGGAGAAGAGATTAAAGGGTGAGGAGAAGAGATTAAAGGGTGAGGAGAAGAGATTAAAGGGTGAGCAGAAGAGATTAAAGGGTGAGGAGAAGAGATTAAAGGGTGAGGAGAAGAGATTAAAGAATTCAACTCTCCTTTGCTTCTTGCTCACAAGTTTTATATTTGCTAGCAAACATGTTGTCAGGTCGAATGAGTATGAAGGCAGTCCCATTAGGCAAAGTTCATCTGAAGTATGAACTTTTTCCGCACAAGTATCCAACAGTTGTGACAAGTCCCAGTTGGAATGTGGCTTATAATTTTTTATATATGTGTAAAACAAAGTCTAAACCGAATAATATCGCTGTTTACGATTGGGTACGTAAGTGAGTCTATTTATCCCTCCAGCTATTATCTCACATAATTTATTACGGCCGTTCAGGACAGGAACGTCATCTAATTCGATATAATTATTTACGAATGTTTGTCGTTTCATGGATTCGATTATATTTAATCATTTTAACTTAAACATCACTTACAAGTCAAATTAATGAAGAATCGCGATGTCAGAACATTGCGATGGCGAGGACTGCTTGAAACACTATCAAATGCCTAGATTTTTTCTCTACCGTAAATAGTGAGGATCAAATTGATGTGGATGTGTGAAGGTTACAATCGACAATCGATTTTATCATTCTCATAACATAAAATATTTCAGATCAGCTGTTGGGAGCAGTACTGAGGTTTAAATCTGCCAAAATATGCTATGACGTTTGTCGTATTTTGAAAGTTGATGAGGTTGAATAATTTTTATGATACATTGCTATTAAAACATTTTTTTACCAAGCATAGCCCTGGAGTTGGGAGTGGTGTACTTTCTCAAACGACTTTGCCACTCCTGGAAGCTAAAGGTGATCTTGAAGCGAGTCAATAAAGTCAGAATAAAGTCGTGTACTTTCTCAAACGACTTTGCCACTCCTGGAAGCTAAAGGTGATCTTGAAGCGAGTCAATAGTCAGAATAAAGTCGTGTACTTTCTCAAACGACTTTGCCACTCCTGGAAGCTAAAGGTGATCTTGAAGCGAGTCAATAAAGTCAGAATCCATGCATGTTCAATATTAGTATTCCATCGACAATTTTTCCAAGGATTCGACAGATTGAATCAATCATCGAATTTACTCAGCGTTGTACGTTATGTAGAAGATACGGATATGTAAAATGCTCTGAAGGAGAAAAAGTGGGTAAAGACCGAAAAGGTATTAACGGTAATGCACTCTCCGCAGTGAAGCACGATCGTTTACGAGGTCATAACAACTAGAGCAGCCTCGTCATGGGCAGTCTTACATGGCCCTCGCATCCTCTATCTTTCACACAATTAGATAATTAGAAAGTAAAATTAATTATCATCGGTTGCTTTTGAATCTGACTCGATACTTAACCTGACCTAAAAAAACCTGTACCACTACAACCCTTGAACGGGTCTGGGGTTCAGTACATGGTAGAGACTGTACCGTTTCATGGACAACGGTTCTGCAAGGAGGTGACTTGTTCTAGGTCACGCTCAACCGACAGATTCCCCCCCTTAATTTGGGTACCCTACTTTTATAATATTTTATAGAGGCTGGGTGAGCCCAAGGAGGGTCCTAGATCCCATACGATCCATCTCTGACTGCAAACAGACTAAATAAAAATCTTGGCCTGCAGGCGGATTCGAACCAGCATTTCCGGCATGGCAACTCAGTGTGTACTCTACCACTGAGCCACTCCTCTCTGGCTCGATAGTTACCGAGCAAAAAACGATCCTACAACTAAATTGCATTGTAAGACAAGAAGAGTTGATAACTTTGGACTTTCACGTTCTAGTTTGTATGCCATCATATTTATCTTTATAGAGGCCCCCAGTTTTCCTTGTCAACAAACAAAAATAGCGTTTCTTATGACTGATACCTTCCCTATATTTTTTGGCAAATTTTTCAAAATAAATAATTTGATATACAAACAGCAAATATAACGCGAAATATACTCTGATAACTATCATATCTTACCAAAAACATTGAAAATCTTTCTAATTTAATGCATAAGGTATCTGAGTCAAGAGAAAACTCTGGTCCTCCAGGTTGGGGGTTGGACGCGGGACCAACAACCCTTTTCCGTAAAAACTGTAAGTGTTTTCAAGAAACCACAAAAAGCATCGGAAAGAAATGGAACAAATGGGAAACGATTTAGGCATGGACATGGATTAATAAATATGGCAACCTGGAAGGTGAGGAGTTTGTTCCAACCTGGAGCTGGGAGAGATGATGAAAGAAAATTGAAAAATACAAACTAGATTTTATTACTATCCTATTAGCCCTACAAGAAATCGGCTGGAGAGGCACAGTGCTAACCAAGAAGTAGCACTACTACACGGTCATCAACAGTGGCAATCGACGGAAGCGATCGGTTGGCAATTGGCCAGGCGCCCAATAGTGAAGAAGAAGAAAAACATATATAGTTATCAATTAATTCAACTTTTTTTGCTTATATGCTTTTTGTTTTAAAATATTTTTCTTATATTATATTTTGTTTTTTCTTGCAATATTTAAGAAATTACTATTTTTACTATTTGATTATACTTTTCATGAATAACATTATACTTTCATAACATGTACAATACTAATTTCAAATCGATGCTCATGCACAATACACACAATATATATGCACACTATGTACCGTACATGTATACATTTATATTTCCTTATATAAATGTATTTGTTGTTATTACCTAACAAAATAACACAGAATCAGGAAGGCAGTGGGTCCCAGCTTGGGAGGAGTGAAGCCAAGTGCTCGCGAGGAGGGGAAATAATTCTCACTCAATTTTTGTTATTTTTCTCTTACCAGTACTTCTTTATCTCAACTTGAAACTTATAATGTTGTAGCTTGGGATAGTAAAAATAATTTTTCGGTTTCAATGTAATACTTGTTGTTCTTTCATATGCCCATACAACTTACTGTGAAAAGGGGGCGTGGGATGCTTTCATAGGAAGTTGGGGGGGGGCGAGGTACAGAAAATGTCGGGAACCCCTTAGATAGGCTCTTACAAAAGTTAATAATAAGGTAAAAAAATCCTATGTATAAATTTAGACCAATTGTGTTCTGAGTCTCAGATCTCTACAGATCGATAAAGGGGTTATACAGTAGTCCAAGGCTCCTTCCGCACCTTCAAGGAATCCTCATTGATCCACTCTATAGCAATCTCGAGCCAATGAAGTTAATCGAGCTCAAATTGAGCAGGGCAGAAATTAGCTCAAGGACAGGAGCCTGCGGGAAGCAGGATAACACTTCGAGAAAACGCAAATGTCTTCTATGCAGATTTTCATACCCTGAAGCTGCTAGATCCGAAGAGTGAGTAAATAAAATCAGATGCTATATTACTCTACGACTTACGTAGGCGATAAAAAGCGAACGCGAAGTGGTGAACGCGTGAATTCAACGCGTTGCGTTCGGCGCAACCCCTCTGTTCTACGTGCGCGCGAATCGTCAATGTAGTTTTAAAGGTTACAGGTTATCATAATTGTTATTGCTTTCATCCCATAATATAGGACATTCTTGAATAGCATGAATTGAAATTTCTATTTCCGACATTATAACAAAAATACAATATAGCAGTAATATATATAAAATAAACCGCATCCAGTTCGCGCGAATTAATTGCGTTCGCTTTGCGCCGCACCTCGCCTACGTGCATTAGGACACTTCTGTAGGTTTCGACTGCTTGTTTTTTTCGCGTTCGCGTCAAGATTGCACACGTAGGACGTCGTAATAAAAGCGAATGCTACTTGAACTCAGCGCTGTTAGCACCTAGGTGGCCGTAGGGATGAGGGCAAATGTGTCAGCGCCTCAGGCTCGCCCACAATCACGCCACTAGCACCTTCTTCAACTCGTTCTAAGTAATTAAACAGTTTGAAATATAGAAGACAAACTGACTTCATCTTGACAAATCAAGTTTCCGAAAGCGGACAACAGTTAGCAAAACTTGCAGTTTTCTAAAGTAACTGCTGATAACATATCAATTAGCTTTTAACATCTTTCAGATTGGTCGATCTAGTGCGAAAAAACATGGCAAAAAAGGAAAATTAAATTCTTCGCGGAAGGTGAAGGGAGACCTTTGATTACTTGAGCCACAGTTTCAGGAATATCTCCTCCAACTTTCATCAGTTCAGTGAGGAACGGACGTTAGTATACCGCGGTTCCCACAAAGCAGGAGTGAATCTAGTATAAAGTACTACATGCGTTGTAAGTATGGAAACAATAGGGATTAAGTAAATTGATAGGAATGTGTCTGCGACAAAAATCAGTTGAGAACAGAAGAGAGGAGTTCAAGGAGTTCAAGAGTAGTATCAACGACTGGCGAATGGACAAACGTTCGCGTGAAAATTTTTGTCTAAAAATGTAATTAAATAAAATCTCAAATACAGAAAAAATATTGTTGTATAGTACTGTCCATATATATATATATATATATATATATATATATATATATATATATATACATATATATATATAATATATATATTTTCCTCATTTTCCCTCATTAATATTAGGACATGCTCCATGCTTAAATAAGCATATTACATGCCATTACATGTGATTTTAATAATTACAGATAAGTTTATAGAATTACATTACTATATATTTTAGTATAAGTTAATAATATAATAAATTAAAAATTTACAGTTTGACTTAATTGATAATTTACATGTGAGAATAAAATTAAAATTAAATTTGTAATCATGACTTCCTGTCCTTCAGTATGCTTTAATAATATCCCACTGGTGCCTGTAGAACAGATCCGATACTTAGGGTTGCATCTCGACAAACGATTAACCTGGAATCCTCATACAAGACTGAAAAGACAAGAAACAGCACAACGCTTACTAGACAAACGCTCTAAGCTCCCAATAAACTACAAAAGACTCATCTACATGACCATCATACGACCTATTTGGACTTGCGGAGTAGAGCTTTGGGGCTCCACTAAGCCATCGAATTCCTCTCGTATCCAATCCCTACAATCCAAAATCCTTCGTAAAATCCTCAATGCTCCCTATTTTGTTAAGAATAAAGTCATCCATAACGATGTGCCTTTTGTTGCCGATTTGGTCCGAACCCGGTATCTATCCTTTCATAACAAACTTCATTACCACTCAAACCCTCTAGTTTCAAACCTAGCTTCCTCTTCCATTCCCGATAATCCTCCGAGGTGTCTGAAAAGAAGATGGCCACGTGACCTTCTTAGTTGAACTTTGAGTACTACCAGTGGGTAGTTTCTCTACTTGTCATTATCTCATGTCATTATGTATCATTTAGCCTATTTACTTGTATTATTGTAATACAGTTGTAAATATCAATCAATAAAGAAAAAAATTGTGATCATAAATTATATAATAAAATAAAATTTAAGAAATATAAAAATAAACAAAATTAGTATTTTAAGCACAGCAAAAGGTTTTATAATATAATTTATATAACTAAAAACATCAATGAATTACTAGTGAATTGCCCTACTTATGTCTTAGAGTTGATCAAAATCAATGCCTTTTATATATGATAGTCTGTTTTAAATTTAGAGAAAATTAACTGTACTCTTTTGCGTTTCCTTGTTCTATTAAAAATTGTGTTAATTTGAAGTCTGACTGTGTGATTGTGAGTAATTTTCGAGTGTTATGCGAGGAATGTATCTGTGTAGGCTGGGTGATTTTGTCTATGAAGTCCATGTAGTGTTCCAATTTTTTATTGTTTCTTCTGTTAGCTGTTTCTTGAGGTAAGATTTGGGAACTTACTGTAAGAGGGCAAGAGCTCGCTGTTGGCTGCCTCTTTGGCTAAACGGTCTGCTCTCTCATTGCCCTCATCCCCTGCATGTGCTTTAACCCATTCTATCATTACCCTCTTTCCTATCGCCGTCAATTTTATCAAAATTAACCTAATGTTTTCTGTTAAATGGTCGTTTATGTTAGCGTTTTTAATGAAATGAATGATGTTCTTGTTGTCAGTGTGTATGTTAATGTGCGTGTAAGTCTGTGACGGATGGTTTAACCCCCTAAGGTACAGGCTCGAGTTAATTCGAGCCCGCGAAACGGTCCAAACTGTGCACACTCGAGATAATTCCAGCTGTGTCGTATTTTATGCTGCTGTAATTTTCGCACTCGAATATATTCAAGAATTTATATTAAATTTAAATTTAAATTAAATTTTAAAAAATTGTTTATTTTTTGTCGTTTAAAAAAAACCTGCACTAAGGGGTTAATGAATAATTATCTAATTATTAAAATAATTAATTAAAGTATCAGAAATTTAAGCATGTCCACGATATCATGTAATGAAAATTAACCTAGTTATGAAAACTTTTAAGTGTAAATGGGCGTCAATTCGGTACTGTAAGCAATTTTGTGAGGGGAATAAACTTTTTTTAAGTTTTAAAGTTTTTTGCGAGGTATAAACTTTAAGGAATTATTATTAATAATAATAGTACGGCGAAAGTGAGATGCACACAGGGATCTATTAGAGCCTTGCTATATTCCCTCAGGAAAGTGGGAAAGTTTAGAATAAAATATGTCTCATCTTAAAGGTTCCATGAGTAGTAAGTTCTAAAAGGTGGCAACCCTTCTCAGATGATTCATCCGTGTTTAGCCATTAAAAATTATAATTGGTTTCTCAATGCTTCCATTCCCATACTCGGATTCAATAAAGGATTGCTCAATGAAAAATAGATATAACGAATGAAACTAACTATATGTAACAGTTGACATTTAATACTTAAATTTCCCCATAATTGATATGACAATATACAATGAGATTAAAGCGGCAGTATTTGATTAAAGCAGAAGGTTATTAATCGTAGGAGGATAAAGAAACAAAACTTTTAAATCGAATTGTGGATGGAGTCGAAAGGCATTCAATAATTTCATCGATGTGTAATGATACTGCTAGATTGTTTACATCGATTGGTTTAGAAAAGAGACGGTCAGATGTATTATATTTACCACTCTCATCGCTGAGTTTAGAAAAAACAAAATCCCTCGCCTCTAAACATAAATGAGAATGCTCCGGAAAATGCTACTAAAAATTCAAGCCACGAAAGCGGTTTGCAGTTACTTGGCACAATGTCAGGATCCGGCGGCCAAAGGTTTCTTAAAATTCGATTTAACAAACGATAAAATGATCATTGTACCTTGATAATATCAATGACTTTATGGATATTTTTACATTTAAATTAATAAACCCAGAAAACAACTTAAGTATGCCTCGCGGTTTTCTTATGAAATTATTTTTATTTGTGGATTCTTACAATATCACAGTACCCAGAAATAATAATGATAATGAGGCTTAGCGAACCCGAAGGCTCGATGCCGATACCACCAATCCCCGCTTACGAACTTCCCTCCACGGACCACTACCCAAACCCAAACCCGCCAGATCACTCTTAACGAAATACTCCCGCATACGCCTCGGTCAACCCCTCCGACGCTTCCCAGTCGGCACAGCGCTTATTAACATCTTTGGAATTCGATCGTTATTAAGCCCAGAAACTTTACAGGCCCATCTTAATCTTCGCGGCGCAATCAGTTGAATAATATTTACTGGTTGCACGCTTCGCATTTCCGCCTTGTGTAATCTCCTATGTTCCCCAGTGGTCTCATCCTTTTTTGGACCTAATATTCTACGTAACACCTTATTTTCGAATGCCTGGAGACCTGAGGGATGAACAACGTCTTCAGCGTCCAAGTTTATGTTCCAGAAATAATTATTTTTATTTCTTTACATAAACCAATGGTAGCAATTTCTGTTTCATAGAACTTCTTAGAAACTGTTTCTAAATTCTTGCGTTGTTAAATCCTCAGATTTTTAAACTCTGTTGCTACAGAGATACAGAATCAATATTTGAGGTCCTAAAAATCAACTGGCAAATCAATATCAAACTGACAATTTATCTTTAAAAGTTTTAGATTTTTAAATTTTGGGCCAACAGAATGTTATTTCCAATAAATCCGGTTAAAACCTTAAAAATAAGTTAGAAACTTGACTTTTAGATAAACATATAATATGAAATTGATGTAGCAGTGAAACATACAATAAAAGCTGTAAGTCTTTCAAAGATAAAAAACGTCTGGAATATTTTTTTTTAGAATTTTAAGAATTTTTATTCATTTTTTTAAACTTTCTAAACGGAGGTAACCGGTGTATATATTTTTTATTTCGTCTACAAAGTATGAATAGTTTTGGGGCACTACTTTTCCTCAAAAGCTATATACAAGATGGTTGAATGAAAAAGCGTTTAAGGTGGCTTTAACCTTAGAACATAAATAGTTGATCTCTAGTGAAGACGAAATGGACAGGAAGTATCGCGGAGTTAATGATCGAATAGGAGCAGAAGAGTAGGATGCGGGCTGCGGGTGAGGGGGTACACAGCCTGTCGTAGACTTGACCACGGGGTCTCCCCATATCTTCTTGCCCGATCAGCTTTACAGTGGAGGAATTCTGATGGGTACAGGAGTCCTCTAAGAAAGTAAGGAAGGAAATAGAAGAAACCAGAGTAATGATATACTGCTCAAAGAACAGATATGTGATGGTTATGAAATGTCTTTTCATATCGGTGAAAACACATCTAAACACATTTAGGAGTAAAGATAAGAAAGCGTACGAATAATTGAAAGCCATATAATGCTCATTTCTTCTTCTTTTTCTTTTCTCGATTTGGATGGACTACTTTGGACCAAGGGATGATTAATAACAATCGTCAATTCAATGCATGTGTGTATATAATAGGCTAAGAAGCTAATAGCCTTAAGTAGACTATCAACAACAAAACTATGACATCTAGAGATTTCACTATATTTCGAATAACATTATTTAAGAATGGCCTCATCATTTTGTGCCTATCGAAGGAAACATATTACTTAACCAACTTTTACATTCCACAATTATTTATCGGAAGAAAACTGTACATTCCATAATTTGAGGAATGAAGTTATAGTTAGAAGTTATAATATAAAAAGTGGTAGATGTAATTATTTGAATAGCAGACATGAATATAATGAAATTTTCAATTATCATATGATTCATCCTTTTCTTTATAAGGTATCTTAAGAATTATTCCTTAGCACTAAAATGGAAGAGAAAAGTTTTTACATAATTTGCATGGCACTTCAATTGTGGTCTTATTGAGCGGGAAAATTCAAGGCTGAAGTCTTCCTAAAGATAAAAGACCTACTATAATATCTCTACCAGCCCTTTCTTCATAAATAGGGAACGCCTCAGTGTAGGGCATGAGCTTGTATTATTCAAAAGAAAAGGGATGGGAAGGAAATGAGGTGAAGAAAGCATTCTGACTCGTAAAGAGTTGACTCCACACCAAATACCCAAAAAATGTTTTAGAGACATTGTTTTTCAAAATAAGTCTAAGTAGTAATTAATATTATATGAATAATTATTGACGAAAATGCAAGCTTTCAATTTATTATTAATTTTAGTTTTTGAATTATAAGTTTTTAAATACAATCACAAACACACACACAAACCACTGTGGGAGTCTGTAACCCATATGAGGCGCGTCCCCAGGTGGCGGATAGGGGAATGCTCGCTAGATATAGAGGGCAGGAGGGAAATAAAATACCTCCCGCGGGCCAAACAGATTAGGGGATGGAACCCCGAATAATAAACCAACCATGGGTAGTCAAGAGGATCTGACATACCTTACGGTGCGGGGGGTCGGATCTCCAGTACCGGCGTCCGATAAGAGTGAGCAAGCGGGCTCCCGGACTTCGTTATCACACGACCGCAGTGCCACAGTGGTGGTCAAGTTGGCTGCTGTGGCATTTAATACTACAAGTCATGAAGATTATCAAGAAGATTTGACGAAGCTAACTGGAGTGGTAGATGACCTACAGAAGTACATCCAGCAAAGGTATAATGTCCACGGTGAAATAAGGGAATACGTCTGTAACTACTACCTCGAAGCGACGAAAAGCAAACTACGGGAACACACAGCGGAGAGTGTGAAAGTAAATGTAGGTACTCAGACAGCGATGCCGTTACCAGGCATACTCCTATCAACGGAGAAGGCTAATGTGCCTCCATCTTTACCAGCTGGATACCAGGAAGAAAGAAGGAAGGAAGCTACGACTAAAAAGAAGTCGAAGGCTTCAAAGAAAGGAGCATCTAGGGAACCAGCGTCTTCAAAATTACGACTGGAGCCCACCGGCATTATGGAGAAATCCAAGGTATCGACAAAAGGAAGGATGACGGATCAGCCCCGGCAACTTTTGGAAAACCGTAAATTCCCAAAAGAAGAGCAGTGGGAAACAGTTTCCAGGAGGAAAAAGGACATTGGCAAGGAAAAACGTCCTAAACCACCAAGACCGGATGCTTTGATTATTAAGATCTTGGAGTCCAGCACTTATGCGGATACTCCCCGGGTGTCCGAGAAGACCCCGCCTTGAAAAACTTGGGTGCAAATATCTCAAAGGTCCGTGAAAATGAGGCTGGGAATCTATTAATCCAGCTGGATCGGAAGTCTGGTGGGGCCCTGCAAACCATGAAGCGCACTCTAGAGGGTGCACTGGGATCAGAGGCTCAAATTAGAGCGTGGACGCAAGAGTCACTGATTGAAATCACGGACTTGGACGCACTTACATCAAAAGAAGAGATTGCCGAGGCTCTCACAGCCCTTTTAGATGGAGAACCTACCGCAGTGCAATCGATGAGAGTAGCGTATGCTGGAACACAGACTGCAGTGGTTGCTCTGCCAGTACTACTGGCCCGGAAGGCTGTCTCGAAAGGCAGAATCAGAGTAGGCTTAGTAATCAGCCATGTACGGGAGAAGATGCGACACTAACGCTGTTTCCGGTGTTGGGAATGCGGACACTTGGCCAGAACATGTCAGGGACCTAACAGAAGAAAATGTTGTCGTAAATGTGGCAAAGAAGGACACATAGCCGCCGACTGTACACAGAGTCCTAGCTGTGCACTTTGCACTGGTAAAGGAGACAACGAGCACTCTTGTGGCGGAAATCAATCTCCGGCATTACATCATGCATTGCAAACGCAAAGGAGGCAGAGGCTGCGATATGGGCATGTAATCGACAGGCCATAACTGAAACGGCACAAGACACTACATGTGGGTTTGCCTGGGCTAAGATACAGGGTCTTTACCTTTATAGCTGCTATGCGCCACCAAACACCACAATTGAGGAATTCAACGGTCTCATAGATCGCATAGTACAAGATGCCAGAGGGAGAAGACCTGTAGTCCTTGCCGAAGATTTCAATGCCTGGGCGACGGAGTGGGGTAATCAGGCAACTAACCGACGTGGAGAAATCCTACTAGAAGTCTTTGCCCAGATAGAGAACCTGGTTTTGGCAAATACTGGATCGGAGCCAACGTTCGTAATTGGAGGTAGGAGCTCGGTGATCGACCTCACATTCGCTAGTGGCAGCCTCCATGCAAATACTAGCTGGCAGGAGTGGAACACACGCAGTGATCACCAAGCTATCCTGACCACACTACGAAATCACGCACCAAGGGTCACTAGGCATGAGAGCGGTGTGGTTCGCTGGAAAACCAGGACGTTTGACAGAGAATCATTCCAAATCATGATGGAGGCCGAATGTAATCTATCAGGCAGAGCGGGGGACAAGGCTCGCCAGGTGATGGGCCTGGTCAATAATGCGTGCGACGCGGCTATGGTTCGTTCCCATATAGGTAGTGGTAGATTTCCAGCATACTGGTGGAAAGACCTTATAGCCGACCACCGTGAAAGATGCCATGCAACAAAGAGGAAATACCAACGACCGAGAGGCAGCCCGCTGTTTCACCAATTCCAGGAGGATTATAAAGCTCAGAGGCGAGAACTCCGGCGAGCTATCAACATAAATAAGCGGCAATGCTGGAAAAAGCTCTATGCTGAAGTGGATGAGGACCCGTGGGGAAGACCATACCGCACAGTTGTGAAGAAACTGAAGAGCAGTGCTATGAACTCGCTCATGTGCCCAGTCACCGTGGAGAGGATCGTAGCTACTTTGTTTCCTGAACAAGAGGAATTTGGGCAGACAGACAGCGTCCCTTCTCCCACTTGATGTACCAGCGGTATCGGCTGAAGAGCTAAGTGACATCTGCCGTTGCCTTCAGATGGGAAAATCCCCTGGCCTAGATGGCATTTCGAATTTGGCACTGAAGGCAGCAATGGAAGCCCGACCAGACCTCTTTCTGGATGTCTTCAATTCCTGCTTACGCGAGGGGTCCATTCCCCCACCATGGAAAAGGCAACGCCTGGTTCTGATCCCGAAGAGCAAGGAAAGAGCATCAGAAGCTTCGGCATATCGACCGATTTGCCTGTTGGATACAATAGGGAAGGCTTTGGAAAAGATAATAGGAAATAGGCTGCAAGAATTACAGAAGGAGGGACACGCCTCTCCAAGAACCAAAGTGGATTCCTTCAAACAAGATCAACGGTAGACGCTATTGCGTTGGTGGTGGAAAGAGCCAAGAAGGCTGTAGGAGGGAAGAGATCGAGGAGAGGCGCTAAGTGCTATTGTGCAATAGTCACGATGGATGTAAGGAACGCCTTTAACACAGCGAGATGGAGCTGTATTCTGGATTCTCTAAGGGCAATGAATGTCCCTGAATACCTCAGGAGTATAATCTGTGACTACTTCAGGGACAGGACCTTGATATGTCCGACACAGGACGGTTCGAGAATGTATAAGGTGACTGGCGGTGTACCCCAGGGATCAGTGCTTGGACCACTCCTGCGAAATGTTATGTACGACGGAGTCCTAAGGCTTAACTACCAGAGGATGCTGAAATTGTGGGCTTTGCTGATGATATCGCTGTGGTGGTCCAAAACCCTTCGTAAAATCCTCAATTCTCCTTACTTTGTTACGAACAAAGTAATCCATAATGACCTTCATGTACCGTTAATTGCTGATTTGGTCCGAATCCGATATCAATCTTTTCATGACAAACTTCATTTCTTCTCTAACCCACTAGATTCAAACCTCGCAAACTCTTCAATTCCTGATAATCCTCCGAGGCGTCTGAAAAGAAGATGGCCTCGTGACCTTCTAAGCTGAACTTTTTATTTGTGTACTACCACTGGGTAGTTTCTCTACTTGCCTGTGTCTCTGCACATGATTTATCTTTCAGTATATTTACTTGATGTATTCTGTATACAGTTGTAAATTTCAATAAATATATTTTTTTAAAAAATCTATACCACATTACTCAACAAAACTTTATTAAATCGAAAAGTTTCTAGGCAATAATTATAGCAAGGCTATGTTAATTAATGACTTTATACAATATAGTGTAGGTAAACTAGAAAATAAAATTGAACGATTTTCAAGAAATGCTCAGTAACGGAAAAATTATAAACAAAGCAAGTGAAATATACTCTTTATTATAAAAACTAAACGTACAACTTAGGTAACAAAATAAATATTCTCATTAATTTTATTTTCTTCAAATATTGTGCAATAGTAAACCTTTTTGAGAAGATGTATATCAATCGTTGTGTAATAGTTTTTATTTAGGCCTTGTCTAATGCAAAAGGAAAATTAATTATTAGCCTATCAAAATTAGGGAAAAGCATGAGGGATGATTTGTAATATTTTAATTAATGTAATTGTTATTGTTTTTACAGAAAATTGACTTGTAACTTTTATAGTTATGTGCGTTGTGGTTTTGAAGCTTAAAACAAAAAAAAATGTAAAAATTGAAAATTACTTTTAGAGTCGAAACTTGTTAAGAGTTAATGCATTTATGTACATAATGAATTGTTGACTGAATGATGGTTTTTCTCCTTGCTTTATTAAAAATAAATCTATTTTGATTGATTTATGTAGATTTTAAAACGTAAGCAAATAATTTACTATTTCATATCTTTCAGAAATTTCCTGGTAATACTCCTGATACCAATGTGTATTCGCAAATGATATAGCTTCTCTTTCAATATTTAGTCTCATACCCTCTCTATATTTTATAATGAAGGATCATTTAATTCAAAGGGTAAAATTACCCAGAAAATAACACCAGTTAGCTTATTTTCCATTTTTATAGTTTTTTGGATAAATTTTATTCAATTTTTAAATTTCGATAAACTCAACCACGAGTTTTGGGTTATTCAGGCCAAACCGCCTCGGAATATTTTCGCATACTCATGCGCCATATCTCCCCCGTTAAGTAATAGTTTCTTTATCAAAATTAGTGTTTATTTCAATATCTCTTAGTTGCTATCAGTCGTATTGAACTCAAGATTAAAAACTAATTTTATCTTATATCGATTTAAGTAATTACTACTATCCTTTATTGTATACTAAATATCAAAGATAAGAATATTTGTATACTAATTTAAATTTACATTTTGAAGCCTAAATATGAAATAACTTCTTGCCCTACAGTATCCTTTAATAATATCCCTCTGGTGCCTGTAGAACAGATCCGATACTTAGGGTTGCACCTTGACAAACGATTAACCTGGAATCCTCATACAAGACTGAAAAGACAAGAAACCGCACAACGCTTACTAGACAAACGCTCTAATCTCCCAATTAACTACAAAAGACTCATCTACATGACCATCATACGACCTATTTGGACTTAGGGAGTAGAGCTTTGGGGCTCCACTAAGCCATCGAATTCCTCTCGTATCCAATCCTTACAGTCCAAAATCCTTCGTAAAATCCTCAATGCTCCTTATTTTGTTAAGAATAAACTCATCCATAACGACCTTAATGTCCCTTTTGTTGCTGATTTGGCCCGAACCCGGTATCTATCCTTTCATAACAAACTTCATTACCACTCAAACCCTCTAGTTTCAAACCTAGCTTCCTCTTCAATTCCCGATAATCCTCCGAGAACTTGAACTTTGATTTGAGTACTACCTAGTAGTAGTGGGTAGTTTCTCTCCTTGTCATTATCATGTCATTATATATCACTTAGCCCATTTACTTGTTGTATTATTGTAATACAGTTGTAGATATCAATAAATAAATTTTAAAAAAAAATATGAAATAATGTTTGTTTATTTAAAACACGCTAAGAAAAATGAATAGTTTTTGATAAATTGAATACAATTGATATCCATTATAACTATTTGGTGTTTATAGTGATCAACATAATACTTAAATAATAAATATAGTGCAGGGGGTTGTGAAATAATTTGCAACTGGAAGTTAATTGATATGGACCGTTCCTTGCATGAAACTTTTCCATAATTTCCTTTGTAATCTAAGAAGGTTAATTATAAATACATCACTTACTTTATCGGGTCGTTATAAGGAACGACGTACTTGACATACGTGACCTTTCCACACGAATCGTCTCCACATCTTCTGTCACGACAATGACTTCATTATTTTCATAATCAAATATTGATGAACGTGTTATTCGTAACATTCAGGGCGTCTAAATTAGTGTTATCTATTCATTACTTCTGAAAAACGTATTTTTTCGATATAGTGCTTCCGGAATTCTTTTGCTTTTCTTTAAAATTTTTATTTTTCAATTTTTTAAAATCCCTTAATTAAGTTTTCCGGCAGTAACATTTTTTTGTCATAAACTGCATTACTAATTGTTAGAAATTATAATTATTATTTTTATAATAAAAATAATATAAAATTTCTAGGCAAAGTGAAAACCACAAACTTATCAGTATTCTTAGTCATTTTTGAGCAGTTTATTTTAAATATTATTATTATGTTTTAGCATAATAAATAGCAATATTTTTAGAGGGGATCAATACAATACTATTTATACAGTACTAATGAAAAACAGACTGTTTCATCCTCATTTATTTTTAAACAAAAAACACTCTGATGAACGTTGATTAATACCCCGGAGGTATTAAAAAGAAACTCAGGGAGGGGGGATAAGAGCGATTTATACAGTTGACTTTTCTTTCTATAAAAATGAAAATGAAAATTTCCTGAAGTTTAGCAGTTTTCCTTATGGTTAGCTCTCATAATACTTTCATTAAATGACAGATAATTATTACATTTACTTATAAACTATCACAACTTTAAATAAATGAATGATTTATACATGTAACCTCTTTAAGTCCGTTATCATACATTTTATATCTTTATTTTACTAGTTTTTCTTAATTCTTCATGTTCCAACCTTTTTTGTATATGTTTATATTCTCATTTTGTATCTTTGGTTTACCTCCTCTTTTTTGATTTTCCTTTATATTATTTTTACTTTACTATCCTTTCTGGACATTTATTTTCTGTATTTTATTGTATATGCGTTATTTATAATTTATAATTTCTGCTCATTTTCTTTAATTTTATTAAATCTGTCTTATTTTATTATATCTGTCATTATTTTCATTTTCTTTTCATTATCATTAATTTTGTTATATCTGTCTTTATCTTAATTTTATTATATCTGTCACTATTTTAATTTCTTTTCATTATCATTAATTTTTTTAAATATGTCTATATCTTAATTTTATTATATTGTGTCACTTTTTTAATATTCGTTATCTTTCATCTTCATATCTGCCACTATTTTAATTTTCTTCATTACTTGTCACCATATTATTGCTACTGTACATTTTTATATTTTTTGTTCTGTTTGTTTCTCTCTCATAGCCCTGAAGATGACCTACACTGTAGGTCGAAACGTCGGCACATAATTATAAGTTTATTACTTATTCAGTGTTTTTTTTTTTTACTGCACCCCCCAACTATCTCCTTTACGATTTATTAACTTGTTGTGAAACGAAAACGGTTCTATGACCATGTTTTTTTTCTTCTACAAATGAAAAAAAATAATAACCTGAAGATATTTTCACGAATTAACAAATCTCAGTTATCTCCCCTTGCAGTTTAAATTATATATATGTGTGTATGTGTAAAAGGAAATGTTTATTGGAATGCACTACAATAAAATAAAACTGGAAATAGCATTAACAGTCGAAATTCGTTCTAGCACATTTGCCAACCTCTCCTTTCTAAATGTTAACAATAATAAATAAATTCCGCTAATCAGATAAAGGCATTACCGAATGATTATCTTGTATGATTTTATCATGGATACCAATAATAAAGTTAGAAAGGTTTCCTGAAATGTCTATTAAATTATTTACTAGGGCGAAGAAACCGCTATCATGAGATTATACGCACCCACCAGGCGTATTAATTAGCACAATGCATTTTATTTACATATTAATTAACTGGGTGCACTATATGCTTCGAGAAATTAAAATTAAATACTACTAGGTTACGATTGAAGTGTCAATCGGGATGAATCCAAGCTAGTGAAGTTACATAAAACCTTAAAATATGTATACATACGGCATTTACCTCCTCATGAAACTTAGGACAAACATTGAACACAATCGAAATTGGTACGATTCCAGGAATAAAGCACGTACCTACTTTAAAACGAAACGTGGTATGGAAAACATAATAATACAAAAACGGCGTGAAGCCGAAAAATAAATAGAATAAATCGAATAAAAATAAATTTCCGGGCATCATATCATCTCAAGTTTATACATAAATCACATAAACGAAAGGTGTAGTGTTTTTAATTTACGAAATGAGAGGGTCGACATCAAATTTTTGCTGTTTTCATCGTTTAAGAAAACAAAAATCGCAATTTTCTAGCCAAAACAAATTCCGTGGATATAAAACCTTTTTTTACGGTTAACAGGTAATGTCCTAAGCATTCAACTCAACAACAACATTTAACGTTTTTAAAAGGAAACAGTTGTTCGTCATCAGAATAAACTTACATCCTTATTGTTTAACGTCACTTTATGCTGCTAGGTCAAAATCGAACGATACTATAACGGGAGTCCTAAATTTTGCCTATGCATGTTTAATTAAGATAGGGATTATAACGAGTACCTGACACCCCATTTTACGTCCCTTACGAAGGACGGTATAACCAAGGATTTTTTACTCCACTATTACTTACAATGACAACCCGCCGAGTTGCAACGCGCCATCTTGGACACAGTAGATTCCTATGCTAATAACTAGACCACCCATCTAACATCTTTATTGAAAAATAATCAACACATCATCCACGTGTTTAGTAATTCTATCTCGTAATGTGTTTTCGAAGAAAGCTTATTTTTTGGCCAGGATATCTATGTTTACATCCTTAAACATATGAACCCTTGATATTTGCTAAATGTTTTCGATTACTACTGCTATTTCGATATTTATTTTCATATTGAAATCCTAAATAACTTTTTTACAGCATCATCGATGATCCATCGCGGACGAAGATAGTCAAAAATAGATACAATAGAAAAATAATTGAGTTATATATTTCGTGATTTTTTTATAGATCTTGGTGTTCCTAACCTAACAATAATAAGCTAACCTCATGAAGTTTCCAGAACATCTATTTGTAAAGTAGCCCATTTACAGCTAGCTCAAGAAGCGTCCCTGTCCCCTTTGTGACTGACAATGAAGGTTGGCCATACAATAGGCCTCCTTGTACCGCTAACAACCAACCCTCCTAAGGAAACCAACAGGAGGCTGGAATACTCGGCATTTTTCAGTATCTGGGCTACTGAAGGTCGTAACATCATTTGAAAATTATTTTAAGATAGATTTACAGCAGCAGGTCTTCGTCGTACTAATTCCGGTCAGAATAGTAACTTTGAAATAGATGGCGATTAGTTTCTTGGTCAGGAATTTCTTCCATGTTGGAAATTACTCCAAGAGTATTAGCAGCGCTCCAGGTGCTATGGAAACGTACAGCGTTTCAAAAAATCCTATGTTTTCCCCTTGGCGTTCACAGCGTATTTTGAGCTTATTTAGAGAAATGTCTCTGGTTGGACCCGTGAGCACTGATAAATTAAGATGAATTTAGTAGCAACGGGCACTATTGACTGTTTTACAACTATGAATGTATGCATCTATACAAATACTTCAACGTATTTTTTTTATAAATAGTTTTTGGTCAACTTATTGTATATATTGTTAAATAATACAGATACAGTTTGTTTTGTTTTTTATAGTCAATATTGCTTACTTACTTAATTAGCCAAATATCAAATTTCACTACCTTAGTGTAATCGATGGATATAATACTCTTAAAATTATCCACATCCTCATCAAATGAGCAAAAATAAAATGGGTGCACAATTAAGACAAATTATTTGATGTTTTAAGTAAGATATAGTGTTATATCTAAGGTACTAAACGTTACTGTGGTGTATGAACTGCCCAGGTGATTTTTTTTTACCTAAATACTGTTCGTGAAAACCTGAATGATATCTATCACGCGGCCGAATTTCAAAGTATAGACGAAGATTTCTCGATTGTAATTTCCGCCATAAAACCTACTCGGGTGGATCAGAAATTAATAATGAACAAGGTCGATTATAGATACCAGCGAGCAAAGCAAAGGTTATTGGGAAGATAATCTATACAATTGAAGTATACCTGAAGAGTATGTAATATAAGCAGTATTGTAATTTGCCATTCCAATCATCTGATGAAAATTTAATTGCTGATTAATTTAATTACAATTACTTTTCCATCAATTGATTGCAATGACAAAACACATGATTGGAAAATTACCGATTCTACCGAATTACAGTGATGGGTAAATGATTCCTACTAAAGCTATTCCTATCAGAAATTGATAAATTTACTTTCGGAAAGTTAACACGAAAATTTTTTTTTCTCCGAGAGTTTCCTCAGATTGAGGTTTCCTTCAACCAAAAATTTCCTTTAATTCATGTTTCCACTTATTTCTGTCTGGTTTGTCTTCCTCCCTCAGACCATGGCCATGGAAAGTATGCACTTCCTCAATGCCTTTAACCATCTTTTTCGTGTCCTTCCTCATCGTTTCCTCCCTTCGGCTCTCCAATTAAATATTAAATTGGGCAACCTTTCTTCCTTCATTCTTCTGAGGTGACCATTCTAATCTTTTTTTCTCTATATTTTGGAGGACGTTTTGTTGAATTTCTTTCTCGCCTGGATACCCTGGCAGCTCTCCTCCAACAGTCCATCTCAGTAGCAAGTAGCTTTTTTCCTAGAGCAGCGCTTATCGACCATGCCTCTGCTCCATATAGCAATATACTTTCAACTACGGACTTGTATATGAGCTTCTTGTTATCTTTCGTCATATTGTTGTTCCAAAAGACCGAGTTAAGCATACCGATTTGCGGGTTGTAATTATCCTTTGCTTTATCTCTTTTTCCGATGTTCCTTTATTTTCCATTACAGAGCCCAAGTATTTAAAATTATCCACTCGTTTTATGACATTTCCTTCAACAACGAGGTCCTCCTGATCACTATTGTGATTAATTTCAGCACAATTTCTCTTCCATTGCTCGTTTTTTAACTTCCTGATATCCCTATTCAGTTCCTCATTTCTCGAAAGCAACCATTTCATATAAGCCTCTTTTTTCACCTGAATTCTTTCTTAAAAAAGAAAAAAATATTATTGATTTGTAAATTATTGTAATTGTATAAATTATCGAAAAAAGTAATTGTGTTTATTAAATTAACGTAAATAAAAAAAGTAATTGTAATTGTAATTGTAATTGTAAGTAAAAAGTAATTGTATTTGTAACATCTCTCTGGTAAATAAAATACTGGAAATGCAAATAAAATGTATCATTTTTAGATATAGAGTTTAAACTAGCCCAGTTTTAAAAGTTTTATTTCCGGGAAGTGAATACATTAGATTTTGATAGAAAACTCTTCTGTTGTAATTGAAATTTTGTTTTGTTCTCCGCTAGATCAAGTGTATCATAATGAGCACGTAAAACTCGTCTTTCACTTCGATTTTGCGTAAGAAATACTGCTTTCTTTCGAGCAGATGTTATTTCTCATGCTTCCTTCTAAATAGAAATAGCGGCTAGAATGGACAGAAGTGGGAATGTTGTCATGTTTGCTGTGGAGCCATTGCAGGGACCGAATAACTTAGAGAGAACATGTCCTTCGTATTATTTAAATACCAGTTCATGTTCCATTCGGTACAATTTGTTGGGTGTCCTCTGCTAGGCCCTGCACCAAATTCTTCTCAGCTGCTGCAGGTTGTCTCAAAGCGGCATAAGAGGTAAGACCAACAAACGAATGGCCAAGCCAAAACACCTTGAACCTCTTGTAGCTGAAGCGGGAACTGTGGATAGGTTTCCTTCTGTCAGTGATGACAATATTCTATCCAATTTCTCACGTTTAATGAAAATACAACTGGACTAAAATAGGGAAAAGATGAGAAAAGTTTAAATAAAATTATACAACTAAAACCTTTTATTTTGTCATTTTTCAGGATCCCTTAATTCAATTTGCCAGCATTAAAAAAAAAAATTTAAAACTATTAATGCAGTTTATGATAAAAAATAACCGTAAATACCGAAAATGTATCAACATCTCTATTCATTTTTCTATAGCAGTTGAAGTTTCGCAGACTTGATGGTGTTTTATTGGTAGTTGATCGTAAATGACCCCCAAATTGTTTTTTAAACTCGCAGATTTAAAAAAGTATCACGTATCTGTTTGATTTCTTCAGTAAAGATAAAAAGTGTTATTCAACAGACAATTAAAAGAAGAAACAGAAGGATAGAATTAGAAACAAAAGTGTCAACACAAGTTCTAAGAAATATCATTTCGCAAATATTATTGATTAATCGTTTATTTTAGGAATAAAGGGTTCAAAAATAAATGAAAAAGAAACAAACAATAAGATCTCCCAGAATCTTAGTGGCGAATTGACAACAAATAGAAATTTACAAAAAAAATTATTTTGATTCAAACATAGCTTAGTCAACTTGGGGAATTACCTTTAATGAACAATTCATTTCACTACAATCTTATTATTCAAAGTAGCAGGGAAGAGTAGGTCAGTTCGGATCAATCGAAAATCCCACTTCAGAGGCTGGAGCCGGGAGGTTGTTTCTCATATGTGTAACTCTTATGGACCTCTGTCGAAATGAACTCAATCTCCTTGCAATAAATAACCTCAGAAAGTAGGTAAAAATAAATAAACACGAGTTATAAAAGGTTTCTTTCAGAAACTGATAAGCAGCATTTCGAATATATAGATATAAAATCAACGTTATTGTCGTTGTATTAAGATAAATATGTAACTATTTAACTATAAATATGTAATTATATGCTCAAACAAAGCATAAACCTCTATAAGACAATATATTATAGGTATAGTTGTATATTAGATACAATCAGTGGATGTGCATTACGTACATAAAAAGTTGCAGTTTCAATTAATTTATTCATTCAACAAAAAGGTAGAGATGATGACATAACAAATGATGACTATTGGAAAGGCATTAGATTAAAACCTTAATGATGATTTGAGGAGGTGAAGAGCTTCGTAGCCTCAACCTACTCACTCCTGCTTCCAGCAAATGACCAAGTATTGATAAATATAATTTTCGTAATGAAAATTGTGGTATTCATCACAATTAAAGTAACAAATAGTCATTGTGTATATCATTCTTAGCATGAAGCAATTTATTGTTGTTGTATGGATTGATTGTATAAATGAATTTCTTAGAATCAGACGAAACATGGTGTATCTCTTGATTAATGGATGGATTTTTTTTTTATTCTGAGGATGTGCTTCTTTCAGAATGCCACGAAGCTCTTATATTCTGTTAAACGAGATCAGAAATATTTGCAAATGATACATTACACAATTTCTTTCCTGAACAGTGTCTTTACACCAGTTTTCTTGTAATTTCCATTTTGATCGGCCCGAATTTCCCTAAACTCCAGCATAAATCCCTATTGAAATTTCACTAGTAACTGATGAATTTTGCAAAACGATAAATATATCATATTGCCTGTAAATTTACATATGAACTCATCCATCATGATCTTAATATCCCATATGTTGCTGATTTGGCCCAAACTAGATACCTATCCTTCCATGAAAAGCTCCATACACACTTGAATCCGCTAGTCTCTCGACTTGCTTCCTATAATATTCCTGATAACCCTCCGAGGCGTCTGAAAAGAAGATGGCCTCGAGACCTTCTACTATACAACTTCATTGGAGTGCTATCAATGGATAGTTTCTCCACAAGTGATTTTTTTGTTCATATCCTTTGTTCATACAGCCAATTTACTTGATGTAATGTTATTACAGTTGTAAATATCAATAAAAAAAAACAAAAAAACATATGAGTATTGCCACACTGTCCTTTTTTTCACCAGGTACTTTGTTTTGTAAACTGGGTATGAGCATGCTTCAACAGGCAGCCTCTTTCTTGGACGGTCGGTTAACAGATATCAAGATAGTTATTCAAGTAAATTAAACCTTAATATACTTGAAATAACGTATAAACATTTTACACAAGTTAAACCTGGGAAATAGCAGACCATTAGAAAATACTCTGAATATAGTTGGTGTACAACATTGAATTGTATGTAATGTACCGAAATCATTAATATGAGACAGAGATATGCAGTGAAATATGCTTCAATTATAGTTAAAAATGCTTTGATTTGGGAAAAAATGTTTTGCGTATATAAAAACAAAATGATACAATAAAAATATATCAGTATAAACGTGAAACAAACAATGCAAATGTAGAACAAACAATGTTCTATGGAAGGATTTGACTTTACCAAGTATTTATAAGCACAATGAGGAAGGCAACATGACTTGAAGGGCAGTATCGAAGACTGTATTGTTTTAACTATAACAAAATAGCGAAATATATATAAAATATTTTTATTTTTGACTATATAACTTTAATAAACTTGAATATCACAGTCTGTCTGTGATAATATGTATGTAATAAATTTTAATTAAAAAATAAAAACAGTTACCAGTAGGTATTACCTAACTTGCCTCCACCTCACTCAGTTATAGGTTACGTGAAAAGAAGCTAATAAAGTTGAATATACATTAAGTTATATTAAGCCCAAGTTCATTTGTTATACTCGTAATAGTGAATTGAATTGCCAAGTCAACTATTTTACACTTCTGTCGAAGTTAGTAAAGTTATTTTACTTAACAGTGTCCTGAGAATAATTGCGTTTCAATAACATTTTAAAACATCAGTCTTATAAGTTACAAGATAGGTTATCGCTACCTGGCAATATTCGTTAGGAACGAAATTGTGCCAATGATCCTCTCCCTCCCACGGCAACTCACAAAGACCTAGCGTAGGAGTGATGTGACCTGATGATGTATTGAATCCGTGTATGTTTATCAGGTTGTGGTTTTCTAAGATGTCAATTGCTTCCCGAAGGATTGGTCTAGTGACAGTTTGCTGAAGGGAAAGAAATATAGAAACTTGCATGACTGCTGACATCGAACAGCCATAATCTGTAGATCTAAACCAATTTGTCATTGTCCGATACCCAGAATGTTCGTCAGTTGCAAGAGATTGGAATACCACCCAGGATGTCTGTTTTACCGCAAAAGTTGTTAAAAATCCGAAACAAACTTAAATAAACCCATCACGATCATAATTCATCTGATCATTTTGCTATGGCACATTATAATTGCTTACAAATGGCTTATTATAAGAAAATATATAATTTAACAAGGAGAAAATATTTTTTAAGCTTTCATTTGAAACATTCCAAAAGTATTATATAAAAACCTAGTTGTATTAAAATGATAGTACTGCGCTACATTGGCCATTACCTGAGTTGTTTTAGCTACTTACAAATTGTTGATTTTACTTTTCCATGATCTATGAAAAATTGGCAGATCTACGCAAGGGTAGGACAGGCTCATGTATCCCATCTTCCAAAATTTATTATAAAATATAATTTTCAAACGCATCAGGTTTCTCTTTAAAGTAATAATTTTGGAATAAAATAAAATTCAATAAAAATTAAGCTGTACGTCCATTGATGAATCAAAATACCAAGACATTAAAACGCTTTTGGCGATTTTAGACAGTGTAGATTACAAGTGATTAATTGTCTTCTTCTCATCAAATCCCCTAAAAACTAATTCCCTTTAAGCCCCTAAAAGGTGTTAAGTTTTAAACTTATAAAAATAATAATAGGATATAAAACTTACAAAACACTATATAGTCAATTGGAAATTAATCAAATGTGGTTGACAAGTAATATAAGGAATTTGGTACATCTTAGTTTAGTTTTATTTGATGTCCAGGATTGCAGAATTCAGTAGCTTTAACATCATTATTTCTAACGATATATTCTGATTGTATTTAATAATGTTCACTTTCATAAGTTAAATGATTTTGAAATTATTATTTTTTTCCCATTCACATAAGGATGTAAGAAATTTCATAAAATGCCATCGTATTTTTTAGGAAAGAAGAGAATCTAATCAAATATTTAGAGTAAAAATATTAAAATGGTCTAACCAAGAATATAGACTGAGCCACATTAACAAAAAAAAAAAACTAATGCAACAATTACTTTAGACAGGAGTTGTTATTTATACTTAATAAAGATAAGTAGATTTTACGTAAATAAACTCACTGATAAGCGGAAGTGAGGAGGGGACAGCCCAGAGCTGGAGAAGAGAGGCGACTGGCCCGAGGGTGGGGAGGAAGTCGGGGGGGGGGTGCAAGGGACCTGGAGGGGAAAGCCCATGAATCTCAGTATTGAGTTCTCTCTCTATTCTTTTTTTTACAATTTCGGTTATCCCTCCACTTAATTATATCTAAGCAATCACACATAAATGATCAGTTTAATTTTGTCCGTTTTTTTTTAGTTGAGGGGTAATGATTAAAGTGATCCGATCAAGGATGTATTGCTCTGCCTAAGGTGAAAGATTTATATCGATTTTATCTTCCAGATACAAGCTATAGAAATGAGCTACCTGTGAAAAGTTGAAAGGAAAACTCAGAGAGATAGGATACGTAACGAAACCATACGGGCAAATCTCGACGTCAAACCAGCTGAGACTGTCCTAGAGGAGTACAAACTAAGGTGGTGCGGAACCAGAGAGAATCGCCAGGAAGACTTACGAGGCCCGCACGGAAGTAAAAAGTCCCAGAGGAAGGCCTCGCGTCCCCAGGGGACAGCGTGAGAGAGGTTTTCAGGAGGAGAGGAATAGAACTGGAGCCGAGGGTGAGATTTGGCTCTTACATACTCGTTGAGAGAAGCATAATCGTTTTCAGAATCTCAGGCTTCCACGATCTACACCGCTCCAATTTACCACATTTTTGTTATCCACAAAATCACAATTTTCTACCGGTTCAACAAAACTGAGAATTGAGCACCATCGGTTCATACACTCCTTCAATCACAGAGCCCAGCACTTAAAATCATAAGAGAGAATATTTAATAATAAATTTATATATAAATATATGGGGGCCGGAGTAGCCGAGCCAGGTAAGGCTTTGCAAAAATTATTCAAAGTTAAGGAAGGTCGAGCGTGGTTAGGACTTAGGATCAGTGAAAGCCTAAATGCAGATCATAGTATACGGTAAACGTCACAACATCTACATAAGACAGCTTTGCCAAGTGTTAAGTGCTTCCCAACAGACCGAGTCGCCAATTCTCAAAGTAAGCACACTGAATAATTGATGTCGCAGAATTTTAAGAATATGATGGAATGATCATATCTCGAATTCGCAAGTTCTATAGTGAATCAACAAGGAACAGGAATTTAAGGAAACAATGGAAAAAATAACAACACCCTATCTTGGTAATCAAAAGAGGCATAACATATATGTTTTTCTTCATTTGTTAGTGGAGACTGAGATTGAAGGAAAGCGTATGTCGTCACCGCTCTTGGTTGAAGAACATGAGACAAGACTGGCTTAGACAAACGAAGACAGACAAGACACGCGCTATTAAGAAAGGCATAATGTAGAGAAAAGTTTACCAGAATTTTCGCCGATCTTCATTGAATGGGGATGACACTAAAGTGCTTTTAAAAGAAGAACACCGAACCCCTTAAATGATATTGGATTCCGCTAGTGGTGACTGTACTGTTTTTGTGCCCACAGAGGAGCAAGGTGATTTGGTCGAGGCCATCCTCAATGAGGGCGCCCAACTTATTGAGGCTGGGTGAGCCTCAGGTGAATCTTTACAGCCAATTGGCCCTTAACAAAATAAAGAACATATCTGCCACTAGTCTAGAATTATAGACTATGTAATGAGCTACCCCGCTCCCTTAAACGTTGTTTTTAAAAATCAAACTAAACATTAGTTTCAAATGGTGGTCCTTGGTGGGTCAAATGGATAGAGCGCTGTCACGGAGAGACAGAGGATCCGGGTTCGAATCCCAGCCGAGGGCATATCTTTTCTATTTAAAATAAAAATATTTATAAACATTAGTTTCGTAAATGTTGAAATATTATAGGAAACACCGGAGAAAAATCTGATGTGTTAGAAACACACAACCTTACAAGAGCAGTATAGAAGTTTTAATGCTATTGTTTCAACACGACGGGTTACTCTCGGTCTCCGGCAGATCATGTGAAATACCAACTACAAAAGCCCTTTTAATGAGGGTTATCTCGCTCTCTCTCTCTCTTCGATCCTTGAAAATGACTCAAATTTCAAAAATACACAATATTTAGATAAACACTTATATACGAATACGAATCAAGAAATTCTTTTCTTCACAAAAGTCCAATCGAGAAACAGGATTATTAATACATTTAAAGGCGCCGTGATAGACTACAAACAAAACCTAAACTTAAAAGCTCACTTTGACCAAAGATTAGTTTTGAAGAACAATGAAAGACTGAGTATTGAGATAAGAGGATGGCACCCTCCCCCTGCGTTGATTCAGCGGGCTTCCCCGAGGGAGGTTCGCCCCAGCCATTTAAACCGCAACTTCACCAACTTAGCAAGTCTTTGTTGTTGTAATTATTAATTTTGGTTCGTCATCTATTTCAAATTCAATTGATAAGACTAATTATCAAATTTGTTCAAACAATTAACCTTAACGTTGAAGAAATTGGTCCGGGTAGAGGTCACTGAATGAAGACCTACAACGTAGGTCGAAACGTTGGCTAACAATAAATATCATCTGAAATTACTTGAGAATTTCATTCAGTGACCTCTACCCGGACTAATTTCTTCAACATAAATTATCATAGGTCAACAATTATTATCAAAATTAACCTTAACCTTTCAAACAATACAGAACAATACACATGAGTCAAATCAGAAAAAATGGACAACATACATAAACATTATATCGACATATATTTATATTATATTATTATTATTAGTATTAATATTACTTTGATTTATTAGATCACATATATATATATATATATATATATATATATATATATATATATATATATATATATATATATATATATAAATTATAAAATATAGAGGAAAAAAAAGGATAACAAATATTTAATAAAAGTTATAACAAAACATGAAGCATAGAGTACTGGAAATCGAATGCAGATTGTATTGTTAACTGAGTAATGATAATATTCGACCGCATAAATGTCAAATTATATTGATTCCATGAGTGAAAGAGAATAATAAAATTAATAAATATGGTAATATATTTTGTGGAATTATTAAATAGATAATATTAGGAAATTAGCAGTTAAAACTTTGTTTAAATTATTGCAAAATTTTAGGTTTTATGTTTATAATTACTGTCAAAACATAGATATGAACACCCAATATGAGGAATACGGACTAATCACTTTTAGTCGATCAATTTTCATCGGCAAGGGATTAAAATACTTAGCAATGGATCTAGAAAAAAAAGCTTTAAAAGATTGGAAGCCTTTATTGATTAGGTTAATGCCAATAACTCATCTACCCATAGGTAAAACCATCACATCCAGATCGTACTGCTGGGATATTGGCATAATGCAACAAAAACTTATCAAAAAACAACCTGCATTATTGGAAGGGACCTATACTCTTACACGCCAATACCAATAAAATATTTAAAAATGAATCGATGACGCATCTTCTCAAATCGAAAACGCATTTTCAGGCTTTATTTCATAACAAAACAGTAGAAGAAATGAATAAACCTTTTGTATCAAGCAGTTTTGATCTATGATTTGAAGCAGTTCGCTATAAATAATTTTTAAACAATGCTCAATGTTGATCTGTTCGTACTTATTTTGTCTTTGTATACCTGATTCACCTCATTGATGGTATTTTTATTCAAATGGTATCTATTTACTAGCATAACAATTACAAACACTATCTTCAGGAATATTTTAATTCGAACTAAATTGCTTTCAGATTTCAAAACTCAGCCTTTTTCTGATCGTAAATTTCCATTCTAAGATTTAAAATTTGTCAAAATAATCATTGAAAAAAAGATTCAGAGATATAATGACATTTTAATAAATTTTATGTGAATATTTTGTAGTAACACCGTGAAAAATCTAAAACTATATGAAAGCACAGAGAGAAACGGCAAGAAGTTTGTCAAATTCTTAATATGTTTGTAAGAAAAGTTGTAAACACGAAAAATGGCGAAAGGAAACATACGCGAAACCTTATCTCGATATCTTATCTTAATGATGTTGATAAGGACTCGTGTGTACATCGTGCTTCGTTTTTCTCGGAAACTATACAAATTAGAACTATAAACAATAATAACTGGATTACAGTAAAAAACTCGACATTCTGCTATTTGGTATAATAAATGAAATATGATAGATTTAGTTCATTAATGCCATAACTAGGATATGAATGTACGATGGAATAATATTACCAAGACATTACCAATAATTAACTCATTTTATCATATGAAAGTTATAAAAAATTAGAAGCAAAAAGTGAAACGGTGTGGCTCAGTAGTACTGCACTGAGTTGCCATGCCGGAAATCCTGGTTCAAATCCCGCTGCAGGCAAGACTTTTATTTAGTCTGTTTGCAGCCGGAGATGGATCATAAAAAAAAAAAATCTCGGACCCTCCTGGGGCTCACCCAGCCTCTATAAAATATTATAAAAATAGAGTACCAAAAATAAGGGGGAAAAATTTGGTGGCTGAGCGTGACCTAGGACAAGTCACCTCTTTTGCACAACCGTTGTTCATGAAACAGTACAGTCTCTCTACCATGAACTGAACCCCAGACACGGTCACGGGTTGTATTGGTACAGGATTGTTTGTTTTTTTATATCTCTCTATTATATATATATAAAAAATGGCGTAAGGATGTGGCGGCCCCATGGCCCAGTCCTTAGACAACAGACAGCCACTGGCCCTCCAGTTTTTTGGAGGAACAGTACACCGATATTCGCACACAGTACATTATATACAGCACACTACACACCCAAACTACAGAGAAAGGTCATATACACTAAATGCCTAGGGTCGCCTCCCCTAGGAAGCCGCCCCGGATGGGGTAGCAGGTCAGGAGGCTTAGAGGAGGCAGTCCCCCCACCTCTCTAGGAGGGCGAGGGCTGATAACCCTCACCTCCGAAAAAACTGCATCGTGAGACCTCAGCGAGATAATGCCGGACTGCCACAAGTTAACCGACACAGAAACCGTCAAATGGACTTTCGACTAGCCTTTGGGAACGTTTTAACTTTGCACAGACCTGGAAGACTTCGCAATCTCCTGAATGAACTGTACAGGTATAGATATGACATAGCTGCCATCCAAGAAATTCGATGGACTGGAAGGAAGGAGCCAACATTGATTCTGACCACTTTTATTGATTGATAGCAAGAATCAGGGCAAGGATCGCTAATGCGAGATATAAGAAACAAGAAAGGACTAAGAAGTGGAATATCTAGAAGCTGCAGGACCCTAATATATGCAACTCTTTCCGAGCTCATATAGGTGGACTGTATAAGATATATTGTCTGAATGAGACACTGAGTAATGTCATTAATGAAGACCCTCAGGCAGTTGGAACAATGTGGAGCTGGCAATTACAAGAACTGCACATGAATGCTTAGGCCTAAAAGAGCGCGAAATTGGTCATCTTGGTTTGATGGAGAATGCCGAAACGCAACAGACGCAAAGAACGTCGCCTACCAACGTTGGCTCGTGCAGAAACGGTTCACAAGGGGCCAACAGAGGAATACCACAAAGGAGGAGAGATGAGAATAAGGTGCATAGGGAGAAGAAGACGAAGCTATGGGAAATGGAGGCATTGAAGGAAACAGAAGCTCAGAAGAGTGCGAATGAAAACAGGCTCTTCTTTCAGAGGGTGAACAATGGTAGAGCCCCTTTTAAACCTAAAATTCAGGCTTGAAAAAAAGAAGACAGGACTCTCTTGAACAGTAAAGACGAGATACTTCAGCGGCGGGTAAGGCACTTTAGTGACTTGCTGAATGAACAGGTTGCTGTGCCCGGAGTGGGTGAAGGAAATGGAGAAGAGGATGAAGAAGATGTGGAGCCACCAGGTTTGGAAGAGGTTGTAAATGCAATCCAGAAAATGAAGAACCATAAGGCACCAGGTGAGGACGGATTGCCGGCAGAATTGTTTAAATATGGTGAAGAGGAATTGCACAGGACGCTACATGACCTGATTCTCGAGATATGGTTCATGAGAAGATGCCTCAGAAATGGATTAATGCCTTGATATGCCCGCTTCACAAGAAAGTAGGACAACTGAAATGTGCTAATTACAGAGGAATATCGCTACTCCCCTGTGCTTACAAAGCCTTCTTCAATGTCTTCTACCAAAGGCTGGCCCCGCATGCAGATCGAGAAATCGGACAGTATCAGACTGGCTTCAGGAGAGGGAAATGTACAGCGGACCAAATACATACCCTCAGATTGATCATGGAAAGGGCCCATGAGTATAAGATGCCTACTCACCACTTGTTCGTGGATTTTAGGAACGCGTATGACAGTATCAAGCGTACTAAGTTATACGAGGCACTGTGAGAAATGAAGGTTCCTTCAAAGCTAATAAGCCTCATAAAAATGACAACGAGAGACGTTAGTTGCGGTGTCAGCATACAGTCTGAACACTCTTCTGAATTTGGCTCAAACAAAGGACTAAGGCAAGGAGATGCTTTCGCGTGCCTTCTGTTTAATTTGGTGTAGGAAAAAGTAGTGTTGGATAACCAGGTATCCAGAATAATGGCACCATATTCAATAGATCGGTCCAACTGCTCGGCTATGCGGATGACCTTTATATAGTGGCACGGTCCTTTACTGCGCTTACTGAGTCTCTCTTAAGCCTACAGAGAGCTGCCGCGCGCAAGGGACTGGCTATTAATGAAAATAAAATAAAACCAAATATATGTACACCGGAGGAGCCAGACCTCAAGAAAGACAGGTTGTCGTAGGAAGCTGTTCCTTTGATAGAGTGCCTCCAGGAGTTTAGTAACCTTGGATCTCAGGTCACAGCAACAAATAATGTTTCCATTGAAATAAAGCGAAAGTTCACAGCGGCTAACCGATGCTATTTTGGTCTGTTGAAACAGCTCCGAAGCAAGCTCATTAGCAGGAAAACAAAGGTCCATCTATATAAAACTCTGATCAGGTCTGTCCAAACATACGCCTCCCAGACATGAACACTACCCACACAGGAAAGAAATAATCTCCTGGTCTTCGAGGGGAAGATCCTTCGAAGAATCTATGGGCCGGTAAGGGACGAGGAATACTGGAGAAGAAGAAATAGGGAACTCTATGAGCTACTCCAGGATATTGATGTTGTGACCTTTCTTAGACTGGGACTGGGACGCCTTGAGTGGGCAGGACATATTGCACGGATGAGTACCGATGAAATGCCTAAAAGAGTCATGGAAGAGGAAATTTATCGTCCAAGAAGAGTCGGACGGCCAAGCTCCGGTGGATGGAGTGGTATAAGACGCACGAGAACTGCTTGGAGTCCGAAATTGGAAGGCAGCCGCCCAAAACCGAGCCGAATGTACAAAAATCATTTTCACGGAAAATAGCACCTATTAGCTGAATCCGACTAATGGAAAAAAAACTTCAAACATTCTAGTTATTTACTGTGAAGGTAGTTTTTTGGGCGATTTTAAGCGATTTGCGCAATTATTTTTTTTAGTTTTATGCCGTAGAAAGTAATAGACAGTAACTTGAAACAAATAAAAGTAATCGTTGGGTTTCCATGGAGATTAAATAGGCATTTATTAAGTTTATTTTTTTTTCTGGTTAAAGTTGCATTATCTTTGTTACATAATGACCTCGGATGTGCTCAACTTACAAGATTTTTTAGAAATATGATCGTGATTCACTATTTGTCAAAGGTGTAGTAACTAGTATAGACCCGCTTGTACAAGTACATATGTACCTAATTATGAAATATGAGTGTCAGCAGTAATCCATAGACTAGATTATAGGTTAAAGCTTGTGAAATTTAAATAAATTATTCTTTATCGTATTCATTAATATCATTGAACAGGTTGGAAAGCTTAAATTTTTCTGGCTTCGTTTATTTTTGATTCTATTGATCATAAATACGACTAGAAGGTGATTTGCTGTACTATCCGCATAGAAACACAGGCTAACATTCGTTTTAGCGTACCCTCTCGAGGTGGCAACCATAAAGCTCTTTCCATTTGTAGTCGAATGACATAACTCCCAGCGTCCGCAAAGATCAAATAAAAAAGCTACGCGTCCGTTAGGTTAGATTAGGTTAAGTTTTTTGGTGATTAGGGGTGGTTAGATGGTTAGGGGTGGTGGTTAGGGGTGGTAAGGTGTGGTTAGAGGGTATATAGGGTACACAGGGTATCTAGCGTTTTGAACGTTTTTAAGAAACTTTTTTATTTGACCTTTGCGGACGCGTAGCTTTTTTATTTGACCTTTGCGGGGAGTTATGTCATTCGACTACAAATCGAAAGAGCTTTCGATTGATATATATAGTTAGGTGTTTTTTTGGTGTTTTTTTTTTATGGTTTGGTTAGGGGTGGTTAGGTGGTTTGGTTAGAGGTGGTTAGGGGGTTTGCTTAGGGGTGGTTATGGTTTGGTTTGGTTTGGTTATGGTCATGGTTTGGTTAGGTTAGGTTAGATTACGTTAGGTTTTTGGTGATTAGATGGTTAGGGGTGGTTAGGGGGTGGTTAGAGGTGGTTATATAGGGTATCTAGCGTTTAGAACGTTTTTAAGAAACTTCTTTATTTGACCTTTGCGGACGCGTAGCTTTTTTATTTGACTTTTGCGGACGCTGGGAGTTGTGTCATTCGACTACAAATCGAAAGAGCTTTCGATTGATATATATGGTTGCCACCTCGCGAGGGTACGCTAAAACTAACTTTTACCAGAAACACATTATAAGCATTAGATTTTCACTGATAAATATTTCAGAGAAAAATATTATTTTAAATTGTGCGATTAATTAATTAAGGTAAAATGCTCCTCGACAGCATAAAAATTGGGTAGTTCTGAAACCCGACCAACCCCCATGTAGTGTCCTATGATTTTAGTATTAATTGATATAAAAATGAGTGTAGGGGCGTAGGAATAGAGGAGGGGTTACATACATAGAAGGTTACATTCCTCCACGATTATTAAGAAAAAAATATTTTCATAGCCAAAAACATATTCTTTATTTTAAGTAAAAGTTTGGCAGTAAGGAAGGGAATCAATCTATTGAGGAATATAATTGAATACGTAATTCTAGGATCAGATGATAAACATATGATAATATCCTTGTCTTCGATCAGACCCCCCTCCTCATCCTAAATAACAATGCCTATACTATAGGCATCTGCAAAACCTATATTTGTTGATATGCCTTTTAAAAAACAAACAGAAACAGTTGAAAATTCACCTAAAGTAGAAGGCCTAATCATTTTACATGGAATTAATTACAATAATTATTGTAGAAATGGCACGGAATCATTCCTAGGAGATGTAGAGGTCGGATAATTTATAAGTTTTACAGATTCCCTTTTAATTTGCATATTAGCCGGATATTATGCAACAGTACAGCCTTCGGGTAAGAGTAAACAAGACATTGACAAGTTTTAAAAAGAATAAACGTTGATGTAACATACAGGAGCTATACCTTCTTTTTTTACGTTGCAATTAAACAAATGAAATCAAGTAGTAAAAAAAAAAAGCGAAGCAAAAATTTTGAGTTACTAGAAAATCAAAGAAATTTAAAAAAATGTAAAGGAGATAGTTGGGGGGTGCAGTCAATAAGAACAAAGAATAAGTAATGAACTTATATTATGTGCTGACGTTTCGACCAACAGTGTAGGTCATCTTCAGGGCTAACAGAGAAACAAACAGAACAAAAAATATAAAAATGTACAGTAACAATAATATGGAGACAAGTAATGTAGAAAAATAAAATAGTGGCAGATATTTATGCACCCCCCAACTATCTCCTTTACATTAGATCATCCAGTCAACTATTTTCATCTCATAATTTAAAAAATTAAAGTTAAAACCTCAGATGAAGCAATGAATGGTTTTTAGAAGTTTTTTTTCTTTCAGTTCTCCAACATTAGGAAGTATATAAGGAAAAAACAATAACAAATATTTGACTTTTTGTAAAAAAAACATGTTATTACCTAATAACAAAATGAAAACAAACTAGGAACAATTGATTGATCAATAATGTTGCTTTTCAATACGGTATTAAGGTCAATGTTCATTTTCTAATGTTGTATTGGATACGAAAAGGGTGAAGGAACTTGCCTTTGATCGATGCTCCTACCTCCACCCACCCACGCTGTTTAATTCCAGAGATAGCACAAAAACAATCCACAGAATTAAAGTAACTATGTGTATATATATATATATATATATATATATATATATATATATATAAATAGAGCTTGATTGAGTTGTTTGCTTAACTTCTTCCTCTATTGGGAGAATATATATATACAGGGTGTCCCGAATATAAATAGCAAAACTTCAGGAACTTATAGGGGACCGAAAAACTAAGACAAAAAGTACTTTAGAGATTTGCTCGTTTTTGCTTAGTTTTAGAGAAAATCGCAAAAAAAGAAACAAACCAAGTTTTCATTTTTATTTACATTTATATTTATGTTATGTTCTTTTTAATGTAAATATTGCTCAAAATGTCCTCTTGCACCAATGCAAGCATCCTCTAGCACTCACTTGATAAATTGCAGCTAAACATTGTTCTGATGATATTTGGTGCACTGCATCTATGATTCGGTCTCTAAATTGCTCTCTTGAGTTGATTGACACCGAATAAACTTTCTGCTTCAAGGTTCCCCATACGAAGAAATCCATGGGTGTCATGGATGTCATCAGGTGATCTGGGTGGCCAAGGTACTACTCCTCCACGTCTTCCCGGATGTACTAAATAATTACATAATTACAGTTATTGAAGCAGCCATGTTGACTGGAATCTTTAAAGAAGAAATCGTCCTGTTGCTACGTATTCCAATGTTACCATCAGAACTCATAATACCGTTCAAAAGACATCAATTTTCTATACGCTTGGCTTTTGCTATGACCATCAATAAGTCTCAAGGCCAGACAATGTCCATTTGTGGTTTGAACATCATCATTCATTAAACTAATGTTTATATTTTGTCAGTTAAGAATTTTGTTTATTATTTATTATTATATGCTATAGTTAGTTATAAGATGAATAAAATTTAAAATAAAAAATTAATTTAATTCATTTTTTCATTCATTCATTATTTCTTTAAAATTCAAATTTTAGCGTAATATTTTATAAAACTATTATAGCAACGCGTGGCCGGGTCAGCTAGTTTTATATGATATATATATATATATATATATATATATATATTTAAATAATTGTTGCTTAATTGCTTCGTTCGATTCATCTTTGGGATCCCTAGAGATGCTTCGGTGACCCGATATTACGAAGAATTGAAATGGCTCTACCCTTCCTACCGCCGTAAGTACGTCCTAGCATCTTTCCTTTACCAAGTTATCCAATTCCGTCGACCATCTTACATTTTCGATCTCCTTCAATTCAAAACCACAGTCCTCTCCCGCAACACCCGTTCTCGGCTCTCTGATCTATATACAGCATCCCACCGAACTGCAGCTTTTGACAGAGCTTTCCTGATCCGATCCTCCTCCCTTTGGAACTCTATACCTTCTTCCATTCGTCGTTCCAATAATCTTCCAACCTTCAAATCCCGTATATTCCAGCACCTATTATCCCTACAATTCCCAAAAAATCGAAAACAGTAGGGGATCAGTATTGACTTAATGCTCTCTTTATTCGATGAATGAATGATGTTTTTAGATGTACATTTGTGTGTGTTATTTTGTATTCATATATTTGAGTGTGTGGAATTTAAACCACGTACATATGTATTATTAATGTCATATAGATAGATATTAAAAAGGACAAAAAGGGATGAAAGGTAAATCTCGGATATCTATTTAATTCGTGTTTTCATTAATTCATTATTTCTTTTAAATTCAAATTTTAACTAATATTTTTTAATACTATTATAATAGCCACAGCAACGCGTGGCCGTGTCAGCTAGTATATATATATATATATATATATATATATATATATATATATATATATATATATATATATATATATATATATAATATAAATTCTAAATATAACATATATATATATATATATATATATATATATATATATATATATATATATGTATGTATGTAGAAAGGAGATAGTTGGGGGGTGCAGTAAAAAAAAAAAACACTGAATAAGTACTAGACTTATATTTATGTGCCGACGTTTCGACCTACAGTGTAGGTCATCTTCAGGGCGATTTGGAGAGAGAAGCTGTTGGGTGCAACGGCTGGCTAACAATCAATTATTGATTGAAGATGACCTACACAGTAGGTCGAAACGTCGGCACATAATTATAAGTCTAATACTTATTCAGTATTTTTTTTTTTTTACTGCACCCCCCAACTACCTCCTTTCTACATTTGATCATCCAGTCAACTATTTTCCTCTTATATATATATATATATATATATATATATATATATATATATATATATAATTGTAATTTCAAATTTAACTTTTCTTGATTACTTTATTATTGTGTCCATTACAACAGAAATGAAAAAAAACAACAACAACGAAATATAATGATCAATTAAAGTTATAGGTTTAAATATATGCAAATGTCTTTCAAATAAGCAATGTTATGAAAGCAAGGGGATGATTTAAAATATTTATCACTTTAATGGGCAATATGATGATCTTGTTGCTTCTCTGTTGCTTCAATTGCAATAATAGATTACTTACTTTATTTAAAACATACTGTATTTTCTTTTATGTAATTAATAGTATTAATGCACTCCCAAGATTGGCAGACACCCAGGGATCCCCCCCCCCCGACGGTAGGCGGCAAAACTAGAGAAAACTGAAAAGTTTTGATAGTAGGATACCTTATATTTGCCACTTTCTGGCTATTACGTAAAGGCTTTTACAATGAAACCGTTTGCTTTTCTTATCATTTATGTCACTTTAGAAACTCGCTTTCTGAACTAACCAATATGATTTCTCTTTTCGTTGATATAGGAATAACAAGAATGGAAAATAGATTGTTTTTGTTTCTCATTCATATTCCTCATCCAGAGGCTATTAGAAACGAATCAAATTTCACAAATATTATAGAATAAAATTCGACCAACTAAAATAGTAAGATAGTTTGGCAATATAATATTTATAGTTAGGTGTACTTAAACATCACAGGCTTTAAAAAAATTGGCAGTTTATATATACCTAAGCGGAATTTCGGAGCATGCATTATTGAAGTAATAGTATCGAGGTGGTTGAGAGGGGCCTTTAAAGTATAGGTAGAATAGTAAGGAACGAATCTCCAAAAAGCTGATGAGAGCTGTGCCGATTTGTAAAGCTCGAGGGTTAGGCAGAAACGAAGCCGGAAGGATTGCGCTAAAGATGATCGTAGGGGATTCGGTAAACAAGCGATTGGTGGGATCGGCATGGAATTTTTAGGTTCGCTAAGCATTTTATTATAATAATATATTTATTGCAGTTCTATTTTATCTTTCAAAATGAAACCAATTAAGTTTAATTCAATTTGATCCACTCACATATTCTTATAAAGGCACATTTAAGTCCGATAAACATAGATAGGCTGTGATGATGCATTCTCATCCCATCTGCTCTCCAGCACTTGTGCAGCCTCATTGGTCATGCCGCAGAATCAACTGTACTAAACGCAATAGCCTAGTTGAATTTTTCAATATAGAATTAACTGATTTTTATGCTACGATTGAATTTTAGCAATGATAACGATAAGAGTGCATCATATTTCAATAAAAATCTCCATGGTCATAATCCTCACATAACGCAAGTTTTTTTTAGATTTGTTCTTCCCTTTGAAATGCAAAAAGATGTGAAACTAAATGTGTGATGTTCACAATTAGGGAATCTGTTTTTGTCTTTCTTCTGCAGCCATAATTGAAACCCACCGTTCTCATTTCCATAAATTTAGCGAAACATCACTTGATCATTGCACCCGCAGACGCGCGTCTCACATTTTGATAGGAAATATTGACATTGAAATGTATCTTATCGATAGTTTTCCAATCATATCAAAATAGCGATAAACCGATAATTTTTTTATTTGAGTATGTATATTAAAACGTGAAGAGGTTTTACTTTAAATTGAATATAAATATCCGATGACAATTGACCAAGATTCTTTTTCTTTGCCAAACCCATAGAATGTTTTTTATTGAAAATAGATTGGTTTTCTAAAATCATATTTTAATGCCAATATTCATCTAATATAATTTATTTTATTTTTATATGGTATAATTTTTTTAACATTTTTAAATATTTTATTTGAAAAGAAACGTTACATTATTTTCAGAGAATCATATACTGAGAAATATACACAGTTTTTAAAAATTTCGCGACGAGAACATTATAAACTGTGGAGAAAAATAGTTCTTTTCCAGAAGAGAAGGAAAAATAGGTCATGAACGCCATCATCTTTACAGGTCAACCATTTTCGGTGAATCCCTATTACGTCCTGTTGATAGAGTGATTGTTCAATTTCCCGTAACTGAAATGCAGGAAATTTCTTCGGAGCATTTTTCCTCAGGAATCTATTTTCTACTGACAGTAATCTATTGTACTCCCCGGATTTCCCACTCGTTTTAATGCCAGTTTATGACCCAGGCAATCCTCAAAATGATAATTGATAGCTCGCCTTGTAGTCCTAGCGAATTTTCCTTATTTCTTTCAAGGGAAGATTCTTTAGTATTATGTACGAATTAATAAACGGAAATTCATCATTGAACACGCTTTAATTTTATACGTTTGCTAAACTGAAAGCACGGGGAACCTGCTTTGCAGGGCTATTTGCTAATTTTCACCTAAAGAAAAGCTTCCATGAAAAATAAATTCAATAAAAAAAAAAAAAATTGTCCTTTCCCCCAAACCCAATAAAGGGTCCATAAAGGGTCTTGGTAGAGACCGTACTGAGTTTAAGTCAACGGTTTTGCAGAGAAATATCAACACAGTATTTCGATTAAGAAAATAATTTATGCAAAAATGTAATTTTTAAAATTACTGATGAACAAATCATTTCATATAAAATAAACAGAAGGCAATTGCATTTTACCTGTAAGTTCCAATCAAATGATCTTTATAAATAACGCTCAAAATGAAATAATATTTGGAAAAAAAATTGGGTGGAAATGATAGTTATGTAGCTGGAAGATCAAAGTGTATCCCCCGATTTTCTTATCGTTGGGTTTTTTAATTGCTTCCCACTATTGAAGCAATTTGAAAGAAGAATTCTCCTCAAAATGAATGCTGATTCAACTTGCTCAAATTTAGAGAAAAGCGTCATGACTTGTCGTTCCCAAGCCGAGAAACAAAAACTTTGTATTTGAATATTTATACGACAACGTGTAGGGTCGAAATAAGAAATTTATAGTTTTGTTATTTCTTGTAGTTACTTTATTACATTTTCGAAATTAGTTATTGGTTTTCTATTACGTTCCATATATAAACATAATACCTTGTATTTCGAAATGCTATTTTTTTTGTCCGGATAATTTTGTTGGTGCAGTAGATCAGTATTTTTTGAACAGTAAGCGACTGACTTTTTAGGTGAAACAAAAATCGAAGTTGAGCCAAAAAGACCCATTATTCATTGACGTTCAAATTCCATATTTATTTATTCATATTGGGAGCGAAACCAACTTAAACTTTAAAATGTTAAAAGGCAAAACATTTCTAACGCGGACTTGATTTTTGAAAATAGACTCATCAGTTAATATTGAATACTTCGAAATTTTAAATGAACTCGGATCATATGCGGATCCAGGGGGAGGCACGGGGGCACGTGCCCCCCCCCAGACGGTAGTTTGTGTAGTGTGGAGAATCCATTACAGTACATACTTATAGGCAAATCATGTGATAATATGTGATGTATGAAAATATATGAATAAAATAACAGAAATAACATGAGTGAAACTATTGTTTAGATATTTTAATAAGTCTTTCTAAAAATACTACAAGTGTATTTCTAAGTTATTGTTGCTTTTTTTGTCCGTCTGCCCGTTGTGCCCCTCCTCCCCAGAAAAAAATCCTGGATCCCTTGCCTCGGCTCATTCAACTCCAATCAGACTATTATTTTTTTCGTTCATTCATATATTGCTGGATTTCATTATTGCTGATATTATTATTTCTCGATATTCTGAAGTAATAAAATGAATCACAAAGTAAACACTGATGTACGATATCCTAATCATTAAATCCACTTTGCATGAATTCGAAATAAAATAAATTTAAATTATACTCTCAACTAACTGCGCCCGCGATTTGGCAAGCGAAAAATAACTTAAATTATGCATTTTGATTCTTATCTAATACACTGGACTGCAAATACTGTGTAATTATTATCATTGAAAATTAAATTATGTTTTTTAGTCTTATTTTTGCAAACATTACTATCAAGGAACCAAATCAAAACGGCAACAGTTTTTTATAAACATCAGTACAGTTACATTTGAATATATTTCACACACTTACTAACTTTCTTTTTCCACCCTCATCATTCCATTTTATTTTCAAAATAACGTTTTCGCACTTGAAAATTGCCGTTTAAGGAGGAGGTTGCCGGGGTCTGAGATCAATGAATCATTGACGAATGGGATTTCTTTTTGTAGTGTGCTAAAGCTTCAGGGCTAAGAATAAAAAAAAATATTACGACCATTAAATTATAGTGGTTTTGCACCGTATAATTGGCTTCAATGATTGAGGAAGGACCAGAAGTATTATAAAACGTAAAATTGCGTGCAAATGTATTATATCAAAATTTCATTAAATGCCATTAAAATTAACTACATCCGAACAAAGTTTTGATTCCTGAGTATGCTGCTAGTGGAAATACGCAGACCATCATTCTGCGATATTTTCCATAAATTACGTCAACTTACTACAGCTTCTTGAATATAAATAAACGCTTAATTTAATAGGAAACCTAGGGCGCAATGTAAATGTGTAAGTTTGTTATTCAGTTGAGGTTTCGTTAAGAAATTAGACTTGCTATGGAAATGCTAATATTTCTGCTAATTCGCTGTAAAAAGTGGCATTGGCCAAGAGAATTTTTAGAACTAAATGGGGTCAAATAATTGCATATGGTTCCGATTGCTTCACCTCCTTTCCAGCCTGGTTAAACAGCTTTTTTACATTTATTAGTAAACAGGACTTCCTTTTATTGTTTTTTTGTTGTTGCTTTTTTGTCAATCCTAACATAATATCACATTTTTAAGTTTCGGATCTTATCCCCATCATCAGAACAATTATTATTTTTTTATTTCTCTCTTTACTCAACCTTTTTAGGAAGCCTTTATAAACATAACATCTTAAATCAAGATGAAAAAATATAAATATTTTCCAAAAAAAAAGAAGTTGAAATAATTGACTGAATCTCGAGCCATAAGTAAAAATTAAAAATCAAATATATATATCCAATGTATATATATATTGATCTTTCGAAGAGAGCTCCAAAATTAAAAAGAAAAAAAGTTGAAAAGTTCTGATTCAGTCAATCCAAATCGCATGCCATTTTATTGTCACTTTTCTGTAACCGAGGAAAATAAATCATTTTATAAAAATAAAAATAAACTTTTAATAAAAAAATTATTGATAGAATTGAAAATTGAAACTTAATCGCTCGTACAATCAGCAAAACAATAATAATTGAACTAATTTATATTTTAGACGAAATTACAAATGAATCTAAGGTGATTGAATGACAAATGAATTAAATGTTTATCATTATCAATGTTGATTTGTAGAACATGCTGTGAACAAAGAATATTTGCTCAACATAAAAATGTCCTTATCTGTATATCGAAGTTGTAGATCCTCGTTGGTGAGGGAGGATGTTGAGGCGTCAAAGGTTGAAGCGACAGGCCTGTTCGATTCGATGTGGTCGAATCGATGTGGCCGAATCGATGAAGAGAATTGAACAAATAACAGCTGGAGGTGGGCAGAGACACAGCCCTTCGCCTTCAAGTCCTAACGCAACTCTTAGCTCCTATTGTTTAAGATGTCCACTTGAATATACCCACTGTGTTGGACCTTGATACAGGCTGCGTAAACAAACAGGATAATAACAAAACAAAAATTACTTTTATAACGAGTATCTTAGAGCTGATAACAAAAATTAAAGTTATAACCAAACAATGCTAAATAAACGTCCAAACTATGCTTCCATAAAATGACTGAAAATTTATTTACTAACCATGATAAGACTATAACAACGAGTAAATACAGTCTAAAAAGACTTTAATTGTTAACAACTTATTTTCATGAAATAGAATAAAACTTAAATAACCTCGCTAGATGAGAGATGGGAAGAAAAGGGTGCAATTATCATTTTTTTTTCTACGAGCCCCGAACCCCCCCCCCTCCACCCCATCCCCTTTGAAGCGAGTTCAAGAGATTTTAAAGATTAAATGAAAATGGGGTCAAGATGAAAGGAAAGAATTCCCTGAGAATGACGTTCTGTCTGAGAACGTAAAGGTGTGAGCTCACTCTTCGGATTATTTTTGTTTACACGTTTTGAAAACAAGAATAATTAATAATTTAGCCCCTCTGTGATATTTTTTGTTTTAAGTGACAGTGAACACTGAGTTGGTTGGAACGTTATAGTTCAACACATCCATACTATCTAACACTTGAGAAAAAATATATAGACATTTGAAGGAGACGCTGAGCTAAGTGTAGGTCTCTCACCGCGTGGGCTGATAATGAGATGAACAAATTCGACTTGATGAGATGATCGCTGTTTTGCAAATTGTAAAAAAATCGTTCCATTTAGCAAATAACATAATTTCAACGCGCTATTGTTTCTTATTCGCAATTGATGATTTGTTAAATAAAAAAAAAAATTAAATCATTTTGAATATTAATTAATATTGAATCATTAAAAAAATATTACTTCATATATTTGTTTCCTTAAAATCGGGGAGGAATGGGATGCAGTGTTTAAATTTTAATTTGTTTGCACATCTTTATACCAGGATAATTGGTATGTCGTTTAAACTACTAAACGTTTGACTAAAGCAAACATGAATTTTTTTTCAAGTAATTAAAAATAATATAATATCAAAGAAGCGTCAGTTATGTCAAGACATGTTATAGATAACTTCAAAATAAAAGATATGTTTATATGAAATTCCATAATGTATGCTAATATACAAATTTTAAAAATAAATAAAAAAGGCATGGGTTTGAGTAAGGACTATATGACCAATAGTGCTAACTCAAACCCACGTTTTGATCAACCTTCGGCAAACCAAGCACCATAGCTATTTTGCCTACCAGTTTTTTCTTATGGTACGGATATAACTCATACTCATATAGCTCTATCACTAAGCCTTCTGATTATTGTCATTAGGGGCAATAAAATAAATGTATGGTTATGGTCTGGTTAATCAAGGAGAAAGAATAACATAATCACATAATTATAGCAATTAGTTTATGCCAGTTCCTTAAAGTACCAGTGTATAATAGTTATTATCTCTGGTAAGGCGGGAACAACTCAGAAAATGAGTTTGTCTCATCGAAAGTAGCCATGTATTTAACAAGCGTATTAATAAAAGTTTACTTACAGACATTAATACGTCAAATAAGTCACTGTATAAAAGTACATATAGACCTAAAAATCCTATGGGCCATTTGAGACCATCTAATGCGCCATATTAGGTGCATGCGCAGGATGTGGCCATCTTTGCGCTAGGGCGATGAAGCACGTTCATCTACAGTGCACCATTTCGTCTTGCAATTAAGCCCGACTTTGGGATGATGGAAGCATTCCTAAACTATTAGTTGTTTTAAAGGGCATCGAAAATTATGCAAAATGTAATAATTGTGATTTGATAGAGTAATGACGTAGGGACAAAGTCCTAGTAAATAGTAAAAAATACTTGTGTAAATTGATACAATCAAACAAAATTGAGTTTAAAGACCTCGATTTCAAAATCTTTAGTGACATTGAAAACTATATAATATTTTTAACGAATTTCTGTTTTTAAAATCAAGATTATACCTCAAGAATTTACAAATAAAAATTGTAGTATACATGAATGCATATACATATATTTTTACTTCCATTTTTTCTATGATATTTATTGACTTGTTGCAACTCCACATCTTTACTAATTTGGTTCCGCTATTAGTGTTGCAATTAGCTGATAAAAAATTAAAAAAAAAAAAAACTTGAATCCTTAAGCTGTAATGATAAAATGATGACGGATGCGCTGCCAGATCCGGTGGGGCGCCGGAGGGAGGAAGGGTGTGTCAATTGATTGAGTAGACTGGACATGCGGCGGCTTCAGCAATAAGTTGAGCAATCAATTCAAGATGAAACAACCAACTGTAATAACACCGGAATATCCTTATACAGTTTTTCTCTTCTTTATCGATATCAGGCACTCACTCTAAATACGACAACTCAATAAAAACGAAACATCACCACAGACATGGAGGTGTGTTTTGAAACCTCCTGAAAATGTAAAAGAAAACATAAAATCATTCATGAGAGGAAAATAGTTGACTGGATGATTTTATGGAGAACGGAGATAGTTGGGGGTGCAGTCAAAAAAACACCAAATAAGTACAAGACTTATATTTAATTTGTGCCGACGTTTCGACCTACCTTGTATCCCATCTTCAGGGCAACTGGGAGAGGCTGCTGGGTGGATCGGCTAACCAACAAGAATTGAGATTTGTTGTTAAAAATCCCTCATCAATAAAATAAATGAGCTATATTCAACATAATAGATTGAGTAAATACTGTAAATATTCCACGCTCATTATTCATATTATTAGATGTTCTTATCTATTTTTCCATTAGCTAATTTCAGTTTATTGTAAATTTATTTTTTGTTTATTTTATATTTGTGTATACGTATATATATATATATATTTATTTTTCTATCATTGTATATATATATTTTTTTTAATTTCGAATATGTAAATAATTAATATTTGAATGTTTTATGTATGCATGTGTGAAAATATGCCAGACTCAATATGATAATATTATTCGTATTATTAGATGCTCTTATCTACTTAATTATTTTTTCCGCCGATTTTTTAGCCGATTTCTATTTATTGTAATTTTTTCTATTTTTTTTTTGTCTTATTTAGGTATATATATATATTTTTTTTCTTTCGCTATGAGAACATACGTTTTAGTTCATATTTAATTGTATTATAATGTAGCCGTTTGGCCAGAAATATTTCTATTAATTTCTGTACAATATTGTTATTCTTAAAGGACCTGGTCCCAGAATAAAATTATTTTTCTATTCTATTCTATTCTAAAACATACTTTTTTTCCCCATGTCATCCTCTTACCTATTCCAGATTTGAAAAATTACACAAATATGACCGTGACTACTCGTTTTTATAAACAAACACATTTAAGGAATAAATTATTATAGTCATTATATTAAACTTTATATAATGTAAATAAGCTGAGCGAGGTTCAGCTAAAATATCTAAAGGCTGAAAAAGTGTTTTTAAATATAAAATAACCATAAAAAGTCATTCTTCTTGATGTTACTAGAGTTGAGGCAGAAGCCGATCTTTAATCAGCATTGGTATTTCAAGTTTCAGGCGATTTGCATATACTAACGAAGGAAAGGAATACGTTATGCGCTCAAGTAGAGTAGCAATTATTTACAGCCTCTCGTCCTTGTAATTCAATACGAATAGTAATTGTAACAACATATTACTATCTAATTAATTATTCGGATAATTAATTCACTTTCACGTGATGCTCAGCGTTAATCGAACGAGCAAATAATCCTAGAAAAAGGGATGAAAATTCAAAATATTGCTACCTATATAGCATATTAACGTCACTACGTTACTTGTATTACAAGCCACAGTAAAAAAAAAAAAAAAAAAAAAAAAAAAAAAAAAAAAAAATGCAGAATAAATAAAATGAATTTAGGAAAATGTTAGAATTTGAAGAGGATGAAAAAAAAAACACAATCAAACACCACTTTTAATTTGGACGTATTATAATCACGTCTGACAGAAGTTGACAATAAAGAAAAAAACGTCTTAAAACTCGAGGGTGAGGTTGCTTGGGGGACGAGTGCTTCTGCTTGATGACATTAAACGAACGCTTCCGATATCGCCCCGAGTGAGGATTTCCGGGAGGCAGCTATCTAAACAGACCCACCAGGGGAACAGAATCCAGGGAACACCTTCAACCCCCCACTGATTTGGCCAATAGTTCTCGCCCGTTCGTCGACCCCTCTTATATAATGATAGTAGCACGCTTCAAAGATCCCACAATTTTTTAACCTCCTTTTCACCTGAATAAAAGGAAAAAAAACAACAGCGGAGAGTTTATGAAGAAATGTCTCATTGGACAAGATATTTGTGGCGTTTAAACGGTGACCTTTGCCATCTCAAAGGTTACATACATTCCATTCGAAAAGTATTATGTGGTCCAAATAATATAATAATCACTTCACTCAAACTTTAATATGCCAAACTTCAAACTATGCTTATCTTATTAAATTATTGATATATTGTGATATCCCATGAGCCGTATTGACACAAAGTCAATTAAAAAAAAGATTATCCTCCACCCCTAAATTTTCCTCTAATCACTGCATTATAGGGATTGGGTGAGCCCAACAGGGTCGAGTGACTGATAACACGATTGATATATCTTTCACCGATAGTCTCGATATAGATCAAAACCATAGCCACTAAGCTACCCCGCGTCCCCGAATCACTAATGTATAATAAAACATTCATTATATGCAAATACAGCCTTAAAATAAATTTTCGCTATACATTAGTGTGGTGTTGGGTTCACTCCTTGGTAAGGAGATAATATTTCTCAATTTGAAGGACAGTAATCCACAACACGACTTTTTAGTCGTTTCCGAAACGTAAACAGCTGATTTTAGAACAAAATTAAAGCATTCTTATAATTTTTTCTTTTTTTAAACTGGATTTATTCTTCATTTATTTAGGGTAAGAGAAAAAAACCGTTTTCCAGTTGTTGTTTATTCATTAATTTTCACGCTTTAGAGACGTTTCGACACTATGGTGTCATTCTCAATCTTTTCTTCTCCTGCATCTTTTAACTTTAGTAAATAAATTAACAATAATTACAATACTATAAATAATTTAACATAAATGTCCAAAGATAACACACTATAAGTATAAATACCTGGAAAGTCATACTTTTAAAAATTCTTAGGAGATCATTAGTCCTCCATGGTCAATAAATAATATTGCATTACAAAACCAAACTTTAATCTTTGAACCATCAGATCCTTTTTCTCATTTCTATGAATCATTAGACTTTAGTATAAAATAACAAATTATGTTCTAACAGCACATCAACAAAAATAATACAAAGTAAAAAATATTTTTTTAAATTTAATTAATTTATTTATTTATTATTATTTTTTAATGTAAAAGTTTATTTATTATTATTTTTATTTTTTATATATATAATTTTAAAAAATATTTTATCAAATCAATTAATTAATTATGAAATATATGAAATTTTTTTTATTTTTTAAAGATCTACTAGTAGGTTATATGGTCAGGTTATTATAATTATTATCTGATTTGTTTTCAAAGTATAAGGCATCTTATGATCTATTATTTTTTAATTTCAAAATTATGGATGAATATAATTTACTGATTTCTCCTGCTTCTTTTCTATCATTTACAGCATTTTCCAATTTATCATTTATGAATAAAGCCTCTAATTTTTTTCTTTTAATAGTATTATCCTCTCTGTGCAAAACTTTCGGCTTATCAAAATCAAAAGTGTGTAATTCTTTTTTACAGTGTGCTGATAATGCGGTACTTGTTTTAGCTTTAGGTTTAATGTAATTTTGATGGTGAAGCGTGAAAATTAATGAATAAACAACAACTGGAAAACGGTTTTGTTTCTCTTACCCTAAACAAAATTAAAGCTTAAATAATATAATTGTTGCGGCTTCTTCATGACAACCGCCATGAAGGAAACAGTATATTGTTTTTATTTTTTGATTAAAGTAATAAAGGAACCGACTTAAGTTATTTTATTTCAATCTTGAGAACTAAAATATCCCAAATTCCTAAATGAAATAAAATTGTCAAATGTGTAGGTGTAAATAAGTTGAGAGTTATTATGTTTACATACCTGATAACTATAACATTTTATTAAACATAATAGAAAATGAATGATTACTCCATGAAGAAATAATTGAAAAAGGAGGAAGCTCCGGGAAAGAAGAGAGTTTTGATGATTAGCGTAGGAGGGATGAGAGAGAGAGTTGAGATAAGGAGAGAGGCCCCTCACCCTTGGTCACTACACAATAATTATTGCAATTATCTTATATTAAATCAATTATTGTTTATTTACGATTTAGATTAGAAAAAAATAGAATGATATTTCTATAACTGTTATGGATTTGGTTTTGAGCTATTGCACGATGTTTTATTAAGTTTTTAGGATCAACTTTCCCCGGATTTTTTTCATATCTTCAGTTTATCTAAAAGGATTAACTGCTATTTTGTAAAATTAATTTAATACTTGTGATAATACGTCATTATATATATTTATTCTACCTTATATAAAATCAAACATACATGTGCTGATAGTCTTAATTTTGCATTCTTTTTATCAGCTCAGAGTACGTAAAAAAAGAAACCCTCCCAAAAAACAAGAAACTTGAGAATGGAGCGTTTATAGCAATATTTATATTTTATTCTGACCTATGATTACCATACCATTTATCAGGTATTAATATATGTTATGGTATTAATGTGAAATATGTAATTAGTAGTAAATAAATAAATAAACCCCGTTATTCGTGAGTGAGGTTGAGAGTACCCAGTACCCATTATTGGGGGAAAACCTGGTGGTTGAGCGTGACTCTGACAAATTACCTTCCTGCAAAATCATTGTCCTAGAAACAGGCAGTCTCTACCATTTACTGAGCCCAAGACCCTTCATAGATATATATGTATATCTTCTTTCTTTCTTTATTCGGCGCTACAATCTAGTATGTATATATAAATTAAAGCTCAAAGGAAAGTTAAGAAACTTAATATTGTTGTCGATCGTTTTTATGATGGCTTAAACAGGGCTTAAAAAAGTGTCCCTGCATGCAGTATTGATGCAGCTATTATACTCGGAGACCTAAAGGCCCAAATTGGTAAGGAAAACTATTTAAGAAAAGTAGCAGGAATTTCCACCCTACATGATAAGACAAAAGAAAATGGGCATCTTTTGGATCAGTTTGCCGTTCCGACAAATATATAGTAAAGAGCAGGACTTTTTAGCACAATATCATACATGTAGGTTTCTGGAAGATGTCAGCAGAAAGAATAATTAATCAAATTGAGCATGAAATTAATTCATCTACAGATGCTTCTAGTATAATTGACGTTAGATTTTGTAAAGGAGTACATCGCGGTTGGGATGATTTCTTAGTAAGTGCATTCTTCAGGCATAGCTTTAGTGATGTGCAGAAAGGAGAAGCAGGCTGAGAAGGGTAAGACGGACTCGGGAAGATCTCAGAAATGAACAAGTGAGAGAGCGCTATAAGGAGACACTGAGTGAGTGAGGTTGAGAGTTTTTGAGACAAAAAAACACAAATATATAAATGTGTGTATTTACTAAATATTAAATTCTCTATAATTTTCTTCTACATCTCAACTCCATACTGAAATAGTATTCCACGAAATCTTACTCCATCGGTTTTTTGTAGTGGAGTCTTCCGACTGTCCTCTCCTCACCCATCCTGGTTCCATCTGAGGTGTTGTACCCTTACCAATAGAGAAACAAGTAGGTCATCATAAAATGTGTATAGCTTTTGTTTTGGTTTTTGGTTTTTTTGGAGTCGAAAGGAGCCATTCTCCTCCACAGGTCCAAATATTTAAAAATTAAAAACATGTCCGTAAACGTTTTGATAACAAATTGAATGTGAAAATAAGTATTTTATCTTATTTTATTGAATTTAAATAAGAAAAACGTGACATTTTTTAGCACAAATATTAAATCTAACTAGCGCATGAATATTAAAAGTAATATATCGAAATAACCTAACAAGACAAGTTTTAAAACATCATTCTCTAATGTAAGTTTGAAGGAAGTTATGTTATCGTGTCTGGCTAGCTATGCTATAATAGCAGAACTAACACTAATTTTTTTTTACAGTTTACACTGAAATTATTTATATTATAATTAGCCATGGATCGATGCTACAGAGACGAGCGACATACTCGAGGTACTCCTAATTGGGTAAATACTTCCCGGTCAAGTGTGATTTTTGCCGAATCACCTACTTTGACAACGCTTTATGTTGGCCTAGCATCTGTACGTCTTAAAGTAACAAACCCAAAAATGTATGTGTGTGTGTGTGTGTGTAAATTCTCGACTAAGCAAAACATTCAGTCTACTCTTGGTATGCTTTAACAGACTGAATCTCAAGAATTGAAAGTAAAACTTTTATTAACAGTTATGAAAAATGGATACCAACGTACTCCCCTTATGTTGTCACAATCGACAACGAATACATTGTCAAAATGTAACATTAAGGGCTTTCCAAAATAAATAAATTGTTAAACTATTTATGCGTGTGTGTGCAGAGTTAGAGATCTGAAGAAGAAAAGGAGTACAGTTTAAAAATTACGGCTTTACGGTTGAAGAGGGAACACAGAATGATGATCTGGAGCTGGCAAGGATTCCCTATGTCTCTTTGCGGTTAAGGCTGATTTATGTAGTCTTTCTTCCCTCATCCACAACTGAAACTTCTCCCTATCTTCACCCTAACGTTCCTTCGTTGAATATACAATATCCACCTTTCGTCTTGTATAGTCATTTTCCTAAAACTTTTTCTTAAGGAAATCCTTTATTGTGGCTCAACCCCTTCGGAAATACTCCCCTTTTAGACGCCGGACACAGTGTGTTATTTTGAGCTCTACGTATCCCTTTACTTCACTAATTAATAATCCATTCAAATATTTATGTTTGGGATATTTAAAATAATATACTTCATATCTCATATAAGGGTGGGGGCCATGTGATAAGAAATCAACCAAAGGGCTATAGATGTACAATAATTGGTATCAGTTCCGCAGGTTGTCGTTTCGAGTTAAGTCACTACAATTTTTAACTTTTTGTAATTTCAATCTTTAACTTGTTGTAACTTAACTCGAAGCGACACCCAATAATCTATCAAAACGAATAAGAAAGTAAGGCAAAGTTGATTGGCTATCTCATTAAACTAGAAATGAAAAATTGGATACTTAATGATTCGCAGGACACGCCGGTATTATTAACTCCCCTCCCAATCGGAAAATGTTGGTGATAAATCCATGTATCTAATTGATGATCCTTCATGATCTCAGTTCATCCCTAGTTTAAATAAAACCAACTTAATTCAAAATTAACTGTCAGAGAAATACAGACAATCGCTGAAATGGATACCAGAAAGTAAGGTTCATTCTTACAAACAAATAAAGCTTAAGTTAAAGATTTGCGTTGTATCTTATTACGAAATATAGTAGTTAGTAACAACTACTAAATGAAATAGATACAAGCAGTTTGTATTTCATAGGAATAGTAATTTGCCTTGTCCAGTAATAATTAATCAAATATTGATTTTTCACCACATAATTTTATGTAAAAGCATATCTTTACAAATAATTTTTTAAGTATATTAATAAGAATAGAAAGAAGTGGGAGAAATCGAGGTATAATCGCATTTTCTGTTTTAAAATCAGTAAAACGGTGATTCTCGGTCGGTGTTGATACGGAGAACAGCAGGAAATCCATAAATATATAGCGTGTAAAAAACTAAAATAAATAAATTACATTAAAAATAGATTAAGCACCTGTTTATACAAAAAGTATGAAACTTCAAAATACTTATTATGCGGTTCATCGAATTAACCCGTAAAATGTATTCATTAAAACATAGCTAAAATATTTTTTAGTATCGTCTAGTATAATGTAGGTAACAGGCCATTCAAATTACAATGGATCATAAATCGATTAAGATAACAATAGTAATAAATTTCTGCTTACAACAAAACTAAATAAAGCATTCTTAACGCCTAGTTGTGGACATGACAATAATGTTTAGGATATTCTAAAGAATAGCGGTAAATAAAATATTGTTAATGCCGAATGTGTACAATCCTCTTTTATATATACTGTATCTGACAAACATTTATATGCCGCTGTCAATACTAACAAAGGTTCAGTTATAATTTGATAACAACAGAAACTACATTTTATTGAAGGACAACGACATGCTATAAAAATCATTTCCTTACATCGCTGTCTCAGGATATATCAAAATAAATCTGTAAAATATACACGAGCGATGGATATTGTTAATTAGATAAACATAAACAAAACAATGGAAAGGTGACGATTAAGGATTCTTATCACAGCAGTGTTTACACCAGCCAATCAAAGCAAATTATCAGGCTGGGAGGTTCACCTGCTCGTCTAAACTTATTTTAACGTAAATATACATTAATCAAAACAAAAAAAGAATAAATGATCAAAGCTTGAGTAATCAAGATCGGTGCAAAAGTTGTTTACTTGCACAAGCCAGGACAGAGCTTGCAGAATAATTGGCCTGAGAGAGAAATTGTGTTTTTTTCCCTAGTGTCATGGGATGGATTGGACAGAGGCTGAGTGTGTATAGCGCGGAACGAATGGGTACAGCTAGCCGATACTACCTCGCCCAGCTGGCTCTACTTCAATGGGACCACCTTACTCCTTCAATCCACTCTTTTCACACCAGCCGCTTCTTGCACTGAGTATCCACAAACCCAATCCCATCCACAACAAACTCGGGAAATATATCAAAATATGACATTGGGAACACGAGGATGGTGCAGACAACCACACGATAACCTGCCTGTTTACAGCTCAAGAAAACAGTTCAATATCCTCTCTTTTCCCCAGAGTGGGGAAAGATTATAACGTAAATGTATATCAGTGAAACTCGTGTAGGTATGACAACAATGAACACTAATATAATATAATATAATAAATATAACTGTACCTTGAAGGAAACTTTCTGAGATTCGGCTGTGACCGCAGTTGGCAACGGCCGGCTGGGACGGCTACGACTGCCGCCGAAGGGACATAGATGGGACGAACTGAAGACGAGACAAGACGAACTGACGGGAGAGATGAGCTGCCCCTCACGACGGCCTGGAGCACACTAGCCGGCGGTGAGGGTGCCTGCGCACTCCCCCCACCCCCGATCGATCAGAGCCACCCTCATGTCGCCCAATCGTGCTCCGTCTCAGTAACCTGTTCCTGTCACGGCTACAAATTGGTCACTGTTACGAGCCTCTGAATCCCTGTCATCACAAGTGACTTTCTTAAATAAAAAGCCGCAGTTTTATCAAATCTAACGCATATCATGAATCAATGCAGATTTCGTATGATAATGGTTCCAGCCAAAATTTAAATCTTGTTTACTCCTCAGTAATTGTTTGTTAAACGAAGTAATTATTTTCATGAACCTGTATGAGCTGTATACTCTGTCTGAATGAGAGAATACCAATCAGGGTTCAGTAAATTTAATTATCTGGAAGCTATGACTGAAATTAAATCAGGTATACACACTTATATATTGCAGAGAAACAAACACACGTGGATAACAAATCAATAATGAAAGTGAATTGAAAGTAGCTTAATAATATGATAGAAATAATATATTGAATGTTAAAATAATGTAAAAACAACTGAATACTCGAGGATTGAAAATAAAGCTCAACCTACCTTTCATAAATCTGATGATCGTTCAGAAGATAAAGTCAAATAAATAAAGTCAAGACCGACTCCCATCACCTATCCTTAACCTACTCCCAAATTTTTAATTTCCTTAAATAACCTTAAATTCTTTAATTATTCTAGAATTCTTACAGGTCTATATATCATCTCCTATATACACATTTATCACCTATTTTCCATAATCATATTGTCTATATTCATATATCATATCATTTATTTTCTATTTTCTATTACCAAATTGTTCTCCTATTATCTCGCCTATACTTACACATTTTGACCATTGACTTTTATTTTATTTTTTATCTCTCCACCATTTCCCATTAATTTAGTCATTATTTCTCTTCGTTTTCTTTCTTCCCCTTGTCTTAATTTTTGTTTACGTCTTTTACATTTTTTACGTTTCACTTATGTTCACTGTATTATACATTTTCCCTATCCTTTCTTAGTTACTTTTTTGGCCGTCATAGATCGCTTCCGATTCAGTTCTAACGTATTTCAATTGGCAGTTGATCGTCCTCGCCGCCACTTGCTATATTCGGTTAGTACACATCTTAATCTTTATCTTATCTCCATCCTATCCACCTTCACCTTTCTTCGCACCTGTTTCTCACACCATCTTTTGGCACCCATCATATGTTAATAGCATAGAGTTCATTATTATTTAGCCTCATATTTTTACGTCTACTCTATTTCTATACCTATTTTCTATATGTGTATGTTATATTCACATCATATTTTATATTAATACACTTCATTCTAATTGTATACAGTTATAATATTAACTTCCCTTACTTATATTTTCTATTTTATTTTTATACTTTAGAGTTCATATTTATAAGCATTATTCTTAATTTTTCAAATTTATCAATCCAATCAACTATTTTTATATTACATCCCAAGAAATTTTTCTATATTACATCCCATACAGTTTTCAAAATTGTTTACATTTCTGTCATTCTACAAGATACCTATTCATTTCTTTCCACATATTCTTGTATTATTACATTTTACTTATGTAACCTCTAGAAGTCTATTATCGTACAATTTATATCTATAATTAAACTAGTTTTTTCTAAATCCTTCATACTCCACCCCTTTTTTTTATATTTTAATCTTCTCATTTTGTATCTTTCTGTTCACCTCCTCATTTTTCTTTCCCTTTATATTATGTTTACATTTTATCCTTTCTGTACATTTATATTCTGTATTTTATATTCGTTTTCTTTAATTATTATATCTGTCACTATTGTTATTTCTGTTCATCGTCTGTAATTTTATTACATCTGTCACTACTTTAATTTTATTATATTCTTTAACTATTTTAATATTCGTCATCTTTAATTATCATATCTATTCACTATTTTATCATATCTAGTCACTATTTTAATTTTCTAAATTACATGTCACTATATTCTTGTTACAGCAACGTTTTTTATATTTTTGTTCCGTTTTTTTCTCTCTCATAGCCCTGAAGATAGCCTACACTGTAGGTCGAAACGTCGGCACATAATAAATAAGTATACGCTTATTATGGTGTTTTCATTGACTGCACCCCCAACTATTCCTTCCTTACATTACGGAAGATAAAGTCGTTTTCTTTTTAAATAAAAAAATATTTTAATATTTAAACAAGCAATTTACTTGTTTTTCTACAGAATCATTAAATAAAAATAATTTCAAAAATGACATAAGAATATTTAGACGAAAAACTAATAACCTGTAACATATTACAACAAATGAAAGGTTCAGCCTTGAGTACCGGGAAATAAGTCAATCTTTCACCAATTCAGGTATCAAGACATTCTCCATAAATTGGTATAGTTCCAGATCAATATCCCAAACGCACTCATCAATCAGTTAAGTTAAGTACTTACTCTATTACCTATCAATTAAAATATCTACAATATTTGATTGGATCTCTTGGAGTGGTGTTGGCTCTATTGGTCCATGATTAAGGGCTATTTATGTGGGATGTACATTGATGTAAATTTATGGTATATATTCCGATAATGCATGAATTGCCGAAACGTTGACTAGTCAATTATGTACTTTCCGATTTGTTTTTCAATTGTTTAAGCGATCGGCTAATATAAACGAAGGGATCGATGTAGTGCAGTGGAATTGGTGTAGAAGCCTGAGTACAGCTTAAGTTACTACTACAAAAACAGAATTGGCTAACTACTTCCATATCTATAATATGGATGCCTATATATCTCAAAAAAGTACAGTCGCATAAAAATAATAAATCAATATTATAAAACATCAATTTTTAAAATTTATTTTACTTCTTAATTTCTCATTCAAGAGGGGTGGGTGATATTATGACCTCACTCAACCCACAACTCCAGGTTCAAAGAGGACTGTGACAAAAAACCTATTTCATCAGCTGCGAGAACTCTCCAGTGGAGCACGCTGCATCTATCAAGTAGGTTCCGATCCTTTTACGGGTTAGGAGAAAAAAACTGGCGTTTTAAGCGTTTTATTCTGCCCAGATCAGCTCTTCATGTTTATCTCGGCCAAGGAACCGTGCTTTTTTAACGAAACTGAACCTTTCATTTGTTGTAATATGTTACAGGTTATTAGTTTTACAGTTAATTAGTAGTTATAAATTGTAGTGTAATTTTATAATATTCATACAAATTTATGTAAATAGTTAAGTTATTTAGAATTAGTAATATCTTATATTATTGTAATAATTAAATAGGAGTTAGGCCTAGATAATAAATATTTAGAATATTGTTATTATAAATTTATATCAGTTTAATAATTCAATTGTTAATAATTTAATCGTATTATTTTATCACTTTTGTCAATAAATATTAGTATCTTTAATTAAGGAATTGTTTAATTCTTTTTAATACCCAGTAGCCCGTAACAATACCCACAAGAACCTCCACGATCAAATCAAATCATCCAGTTCATAAATCTATACAGTCGTTTCAAATTTGGTTTGGATCGTTCAAAATATGTGTGATTTGTGAGATATCTGAGCAATAATTCGAATCTTTCAAAAAAAGTTGGAAGAGAGAGAAAATGGTGAAAAAAACTTGTTTATTGTTCGTTGCTGTACACCAAAGATTGATTGTTTGATCCACCACGCAACTATTTGTCTCATTAGGCGCCAATTTCAACCCTGGTTTCCATTTCCCATTCCAATATTTTATATTTTAAATCCGGATTTAAAAATTTATAGTTTTTTAACTGAAAGAAATTGTTCCAAATAAGATTCTATAGACCTGAGGCCTAACTTATCGCATAACTGTTCAAAACTTCTAACAACAATTATTACACCAATAAACAGTATAAAAGAACATAAAATGAAAAAACTTTTCTTTACTCATAGTAAACATTTTATTTATTATTTAAACACCATCCCAAGACTCCCGCACACATCCCGAAGAAAAATACAAATAATTGATGAATTACGAATGAAAAATGGATTGTTTATTATTAAATCTTATTGTTGTTAAGGCCAAGCCAAAAATAACAATCGTAAACGTTCAAAACAATGGTTAGGTATCGACTTCTATCAATTAATAAATTTTAATAAACATTGTACAGTCTCTTTTGTAAGCCAATTTAGACGAAAATGAGACCATTTTTACGGACACCAGAGCGGAATAAACGGACAGCCATATTCACCGATAAAACAGCTCACTCACTGTAAACGCTATCTCACTCAACTATAACTCACTAATTTCTTTACTTCCCAACGTTTTATCAGTCTCATTACAAAAAAAGTGAAATGAAACAAGTAATATAAATAAACTGAATAATATGGAATACTGTATGGCGCTAGCAGTATCTTAAAGGGAGTAAGGCAAAAGTCTCTGGCACATTTCAAGGTTGGCACTTAAGTTAGAACATGTTGTAAATACCCCCTTTAGAAAAACAGCTGGCTTTTAGGCAGGTACTTGACAGTTACTTCCTCTTGGAACTCCCCCCTCTTAAGTTTAATGGATACTTATTTTATGAAATAAAAAGTAATTTTTATTCTGGGAGAACTAGTCCCCTAAGAATAATTTTTTTTTATGTAGCTACAACCATTCCATAACAAATCAAAAAATGATATAAACAAAATAAAATAAGTGAACATAATAAAATATATACATGCGGTATTAAAAGGAAATTGATGCAAAAATGATAATAAAATAAAGTCTAGATAAAAAAAATAAGTAAATAAAAATAAATAAAATAATGTAAACATTCAAACCCTATTTACAATACCTAAGAATAATAAAAATGCAGAATTACAGTAACATTTGTCTTACAGCAATTAAAATATAAGGTAAAAATATATTTAAATGTTCATATATAATAATTTTTACATATTTGATGATTGAGGGGGAGGTGAAGAAATAATTGATTTTTAAATTAAGTGAGGCATTGGAATAGAGAGGGTCAGAAATTACATAATGATTGTATAATTATTATAATAATTGTAATGATAATTCTGTGAGAATGGATATATGGGCTTAAGATCTTGGATCTGGTATTTAGTGAATGTACAAGGAGTGAAAAAATTGACAGCAAGGAAATTTAAGTAAAATACCAAGGTAAATGAGTTGTGCGGACGGACCGAGCGACTGGGCACCTCCAAAATGAATTTTATGAAATAATTCATTACTTTCCCCTACCATATTGTTTCCCCTTAAAAGTGCCAAAAATAAAAAGTTTAAAAAAAAATTAATTATTACTCAGATTTGTTGTTATTGTAACTGTATATACAACATATGTAACTTACATCTAATGAAGTAATGAGTCGTATTCATTTTGGACCGAAGATATTGTAGTGGATTTTACCATTCAGCTCTCAATAGAACATACCAATTTGGCATATGGAATCCAGAACCCTAATTTGAGCAATAAGTATTTTTTGGTAATTTCTAAGACTATTGGTCAAAGGGACAGTGCCCTTCCACGCCGTGATGGCAGTATGGTTTTTGAATAGGTAGTTCTGCCTCTTTCTGTTCTTTTTTCTCCCTCCGAACTTCCCAACTGAATTTTTTCAACAAAAATTCAGTTATGTGCAGAATTTGATGTTCCATCAGCCAAAAGTAAGTTTGAAATTGACAAATCAAATCCTCAGTCGCAATAATTTTTTTACTAAAAACTTTAATGGAAATGTTTGTTTCTCTCGTCACTGAAACCTATTTAGAAATATAGCAGCGAAATTTTAAATAATGACAGCAGAGTTACCAATATTCGTAACAAGAAAATACCTTTTTGTATGTTATTCCTTTTCAATTTTTTTCCAAATTGAAAATAAAATATGACAACTCCTAATTTAAAAAGTATACTGCGATGAAGTTTCATATTATACACGTAATATCATATTTAGTGTTTTCATAATTCACATATAAAGGATGGTCAAATTTGATTTTAAGCTATAGTATGTCCGATCATGGAATCACACATACACGTAATTGATTTTTAAATGTGGCCGAGCGGCGCGAACCTGTCTACCTGTCTGAAGTCAGTGTACTCCAGCAGACTAACCCGTACTAAATGATATAATTTTTAAATATTTTTATTTTGAAGAGAAAAGATTTGTCCTGGCCGGGATTCGAACTCGAGTCTTCTGAGCTACCAGGGGTCATAATCAAACCTGACTGAAAATATATATAGGATTTATAGGGGATATAGGATCGGTGAAGAGAATGGATTTGTGGTTAGAGCACAGCACTAGAGATGCAGACGACCCAGTTTCTTCAAAATAAAAATATTTAAACGAGAACATGGGATCGTATGAGAGAAAAGATTTGTCCTCGGCCGGCAGGCGGCCTTGGGTAGCTCAACTGGTAGAGCGATGTCACGGTGAGACAAAGGTTCCGGGTTCAAATCCCGGCTGAGGGCCTATCTTTTCTCTTTGAAAAATAAAAATATTTAAAACTCAAAAAAATGATCAATAATTATAAAAAAATTTAAAAATAATCACCGTCAATAGAGCAATAAATAAAAATGAATTATAAATGATATATTTATAATTTTTTGTTAATTGTTTTAATTTTTAAATATTTTTATTTTGGAGAGAAAATATTTGCCTCGGCCGGGATCCGAACCCGGGTCGTCCGCCTCTCCATAAGCTACCAGAATCGCCTCTCAGTCGGGACCCGGATCGTATATAAATTATATAATGTGTTATTCTGAGTCAGAATTGGGATCAGTAATTATAAGAATAATAGAAATATTTTTTTTAATCCATTAATTTTATGTAAACACAATGGTAGACGCCAAGATTTTATCTTATGAATACACATTACAAAATGAAATACGAAATATCCAATTATATACAATTATTTTATTAAATATTAGCTTATGCCCGCGGCTTCGCTCGCGTGGAATTTGGTCTGTCACATAAAGTTTCGTGAATACAAAGAACCTAACTACAAATTTCAAGATGCTAAGTTCCTGATTTGCCTTTAATTATGTACTATAACGGGGGGGGGGGCACATGCCCCCACATAAATCTGCCCTTGCTGTAGCCTATGATGTATAAACTATTTTACTCAATATGTTTCATCCAAATCCGTTCAGTAGTTTTTGCGTGAAAGAGAGACAAACATACAAAATTTCACATTTATAATATTAGTAAGATTAGTTGGATATCAAAACAAATAGTTTCACTCATGTTATTTCTGTTATTTTAACAACTATGATCATGCGATTTGCCTTTAATTATGTACAATCATGGATTCTCCACAGTACCTAAAAAACTGTCGGGGTGGCACGTGCCCCCGTGCACTCCCCCCCTTAAATCCGCCCTTGCTATGGCCTATGTGTTATTCTGATGTATAACCTATATTTCTGTAAAGTTTCATCCAAATCCGTCCAGTAGTTTTTGCGTGAAAGAGAGACAAACATACAAACTTTCACATTTATAATATCAGTAAGATTAATTACCATTACTATCTTAAATTGTCACAGCCAATATTTTTAATCCATTTACACGTATTTTTTCTGGTTTCGATCATGTCGACTAATTCTTTCCCGACATTTCACTAGCCAAACTTCCTCTATCCTTTATCTTAGCCTCAGTCTGATAGATATGCATGTTTTCTTCAGGTCCTCGGCGACAGCATCCTTCCATCTTCCAGAATTCGGTCTTCCACAAGGTCTCACTCCATCATGTTTCGTTAGTAGTCTTCTGACTGCCCTCTCCGCACCCATCCTGGTTTCGTGCCACAGCCACTGACTGATTCGGACTGGTGGATATGAATTCCACATTAGTTATTTATTTATGGTTGGCAGTATAGTAATGTATTTATGGCAATGGTCCTTACCAGTGCCTTCCCTCATTGTTTAGCAAACTGGAATCACATTTAGTAAATATTTGTAATCTTATATTTATATTATTATTATTTTATTTATTTATACTTACAAAACATGATTTATCTTCATTATAATAAGAGCAGGGAAGCTTATTATGTGGAGTGTTGAGTTGCTGATCTTTAGGTCCTAAATTGAAATCTATACTTATGCTATGTTTAATAAATGTTTCTCCATAGCATGGTATATATGGTATTGGTCCTTGTAGGCCTGAGGTATAACCTTTCAAGGTGCTTGATATTTCTATGGACAGCCAAGGGTCCAACCTATAACCATACAACTTAATGAATGACCTTGCTAAGATAAGAGTATAAAAAAAACAGCTATAGTGTGTTATACTAATTAAAATATTTAAATTCGTACAATCAATCAGTTGCCAGTTCCTTCAATACTTTCATCAAACTAATTTGATTTGGTAAGCATTGAACTAAATCATAAAAGTTGTATGCTACATGGAAAGGTTAATGTTGTACCCACACATTAGTTTATTTAAATATAAATTAAGTATATATTCAATAAAATGCACTGTTATGTATAATAAAATATATAAAATTATTACCAGTGTGAGATTTAAAATGTTCACTTTGAAAAAGAAAACATATTAAATTATCTTAGGAAGATATAGAAATGATGATAAGTCAAATTCAAATAAGAATTTCACATTGTAACATTTACAATGTACTTGTAATTACGTATGTAATTAACATAAGTTAATTTCAAAGCAATATATTGACTATAATTAATTATTGTGTAAATATTTGGAAGTAAATACAATTCAAACATACCACATTTAGTGTTTATATTGAAAGCAAATTAATGCAGCTCTATTTTTCATACCAACATTTGTAACCCAAAATTAATTTCTTTCTTAAATATATATTATAAGATTTTTTTTAGTGTGAAAGACATTCAATGAATAAGTAATTTTTAAATATTATTATCTTGATTTTGCAAAATTTAAAAATTCTTGATAACAAAATTTATATAAAGTATATTTATTGAAACTGCTGATTTTTTTTTTTTAGTTTTATAATTTAACTATTCCAATTAATTATTATAAATGCTAACGAAATTGTTAAATATGTGTGGTTTCTTATGTACTTTAGATTTTTCATAGATTGAAATATATTTCATATATTTTTAGATACCCTACAGCTCTGGTTGAAGGGATTATTTAAAATGAATAAGTAATTTTTAAATATTATTTTCTTGATTTTGCTAAGTATAGAGGTATTCTCTTGAATGTAGTTAGATATAATTAGCTAAACTTATACCTATAGGAATTTCTTAAAAGTTAATAAAACTGGAAACCAAAATAGAGAATAATGCAATACATACATGAATTAAACTGAGATATAAAGTTTGCTTTATTAAATTACTTTATTAAACAATAAATAATAAATGCATTATGTGTGTGGTTTCTAATGTACTAAAATCAATAAAATCAAAGATAAGTCAGCACTGCAGTCGTTTCCAGAGGTTTTTGTTTTTAAATTCATTAATTATTTGTTTGATTGGTTAATCGATTAAATTTAGTTACATCAATAACTCAAATAAGGTCTAGAAATTCTTGAAGAAATTTTCTTATTCTCAGACATTAATAAAGGATGCACAGAGTAATATCATCCTTCAATATTCCACTAGATGGCAGCACCAATCAGCCACTATCCATTCTACTTGTGCTTTATTAAGTTAGGCACTTCATGTTATTTATATTATTAGATTGTTCATTTTTCCGGTTTATTATTAATTTACTTTTTTATTTTTAATATAATTGGCTTGTGGTTGTTACTTATCATCTATTAACTTTGATCAATTTCTTTTATTGAAGAATATATATTCATAATATGTATTCAAATTTCTTTCTATTTTGCATTTTTATTATTTTATAGTTATAGAAGTTAAAAATATTTAATGAAATGACAGATAAATTCAAATATATATATATATATAATAACATTACAATATAACTTGGGCCCCGATTTATATTTGATAAAAATTGCAAAATATGTACATATATATGTGGTTATTTTTTTAATATTATTACTTATTTATTACTAATAAAAGGGTGAATATGCAAAATAAAAATCAGCGAAAAATGCTTTATTTATTATCTAAAATTTTGTGGAAGTATGCATATTTATTGAAAATGTAATTATTATGGACACAAAAGTTTATTGTTCGAATTTGTTGGAAATAACCTACATTTTTAAATTTTCAAACAAAAAATTCCTCCGTTAGGGTCTTAAAATTGCTTTGTAACTGATTAAGCACATCCAGTCCCCCTGTGGTTTTTCGCCATGAGCATCATTTCTTTCCAGCCTGGGTTTTTTCTCAGTACATCTTGCAATTTTTTCTTCATTGCGGTTCCGACTTCTCCAGAAGCATCTTCTAGCTCCTGTATACCGTTTTCAACAGTAGCAACACTCTCTGATAGTGGCATGGTTTGGGTTTCGAGCTTTGTTATCAAGTGAATTAAAAAACAGGCATTTGAGGCTGTATAAGCCAAGCAGTTTTTCAAGCTGGGTTTCTTCATCAAGTATATAGATTTTTCTATTCCTGCAGACCAGTCCAAATCTAGTTTGGTCTTGAATTGCAGAATAAAATTTTATAATGAATTAATTGCAAGAACTTCCTCTAACCAACTGCCCCACCATGTAATAACTGGCTGAATAGTCAAAGATAAGTTTGGTCAGAGCTCCTTGAAAATCTTGACTCTATTTGGGACTTTAAAAAAAAAATTAACATTTCATATTAAAAGGTTAAGTCTGACAATTTCTGCAACTCGGTGAAATGCATGTGCGAGGCACGTGAGATGTATCCTATTCGGATAAAACACCTTCAAAGCAGCCCCCGCTTTCACCATATATGGAGCAGCGTCTGATAAAAATAGCTGGACGTTTTTGTGTAAAACACCACTTGGCCAAAGAAGACCAATCGGGTCGTTAAAAAACCTACAATTGTAGCGTGGTTGAATTTTTCTAATAGCTCACAACTTGCGAAAACTATGGTGCAGGTGAATCGGGACATAGTCTACCAATTACTATATTTGCAATGCTACTACTGATTGAAATTGAGGTAGAATAGGAAGGAGTAAGAGGAACAGGGAGTGAGAGATTGTGAGAAATTAGTCAAGTAAACAATTCCCAAAAGGGTTTTTGTATCTATAAAACAAAATTCCCATTATTTTATTGTGGCTACCTATTCTACAAGTATATCAGGACGTTCTGTTTTGAGAGGTCAACAATTGCTAGGACGTCGCCGAATACTAGAAAACAACGATTATCAGGCTTAATTGTCATTCTGCGCGTCTTGGAACTTTACTCAACACCCATCCGCAAATTCGTGATTATTGCAAAATATGTAAACTATGTGTTTATAGTGAAATATGTAAATATATATATGCGAAATAAAAATTGGCTCTGATGAATCAATGCCTTAAAACGTATTTCAAACTGTTGTTCATTATGATATCTAACTTGACTAGAAATATGTGAACACATATGCATTCGAGCCCTAAATATAATCTATGAAGAACTAGTGTAGTAACATTTAATAATTTATATGCATTAATTTTTTGTTTAGATCAATTTATTGATATTTACAACTGTAATAATATTACATCAAGTAAATTTGCTGATATGAACAAATGACATGAAAACAAAAAAGATTTGTGGAGAAACTACCCATCGGTAGCACTCCAATAAAGTTCAATAGTAGGTCTCGAGGCCATCTTCTTATCAGACGCCTCGGAGGGTTATCAGGAATAGTATGGGAAGCAAGTTGAGAGACTAGCGGATTCAAGTGTGTATGGAGCTTGTCATGGAAGGGTAGGTATCTAATTTGGGCCAAATCAGCAACATATGGGATATTAAGATCATGATGGATGAGTTTGTTTGTGACATAATAAGGAGCATTGAGGATTTTTACGAAGGATTTTGGATTGTAAGGATTGGATACGAGATGAATTGGATGGTTTAGTAGAGCCCCAAAGCTCAACTCCGTACGTCCAAATAGGTCTGATAACTGTCATGTAAATGAATCTTTTGTAATTAATTGGGAGCTTAGAATGTTTGTTGTCCATTAAATGTTGAAGTAGGCGAAAATGGCGAGCAGTTTCTTGTCTTTTCAGTCTTGTATGAGGATTATGCATTAATATAATATATAAATAACCAATAGCATTATATTATTACTATACTCTGTAATATATATATTTATTTGATATGGGCCTATGTACGTACCTATCTCTTAATGAATATATCAATACAAACAATTTGTTTTTAATCTGATGTTTCATAATCAAATAATTTTATTAACAAATTAGTCTATATTATTTTATAAGTGTCAATCTTATATTTAATAAGCTATGGCTAGTTAACTAAAAAAAAAACAATTACTTCTGCTGGGTCCTTCCAACCTGAAACTCATTCGATAGACACTCACCTCAGCACATAAACAGATTTACAAATATAGAAAGATATTTATAGATAATTTAATTACTAAAAATTGATTTATTTGGTAATTGCTACTGTTTTAACCTGAGATACTCTACCACAGTTAGACAGCCATACTGGGAGGGGGACATAGGAATCTCCTACCCTATCCGAAATGAATTTTTAAAAATAGTTTTCTGTACACATAATCCTCATATGGGGATAACATATAAAACAATCGCTCATTTAGACAAGAATTATCTTCTTTTAAAGAACAATAAAGTTTACTCATTCTCAAATTTTTTTTAGGATTTCCAAATTGCGAGAGCCCTTCGAAGTGAAATCCTGATTACTTACCCACACATTAACAAAGTTATTACTTAAAGCTGGTATAGGCCCAAATTGAGAAATTTAAATCAAGGTATATATGAGGGAAGAAAATAAAAGTAAATATTTTTTAGGTAAAAAAACTTTAAAGTTGCGTTAGTAAATGCAGTGCATATTAAATTGCATTTATAATATATATTAAACTAACTTTTGCACGCGGCTTCGCTCTCGTGTAATTTGGTCTGCCACGTAAAGTTTCGTAACAGATCATTTTAAATAAATAATTTAATTTTTTTTAACTATAAGTTACTCGTACATCCAAAATTTCGGATGTCTAACTTCAAAACTGACGGATTTCATGCAATTTCTGAGCCCTTATTATATTAAGGGAAAACCCTTGGGGGTTGAAATATCCAAATTCCTTTTTTAGTGCCAATTTAAGATACACAAAGAACCTATCTGCAAATTTCAAGATGCTAAGTTCAGTGGTTTCTGCTGTGCGTTAACCGCTGGATTGTGTTAGTCAATCAGGTTACAGTTTTCTATAAACTTCGCCTGTGTGGTGTGTTTATAAAAATTAGCCTATGTCCTTTCTCTAGGCTTGAGATTATCCATATCAAATTTCATCGCAGACGAATCAGCACAGCTTTGAAACATACATTGCCACTGATTAACAAACGGGACGGACAGAAGTTTACTGTTGATCGTGTCAGTAAAGGATTATTATGTAATGTTATTGAATTTATTGAAAAGGATTGCTTAGTATAACGGTTTCACTTGTCGTATGGCAGCAGCGATAAATTAAAACTGAAAGGATTAGAATAATGTACATATGTGGGCAAGGGCGGATCCAGGATAATTTCTGGGGGGGGGGCAACGGGCAGACGGGCAAAAATATCAACAATAACTTAGAAATAAACTTGTAGTATTTATAGAAAGGTTTCAAAGGTTTATTAAAATATCTAAACAATAGTTTCACTCATGTTATTTCTGTTATTTTATTCAGATATTTTAACAACTATCATCACATGATTTGCCTATAAGTATGTACTGTAATAGATTCTGCACAGTACACAAAAAACCGTCTGGAGGCACGGGGGCACGTGCCCCCCCCCCCTGGATCCGCCTATGTAGGTAATTTATCGTAGTGTTTTTAGTTTTGGCGGTCCTACTTACCTACTGCAATATACTCCTGTAACCTATGTAACTCGATCTGTTTCGTTCAGCGAAAATATGTAGATTTTGCGAGTAAGAAACACGTGAGCTACTCAGCTACTCAGAGGACAGAATTTTATTCGACTTACTTGATATTTATCGTTATTTTACGACCAAGTTACACAAAATCATTATAAATTGTATGATACTACTGTAAAGTTTCATCCAAATCCGTTCAGTAGTTTTTGCGTGAAAGAGTAACAAACATACATACATACATCCACCCTCACAAACTTTCGCGTTTATAATATTAGTAGGATTATATTCAATAACATAATCTGATGAATATTACTATTAATTTTAAGTAAAGTTTGAGTATAACATTTTATCCCCATGTTTTCTTTTATTAACACTTTTAGCACTGTTAACCTGTTATGCAGGGCCTGGAGTTCAGTAAATGGTAGAGAATGTATTGTTTTATGGACAACGGTTATGCAGGGAGGTGATTTGTCCTAGATCACGCTCAACAACCAGATTTCCCCCTTATTTTGAGTACCCTCATTATAGAGGCTTGGTGAACCCCAGAAGGTTCCTAGATTCCATTGGATCTATCTCCAGCTCTTAACAGACTAAATAAAAAAATTGTAAATCACACATACACAGTACAAATTAAAAACGTAATTTTTTCTTTTTTTTATAATTATTTCATTATTATTAACTGCTCAGCTCGCGTATCCCCCTCCTCCAAACCCTCCCCGTAATACTAGGAATACACGTACCACATTTTGATTATTAATTAAAATGACCTATAATAACCGAGTTTAAATTTTTTTTACATTAAAATATAGTTTCTTGATAGGATTATTACACACCATCCTTGGACAAACTTGTGGAATCAAATATCTGAAAGGAGATGGTTAAGTTTGATGATTAATCCCACTTTCACTTGCTCTCATCCTGTTTAAGTAAGAGCTAACGACTGGATAATTAACAATCAGTAGCTGTAACCTGGAAGCCAAACCATTCACAATAACCTGCATGCAATATTCTTACATTATTTCGTGGAGGTAACGAAATATACACTTTCAAGAAGCCTTTGAGAAGTATTATTTTTATTATTTATCCAAAGCCAGCACTTGGCATTTCTGCCATACGCCACCGAGTCTTCCAATAAAGACATGCATCATTGTGTGGAATATCCTTAAGACCACTGCAATGCCGTATGTGTGCACCGTCCGTTACACCAGAAGGAAAATGGGGCAATTATCGGATTATGCGACACTTTGAGAAGTTTAACGACTTAATTTTCTTTTTATAGCTTCATTATGTCAACTTTCCTTGTAGTTGTTAAACTTCACTAAAATTAATTTGAATTTAAAAAACACTAATGTTGCTTTTAATTACACATTAATTTAAATAAAACGAGGATCTGATCGTCGTAGTGCTAAATCACATGTTCATTTTTCGATTTTTGGTTAAATTTAAATTCAGTTATATTCTATACTATCAAAATCACAACTTAAAGCCGTTTTTAAAAGTAAATACTTCATGAAACTCCATTTCATCATTCATATATTAGTCAAACATTGATTAGCCTGGGGTAAAGATGGCGGGTTGTAGCCTTTGTAAGCAGCAGACCAAAGAGTCGGAATAAACTCTAGAAGAGCTCCACTGATTTACGAAATAAGAAAAGACACCCCATCACACCTTCTCAATGACAATAAAATCGTATTAAAATTTACAGATTAAAATTAAAATTTTAAAAATTACTCGAATAACTTCAAAAAATTGCTATTGCTATAAGACAGTTTTTTTTGTCAAAAGAAATCAAAACTTAATTTACAATACCTAACATTACGTGTTCCTGATTAAATATATTTAATATTTAATAATTGCATCGCTCGAACTAATATATATTAGTTGGAGCGATGCAATTATTAAAATACCTTCTCCTCCAAGTGTATATGCTTCAATCTAATATCTGCAGTGATTGCTTATGACATAATAAATTGAAACAATAATTAATGAGAAAGTAAATTACAGAGGAAAGGAATGCGAATGGTCTCTTGAGAACTCTTTCTGTGTACACAATTAAACTTTTTTTTTCTAAATTATTTTTCATTTTATTCAAAGAAAATGTACCTTAAAACTTAATAATTATATTATATAATATTCTTGCCCAATTAGTACATTAATTAATTAAGTTCAATGGAATCTTATATTTTATATTTTATAGTAGTTATTGTACATACAGTTCCATACTTTTCTGTAAAATGTAACCTCTTTAAGTCCGTTATCATACTTTTTATATCTTAATTTTACTAGTTTTTCTTAATTCTTCATGTTCCAACCTTTTTTGTATATGTTAATATTCTCATTTCTTATGTTTGGTTTACCTCCTCCTTTTTGATTTTCCTTTATATTATTTTTACTTTACTATCCTTTCTGTACATTTATTTTCTGTATTTTATTTTATATGCGTTATTTATAATTTATAATTTCTGCCCATTTTCTTTAATTTTATTAGATCAGTCTTAGTTTATTATATCTGTCATTATTTTCATTCTCTTTTCATTATCATTAATTTTGTTATATCTGTCTTTATCTAAATTTTATTATATCTGTCACTATTTTAATTTCTTTTCATTATTATTAATTTTTTTAAATCTGTCTATATCTTAATTTTATTATATTCTGTCACTTTTTTAATATTCGTTATCTTTCATCTTCATATCTGCCACTATTTTAATTTTCTACATTACTTGTCACCATATTATTGTTACTGTACATTTTTATATTTTTTGTTCTGTCTGTTTCTCTCTAATAGCCCTGAAGATGACCTACACTGTTTTTTTTTACTGCACCCCCCAACTATCTCCTTTACATTAGATCATCCAGTCAACTATTTTCATCTCATACCGGAATCTTATATAGTTTCTGTTAATATCAGTTTTCATATACTTTTAAAATTAATAACAATGGAATTTAGCTCATGACACAAAAGATTATATGAAATAAAAATATTTTTATTTATTACGGGGTTGGAAAGACTTATAACTTGATTACAGTGTATCTCGAATCACCCTTCACTTTTATGACAGGAGTTGCTGAGGGGCGATATTACACAACTGCCGCTTAAGGGCAATCTTCAGCCCTACATTGAGAAGACTCATTTGGGAAAAACTTGCCAAACCCAATGATGAACCATAGAAGAACCTTATCATTTTATATTGGCAACAGCATCGTAACTATACGTTCTATGCATCGTGTTACATCATTTTTAGGGACAGAACTTCATAATATTGAATATTTGCCGCCCAGGGCAATACTACAAACTACAATATGAGCCGTTTATTTTGAAAGTGGCCTAACTCCGTTTTTCAAATTTTTGCCAGTTACCATGGTTACATATACAACTTCACATTATATATCAGTGAAGCATTTCAGGTTGCTGATATTCCGAGCAAATACGATAAGTTTTTGACACATAAGTTTTCAGAATTAGTTCAATAACTAAACCGTGTAGTTTGAAAGTGGCCTAACCACATTTATTTTATACTTATATCAAGATATTTACTATTGATAATGTCTGAAAGCAGTGGTGAAGGGTCGGAAAGGTAATAATTTTATTGTAAATGAAATGAGACAAAAAGATTTTATATCAACAAAATTATTAGAAGACGCAATTTTTAAAAGGGTAAAGAATTCTGATGGAGAATCAGTAAACTGGTTACAAATATGCGTTTTGTTAGAAATGAACCGTATAAAATTTTCTATAAGACATCAATGAATGAGAATGAAAATTTGAAAGTCCTGAATTTATTACAACGTCGGGGTAGACCAAGAAAATTTGAAAACATTGTATTGACACCACTCTATAAAAATATCAGACAAATAACAACAGCAAAATTCAAGGACATGATTGACCTTTTGTGATATATACCACCGGAACATCATGATTTCTTCAAATCCCTTTCACACGAGCAAAATGTAGATGAATAGTAAATTGTTTTGTAATAAATTTATGTTTGTAATTTTATATGTTCTTAAATTAAAAAATGTTTTGAATCGCATAAATTGTGTTTCCGAAGTGTTTTAATAATATGTAAAATAAATTGAGGATTGTTTTTTAATTTTCTATCTTAAATTATGTTGAATGAACTTGGGTACCTTCAAATTTTATAATGAATCTGGTTGTTAATTTTGAAAGTGGCCTAACTCCATTCTTGATAAGAAAACGCACATTATTCACTTAATAATTGTTACAATTTTTATAGCAACCATAAATTTAACACCCTTAGATACACTTAAGCAGTATGGCTCATTAGTATCATATATGTATATTTTTAAATTCATTGAAACGCAAACCCTTAAATATCCCCATTTGAAGATAAATGGAGGTAGGCCACTTTCAAAATAAACGGCTCATATCATGTTTGCTAATTAGAGTGCAAGCAAGGATTTTCTGAAAACAATTTACTATAAAAAGATAATAATTATTTTAGAAATAGTTTCGGTGTAAAATGGAGACTATTAAGTATTCCCTGAAAAAGAACACTCTAGAAATGCTATTTGTCAGCCATACCATTAATATTTTAAACGTTATTGATTTTCTTTAGAATTTGGGATATCCGGAAAACCTTTATGTCAAAATATTTTAAGACTTTGTAATTGAATACCTCTTAATTGTATATTGGAGACCATCGTATATTGTACTACTTTTATTTCTGAAAATTAGTTTTCAATACGGGACACATATTACATTAGTACATTATCGAAATCTTCTGATTCATACATATCCATTTTTATTACTACTGACAATGAAACACGGTTAATTATTTTATTCTAGAAGTACTTTAGATTATCATAACATCATAGAACGCATCATAATTAACTTTTGTTTTGTTGATATATATATATATATATATATATATATATATATATATATATATATATACATGTGTGTTCGTGCTTGCGCGTGTGTGTATGTATTTACATAATTTTACATATATTAAGACATGAATAGAAAAATTCAAAACAGAAAGTCTGGAGTATTGAAAATAAAAACAGGAATCAAAAATACCTGTCAATATCAAACCTATTCAGGCTTCCTCAGTTAAAAAAGAAAATAATAGTAAAGGAAAAATAAAAAAAAAGCAGAACCCAACCTCAAAATGCAGCAAGAAGCCGATCAGAGAAAACGTTGGACAACTGCCGGGAAAAGTAAAAAAGAGGAAAGAATTTGTTTAAATTGCTCTGTATTTTTTTAAAGTTTTTATAAAAGGGTTTGTATGAGAGGAAAATAGTTGACTGGATGATCTAATGTAAAGGAGATAGTTGGGGGGTGCAGTAAAAAAAACACTGAATAAGTAATAAACTTATAATTATGTGCCGACGTTTCGACCTACAGTGTAGGTCATCTTCAGGGCTATTAGAGAGAAACAGACAGAACAAAAAATATAAAAATGTACAGTAACAATAATATGGTGACAAGTAATGTAGAAAATAAAAATAGTGACAGATATGAAAATTAAAGATAACGAATATTAAAAAAGTGACAGAATATAATAAAATTAAGATATAGACAGATTTTTAAAAAAATTAATGATAATGAAAAGAAATTAAAATAGTGACAGATATAATAAAATTAAGATAAAGACAGATATAACAAAATTAAGGATAATGTTTTTAAGTGTTTTTTTTACTGCACCCCCCAACTATCTCCTTTACATAAAACGGTTTGATTTTTTGTTCACCTAGGATCGTTTATAACAACATTTCTTAAAGATTCTACATGGGATTAGCTCTTTTATAATCTCCGTAGCATCATGTATATCGGCAGTTCCAAGAGGGATACTACAAATATCTTAATAACATGGGATTTTCGGATAGGCAATGGTATTTTTTACGGCAGACAACAAATCTTCACAATTTGATTTTCTCCTTGTCGATTTTAATATGAGATGGAGTTCATATTCAAAAATCTACTCCATTCACCTACGCCGCATTTTTATTTCATTTATTAATCTACGGCGTAAGGGAGTAGTGATGGCTTAGAAATGTAGCTATTAACAAAGAGGGGTTGGTATTTCCAAGTTGGATTCTCTCAGTTCTAACTAGGGACAACTTCCGGTTAAATCTTCTAGTCCCACGCTTTAATTTCTTCTTAGAAGAGTTTTCCTTCTTTTTTTAAGAAATACATGAAATAATCGAAGAAAGTTTCACTCGAAAAGGTTCATTTACACTATCTACTACCAGGTGAAACCTCTAAACTCTAAATGTTCGGTCTGTATTCTTTTGGCTTTCGCTTTCGACCTTTCGAGGTACTCCATGGTTGCGAAGGGCGAGATGCGACGGTACCGCCGCCAACTTTAGGATCGGGCGGGAAGGGGTGTTACCTTGGTCTCTCCGAAAAGCTAGGAAAGCAGGTGGAGAACTGGAATACTTGGGTAAGATGACGAGGGTAGGGAGAGAGCTTGGTCCTGGAAGTGGGAGGGCGAGAAAGTGAGGCTAGAACCTCAGTCGCTCACCACTCTCCCCGTCTTGAGCAGCACCATGATCCCCAATCATGTAAGATCTTTAACCACTAACTCCACTATAGTATAGTATACTATATAATCTACCTTATAGGATACTCTACTATACCATATTAGATTTTAGCATTAACTACTTTATCTAAGTCTGTACTTGTCACTCAATGCTCTAGTAGCTGTAACAGCTCCTAAAAATTTAATCGGGTGAGTAGTAAGATCGTCGTCGAAGGGAATGTGGAAGAACGTCCTCATCGCACTCATAACTTTGAAAACACGGAAAAAAGCTATGCTCAGAGTATATAAATAGCTACTCTTACTCTTTCAATCTCTTTATGCATTAACTTTAAAAATTTTCGAAAAGTAAATGCGTCTTCTTTTCAATTTTAACTATTACGAACAGTTATCAAGAGAGTTTTTTTTGCAAATTAAAAATCATATTATAGTCGTCAATCATTTATCAATTAACCGAGTCAACTTTTCTCAATCTCATTTGAAGATTTCATCAATCGTAAATTTGGAGTATGCATCAACATAATTGAATACTTTAGTCTTAAATCAATTAAGTTGAATTTTCTTCATTGAATCGATTTTTTTTTCATTAATAGACATATCCGAAATAAATTGGCAAGGTCGGAATGTCTGATTCAATGGACCACGAAAGTTATAGGAGAATATCTATTTCCAACTCTTGATATATTATATTATAGCAACTTTTTTGAAATATGTTGATGATACAAGAATGATATTTTTTTTTTCGAGTTTTCAATGTTGATTAAAGTTTCCTATCTCGAATTTTTAATTGTAAACAAATATTTTCAAAAGTTTTTCATTAATGATAACATTCAAACGAGAGATAGATTTATTGATAAAAGGTTGAATTGTATAAAGTATGCTATCATATGGTTTGCAATGTTTGGAACTGGTGACCCCGCAGCTTCTTCCTGATAGCTCTTCCAGTTGCAAGAATCGTCTCTGAGAGGACTTCTCTACTCTAATCGGTTCCTGCCTCTGAATCTATATTTACAAAGCAAGAGCCTTATTACAACCTGACACGGTCAATTAAGTTTCTCCTTTTCAAGTATCGGGAAGTTTCTAGGTCGTGCGGAGAGAGAGAGACTTGGCGGGGGCGCTCCCGCCTTCACCGACCCTTCAAATCTCTTCTTTCAAATTCTCCAAATATTGGATAATGTTTCTATACTGGATAGATTATAACTTTTAAACTACAAAATTATTTTGATTACTTTTTTTTTCGTATCGAATGGTTAAAACAATAAATAAAAGCTAGCACACTCGAGAAAAATAAGTATAGGAACTGTAAATAAATACAATAAAAATAAAACAATGATGTATGAAATACATATAAAACAATAATTGATGTATTATTTTTTAATTTTAGAAAGAAATAACTTCAATATTTACTTTTCATAAATTATAATTAATCTATTTTTTTAATAAGAATAATTATTATGTTATTATTTATTGCAACCAATATTATATATTTGTCTTATAATGCCTTTATTTGCTGCAAATAATTCATTAACACCTCCGATAAAAAAAATCACATTACTATTATCACAGTACTAACAACATGTAGTGTCAATGATGAATAGCTTAGAGATGAACTTTTTTTTTTTTTTTAATAGAAACTGAACACAGGTAAAAGTCTACATAAAAACCCCAGGGTGTCTCCTCAAACATACATACCGGGTATATTATCTGTTACATTAGTATTAACTGAACTTTGGAGCAATGGAAGGTGTGGCGTGAGAAGTAAAGAGTAATACATGTACTCCAATTTCACATAAAAAGCAAATAAATAATTGAAAACACGCCTTATTTCCTCCAAACGTTTATATAACTTGAGAAACCTCCAGTTACAGTAGAAAAATGTGGGCTTTTATTGATAAAATAAGGTGGTTTTGTTGGAAAACCATTAAAAAATCATTTGTCTAAAACTGATAGAGATGAAAAGGTATGATACATTCTTGAGTTACTCCGAAGACACACGTTGCCTTATTATTTTGTTGTAACCGTAATCTTAGTGTAATCTTAAACATAAACAAAAAATTCCACGGGAATTTAGTTTTTCTCATTTTGCAATGTCCACGATTTATTTCAAGATATGCATTAGCAAAATAACTTCTTTTCTCCGATACTAAATATCTAATCTCGTTTTTTAGTTCAGTCATCAAACAAACTTCACTTATCACGTAGTCAAGCTCTCAGAACTTGCAGATACACGAGTCGCAGAATTTCTAAAAAATCACCCATTTTCTAAAAATAAAGATATTGTTTTATAAAGTAACTCTTATATTTTAATGATTATATGTATTCACCTCCACATTTCATTTTTACCATACGAAATAAATAAATTCTTTTTCGTAAACCTATAGGACTTATATAAACATAAACTTTAATTTTCCATATAAAAAATAATGAGAATAATGTTGGAAACACCTTTAGTGGAAATTAATTGTTTTTATTCCGGGTAAATCATAGGCGTTAAAAATTTCTATGAGCTTCACATTGTTTTAATTAAACATGCAATTGTAATTTGATGATGACAATTGGAGAGCTCAGTACTTATTGATTGATAAATTTAATTTTCCGTATATTAAAAAAATAGTTTAAAAAAAGCGTGAACAGCATATTTATTAATAAAACATAGTTTAAATTTGTATTCTAGCTCATAAACTGCAACGAGTTTTTTTTTTTTAAATAAAAACATGTTCATAAAACTATAAAATTGTTTTCAAGTTTGTCCCTACACTTGTTTAATTAAGAATTGAGCAAAACGAATCAATGAGCGACTTGTTAATTGGTAACTATTCCGTTATCTACGACGGGAATAGTAGTTAGCGATTGTTTACGCAATTCATCAATGTTGGTAAATCTTAGAATCGTCGTAAATTTAAAAATATCAATTAATACAACTGATAAAGGAGAGTTGTCAAGTTCCTAATAATAATTGTCTTTCTTATTCAAAACAAAACGATGTTTTAGATAAAAAAGTAATTTCTTTATGCAGCTCTCGCGTACGAGAAAGAGGCTGAGGCAAAGGGTAAGTAGAGTGGTTGCTTGTGAGAGCTTTTCTCAGAAATTTTTAATCAAAACAAATATTTTCCTTAGGGCTGAAAGGGGACTTATTCCGGATTTTGCGAGTCGGTTGCCAAGAGCATCCCTTACCTCCACCTATACAAGGCCTTCACTTTCTCGCCTTGGAATATCCCATCCGAGCGAGAGAAATTCTCACGCTGCGAGTACTGGCGGGATAACATAGAACGTATTTCTTATTGGTTACATATTTAAGTAAAACACAACAGCAGTTTTGAGAACTATCTGAAATATCGAATATCACAAATTCCTTTCTGTGTTCTATTTCTATTTCATATCCCCAGCTCAGCGACCGGCGAAAGAACATTTCGTTCCGCTGTTAAAACATAATTATTCAACTTTATTATAATGCAATTGGGAAAAAACACAGTGCAAAGCCTTATGTTTCAAATCCAGTAATATACCCACTTACAGGTAAGTGGGTGTATTACTGGATTTGAAACATAAGGCTCTGCATTGTGTTTTTTCCCAATTGCATTATAATAAATAATATTAGAGAAGAATTGGTTGACAGTAACTTCTAATATAAGGAAGAAATAGTTGGGGGTGCAGTCAATAAAAACACCTTAATAAGTGTATACTTATTTATTGTGTGCCGACGTTTCGGCCTACAATGTAGGCCATCTTCAGGGCAAATATAGCAAGCGGCGGCATGAACGATCAATTCAGTTGATCAGTTGATTGTTCACGCCGCCGCTTGCTATATTTGCCCTGAAGATGGCCTACATTGTAGGCCGAAACGTCGGCACACAATAAATAAGTATACACTTATTAAGGTATTTTTATTGACTGCACCCCCAACTATTTCTTCCTTATATAATAAATAATAGTGTTTCTTTTTGAGTTTTTGGCTCTATTTTATTGTTTTAATAATTGTTCAACGTATACGCGATCTGTGTAAAGTCCCATTTAATAATTACTTTTATCTTTTAATTCATTTTAATATGACGTGACGAAAACGATGGGAGTAAGGGGAGATAACACAATTTGCTCACAACACCAGATCCCAGATTGTCCACTAAATTTGATATATATCTGTCAGCTAACAAATATAGCGTGGGCACCTAATGATTCAGTGAGTTGAGGTGAAAACCTGGAGGGTGATTTGGTCATTTGTACAAATATTTAAGTACAATTGTGCAATACCAACAAGTATTTCATCAGTTTACAATAAAGGTTTTCTGAACTTTCCTTCAAGTCTCATTCGATTACGGTTCGAGAGTCAGTGAGCCATTCGTTCGTCGTAGCGACCCCAAAATAGGCTTTACCCATTAAAAGTAATTACTATTATTGGAATTTTTCTTCAAAGGAGACGGGAAAGAGATGGGATTATTCTCATTTCCCCCCTTATTTTATTGAATCGTCAGTAACAGAGACAATGTAATTGAACGAGGGAAAGTTATGAAATCTCGAAATTACAGTAACTTTCTCAAATAAGGAATGCAGGAATGTTATAAAGAGTTTGAGGATAGTTAAGGATTCTACTTTGACCTTATTTTCAATGAGTTATTTGAAAATCCCATATTCTATTGATAGATTGTCCAATATTTGACAAGACATGTAAAACGTCTTCCCTCGATGATGAAATTGATAAAATATGGACAAGTCAAATAACAATTGAACGATTATTTAATTACAGAGTAATTACTAATTGGATCTAAAAGTTCAAAACGAGGGCATGGGACAATTCTCCCACAGGTTTAGAGATTATATAATTGAACATGGACTACGCAATGCCTTAAGTTCCTCAGAGAACATTAGTTCATTCTGAGTATTTAAAATTAGCTTTTTTATTCCAAATTAATTTTAAGAATAGGAGAATTAAGAATACATAATAAAACATCATTTTTCTTTCAAATGAACAACTTTAAAATTACTTATTTCTTTACTTAAGAAGACAGTGTGCAGTAAGTCACAGTTCTTCCAGCCTGAGAAAGAATTGCCAGGCAATCACATTGGCCACTATAGTAGTTTACAAAAAAGAAGAACCGTGTTGCGATGCCTGGAATAGAGAACTTATACAATGGCTAGAAATCGGTTGCCAAACCTCTCTTGTCCATTGTGACTGGAATATTGTGCCCTTTCAAACGGCTCCAGGCTACGCTTTGAGAAGAGAACAAATAAAGTTCCCTCGCGGGCTTCTAGGCACTTGTACAATTGGCTACCTCCTAATAAAATATTAGGATTGCGCCATCGGCAGCGGGTCTGAGTGACTTAGGAGAAGTCCGTGGTATTTATCCATCTATCTCTCTAACGTTTGAAACTTCTCGATTCCATGTGGAAAAAACCGACGTAAGCATCAACAAACATTATTAGAAAAGAAATTAGTTGACTGGAACTTCTAATGTAAGGATATAGATAGTTGGGGGTGCAGTCAAATGAAACACCAAATAAGTGAATACCTATTTTTATCATGTGTGCCGACGTTTCGACCTACTTTGTAGGCCATCTTCAGGGCTATGAGAGAAAACAGACAAAACTAAATAATTATAAAAATATGTAAAGGAGATAGTTGGGGGGTGCAGTCAAAAAGAACACTGAATAAGTAATAAACTTATAATTATGTGCCGACGTTTCGAACAACAGTGTAGGTCATCTTCAGGGCGATTTGGAGAGCGAAGTCGTTAGATGTAACGGCTGGCTAGCACTCTATAACTAATTATAAAAATACATTACATTACAGTACCAAAAATATAATAATGTAATAATATTATGTAGAGTAATAGAAAATTTGAACGAAATAGTGAAGGAATTATATGAATAAAAATTATCACAGAATAAATGTACAGAAAGGTGATAATGCATACAAAATACAAAGAGAAAAAGAAGGTAAACAGAAAGTTACAAAATGAAAAAAGTATAAACATAAAAAGGTGAGATATAAGGGAGAAATATTTGTTTTGTCTGTTTTCTCTCATAGCCCTGAAGTTGGCCTACAAAGTAGGTCGAAACGTGGGCACACATAATAAATAGGTTTTTAGTTATTTGGTGTTTCATTTGACTGCACCCAACTATCTCTATCCTTACAACAACAATTATTATGTACCTACTTAGTATCTCAAATACAACAGATACAAAGTACATTATTATCAGAAACAGATTCTTTGAGAACTTTTTTTACACTCTAAAGGTCCACAAACTCTAACGTCCACAAAATAAACGGCCAGAAATGGTCAACAAGAACTCCAGGTAGAGGACTGAACAAGAGTAATATATTTAGGAAATAGATGGAACAAGTAAATCCATATTATAACCAACTTTTCCATAATGAGCTGCAGAACTTCGTTACTAAGGCTGTATTTACTTTTCATTTCCTCAAATTTCGGATTTTTTTTACAGAAATAAATATTATAGTCACACGGAAATGATGCCTTGAGAGATAGAAATTCGGCTTGTGCTACTTGATTTATAAAAATTACAGTTACAAAACATATCTTCTTCTTATTATTATTTATTGTTCTTTTTCTCGGTTTCTACCAGAGAATGGACATAAGTCAAGGGCTAGGCTAGAAAAAGTAATTAGTAATATTCATAATTTTTCGAACGATACTCGCAGTTCTGAGTAAGACTGCTTTCTGCATTTGAACCAGAATATTATAATTAAGGTATAATTCTTTTCTGCTTTTTGATGCCATTTCTGGAATCAGTTCATTCGTGGATATAACCAACGGCAAAACTTTTACTTTATCAAGCTTGTACAACTGCTTCAACTGTTGTACAGCTTCAATTCCTCTGCCAGGCCCTGATATTTCCTAATTTTTTCGGCCACCACCTGCCGCTACTCCTATTTCAATTATATTCACACATTTGTCTTCTTTTAGAATCAGCAAAATATCATATTATTATTGTTTATTTTATTTTTCTCACAGATTTCTCTGGCGCCAAATTCACATCCCGGAATTCAAAATTCAAGGGAAATGTAAATGTTTTACTGATTTGAGAATTTTCTAACAATTCTGCAGGTGTCCAACAAAACTGCCTTTTGTGTCAATTTTAATTTTTCTAAATGGAGGCCAAGGTCTTCTGTGCCTTTTGTGCTTTTCAATATCAGACCATCCGAGGAAATGACTATTGGAGTTATGAGCACTTTCTCCAAATGATTTTAACTTCCTAATTTTTTCGACTCTGGTGTTCACTACGTTTGAATCACATGGGACTGCTATTTCTATTATTCTACCTATTTTATTCGCTTTATGGATCAACAAAATATTCGAACGGTTATGTATTACCCTGTGGTCCGTGATTATTGGCTCATCCCAGTAAATTTTTATTTCATTATTTTCTTAAAGTTTTTCCGGCTGATATCGATAGTAAGGCACCTCATCTCCGCCTAACAGTCCTAATAGCCTGCATATACTTTGGTGATATATTTTCGCCACATTGTTGTGCCTGATCATGTAGTCCGTCCCAGCCAGTGCTTCGCATCCATTTGCCACATGCTGTACGGACTCATGGGTTTTCGAACAGAGGCGACATTTATCCGTTATCAGGTTCTCCTTAAGAATGTGCTTTCTGTAGGCTCTAGTAGCTATTGCCTGGTCCTGTATCGTTAAGGTAAACCCTTCAGTCTATCCGAACAGTTGCCCTATCTTTAACCATCCAACTGAGAGTTCACTGTCAATCTCAGGCCTTTGCAGTTGATAGTAAAATCTACCATACAGTCCCTTCTCCTTCCAAATCTCCCATCATGCCGATTACTGACGATATACTTGTCATAAAGTACTCCTTCATGGATTTTACTTGCTTTTTGCATGAATCTTCCATTGAATTTAGCCCACGGCCACCTTCTTTTCTGGGTAAATAGAGTCTAGCCACAGATGCCTTTGGGTGATGAATTTATTTATCACTAAATTTATAATCTATTTATTATTATTATTATACACCTATAGTAATACCTTTTGTCCAAATAAATAAATATCCTTTACTTATAGTGAACCCACACAATCATAAATTTCAATGAAGTCAATCTCTTGGTTTCAATCCACATTAATAATCTATAAAATATACCAGTATTTATACTTCATCTAATTGAGAGATAAACAAATAGTCAAAAAAATGGTTGGGTACGCTTTACCGCATTTTTTTATCTCAATATATCTAGCCTATGACGAACTTCCTAAATAGCATACAATTTTTAGAAAAATATTGCTTCGTTTGGGGATTGTTGCAAGGAAACATGTAAATAGGAATAATTTTGAGGATACAATCGATTAAATCACACGGAATGAATTTTCTAGCTTCGAACTTGGGCATTTCAAAAAAGTTGCTTTATTTCATCTGCATCCTAGTAATATAACCCATTTGTGAAGCTAGGCTAATTAAGAACAAAATAGAAGGCAAATATAATCTATAATCACTTAATTACCAATAAAACGAATCGCAAACATTAAAAAAAAAATCTAGCAAACATTGACAGAAATAAAATCCATGAAAACTCCTCTTTCATTCGGACAATGCTGTTAAGTCTGGATATATTCCAATCCGTAAATATTACAGCAATAACTATATATAAATATTATTTTATTAGTGATGAAGGTAACGTTTATGTAGTAGTTTCGATGTTACATGAGTGAAAAAAAAGGAATTGGAAGTATGATGGACTATATTATAGTTGAGATCTTGATCAAAATGCTCTTTTGTCTCGAACAAATTTTCTGATACTATCGCTGAATAGGATAACGGTTTACATAACTGGCTTTCGACCGCTCATTTGTTCTATTCACTAGGCTCATACAGGGAGCGGAGTGGCTCAGTGGTAGAGCACAGAGTTGCCATGCCGGGAATCCTGGTTCAAATCCCACTGCAGGTCATGATTTTTATTTAGTCTGTTTGCAGCGGGAAATGGATCATATAGGATCTAGGACCATCCTGGGGCCCACCCAGCCTCTGTAAAATATTATAAAAATAGGATACCCAAAATAAGGGGGAAAAATCTGGTGGTTGAGCGTGACCTAGGACAAGTCACCTCCTTGCAGAACCGTTGTCCATGAAACAGTACAGTCTCTACCATGTACTGAACCCCAGACTCTTCATGGGTTGTATTGGTACAGGTTTTTTTTTTACTAGGCTCAAACAAAAAAAATTAGAATCAACATATTTAACCGTATTAACCTAGGTCAGGTTTAGATTCACGTTAAAATTTTCCTTTTACAAGAAATTGAAGAGAAGGGGCAGTTTTTTTGGACCCCGATTTGAAGACTTAATCTTTCCTCAACAGTAGCGACAGTCGGCCATACTAGGACAACAATATTCAAATTCAGTATCCTTTCTTGTCATCAGAGCAAACCAAGTTGCTATTTCTGAGTTTGACCTACATGCAATATCAAAATTATTGAAAGGAGCTTCCATAATTTCCGATAATGTTTTGTAGCAAACGGTTCTAAAAATGCCATAAACGACAAGCACTAACGGGTAGGGGTCTTGGTGAAACGATTAGACATTTGTGAAAAATGGTTCATGTTTTTGACGGGGCCTTTCCAACAGCCTATCCTTTGGTAACAACTCAACGAAGACGAAACAGGATTAAACCTAAGCTGGTGAAAGCCCACCCCTGCCCTAACGCTTCCCATCGCTATTTCCGATAACGATTCCCTTGCGCCTGCGTTCGTATGTATGTGAACAGTCTACTTCAAAAACGAACGATTGTACCAACTTAAAATTATGTAAATAAGATAGATATTTGGCTGGGACGTTACAGATTTTTTTCAGTGAAAATCGTCTTACCGGAAGTATCTCTTTATATCGTCAAATTTATCTTCCTAAAGCTTGGACTGCTCATTCCTTTGTAGTTTCGCTGAAGATTAGACGACTATTGTATCAAAAGGTGAGAGAAAGTAAAAACGGCGATGGCTCTGGAAACTACCTAACCAGAACTATCGAGGTTATCAAACTAGTTTAGTGAGAGAAGTGTTGGAAAGTGAAGCCTCCAATGCTGTGCAGGAGGGCGCTTCGCTACAATGTCGTCTTTCGTCTCTCTTTCTAATTGAACTAATGATTCATTAATTGTCGACTATGTTTGTGTTTTTTAATGGTTCTGTATCGTAAATTGTCATACTATATTGTCACTATATTATAATAGGTAATACCGATTGAATTTAGATAAACTATCAATGCGAGCGGAAATCATTGCATGTTAATGCGACTAGTCCTTCACTGTTGGGAGTAGAATGGCGGGGTGCAGTGGTAAATGCATATCTAGAGGGTTTCCAATATAAAAGTCCTAAAATTCTATTCACATTCATACCTATAATCACATCAAAAAAGCCAATAGAAAGATTGATTGATTTCCTTAACATTTTAAGTTTATAAATGTGATTTCTATCTATCTTTCCACCTCTGCTTTATAGGCACATTAAATCCGGTCTCCCACTGATACCCTAGGCCTTTCCCACGATCTCTATTATTTTCCATTCCTTCAACATTTATTTCATGTATTTGGTCAGATGACTGGATTTAGACAGGATTAAGAGGATTCCAAATTTTCGATAAATCCCATAAAAGGCTATGTTTGATTTATGTTTTCCTACAGTGTTGGATATGTGACTTATTTATATCTATGGGTATATCTCTAGAATTGTATATACTTTTTTTTTTTTTTTTCCACTAACGACATTGCCAAGACTGTGTCGACCAAGACTGTATAATTTTTACCTAAATTATAATTACAAGTTATTATCATTATAATTTTTACCAAAATCCGATAGACAGGAATCTGATGCACCAATTCATTTAAGGGTTCAACATTTCATATAAAAATGAAGAAAAAAAAAATAAGACATAAAGAACTATCCCCCTACGAATGGTCGTACGAATTATGGACAGTGGCGTAACTAAAGTTGACTAATAGGGGGTTAATCCCCACCAGTCAACCACTCCAACATATTACTCCCTCAAACAAGGTGCCTCGTAATATAGGTATAATATATATTATAGGTACTATAATCATGTAGCTTCAAATTAAATAAATAGATTATAATTTTTTATAAATGTTATTTTGGAAGTTATAAATGCTATTTTTGGAAGGGCAATCAAGAAATAACTTTTAAATACAAGTAACCCTATTAATTGGTTACAATAACTTATATACTTAATTGCATATGGAACTTTCTAGACCCATCCAGACTTTACTTCTAGTTCTAATAATTGTCTTAACTGTTCCCACATTTGCAATCTTATTGATGCCGCTAATCTTACTAATATTATAAATGTGAAAGTTTGTATGTTTGTCTCGCTTTCACGCAAAAACTACTGAACGGATTTGGATGAAACTTTTCAGTAATATATGTTATACATCAGAATAACACATAGGGTACAGCAAGGGCGGATTTAGAGGAGGCACGGGAAAACGTGCCCTCCCCCGACAGTTTTTTGGGTACTTTGGAGAAACCATTATTGTACATAATTAAAGGCAAATCACATGATAATAGTTGTTAAACTAACAGAAAGATAATGAGTGAAAGTATTTGTTTTGATATCCTGCTAATATTATAAATTGGAATGTTTGTATTTCTGTTTGTTACTCATTCACGCAAAAAATATTGAACGGATTTGGATGAAACTTATTGAGTAAAATAGGTTATACATCATAGGCTACAGCAATGGCATTATGTGGGGGCACGGGGTCATGTGCCCCCCGTTACAGTACATAATTAAAGGCAAATCAGGAACTTACCATCTTGAAATTTGTAGATAGGTTCTTTGTATAGTTTAAGAAAGAAATTTGGATAATTCCACCCAAAGGGTTTCTCCTTTAATATAATAGGGGTTCAAAGGTTGTATAGAATCCGTCAGTTTTGAAGTTAGACATCTGAAATTTTGGATGTACGAGTAACTTATATTTTTAAAAAAATAATTAAATTATTTCTTTAAAATGATATTTCACGAAACTTTATGTTGCAGGCCGAATTCCACGCGAGAGAAGCCGCGGGCATAAGCTAGTAATAATATAATTAATTGTAAATAAACAGTATTACGTTTTGGGTTGTCATTTTAGTGTACCTTTTATTCATTAAAATAACTGTGTTTGCACTTTGTTTGTTGGGTTTTTGGCATTATTGACCCTTACTTCTGTAATCCCACAATAATAACTTTGAAAAAATAAAATCCTTCAAATTTTTATTTATTTTTTTAACTTCTTCTAAGCAATGGGGAGTTACATCCCCAATAACCCCCCCCCTCGTTACGCCTATGATTATGGAATCACATCAAAAATTTTACCTCGTGTTTACAGCTATTGGGTTATGGAGCCTATGGCTGGGAGATAGATGTTTAACATATAAGTAACTGACTGGCTATGATTTTTATTGCCAATTGATTTTTAATAACCACCGTATTAATCGAAGAATTAAAACCTTTTATATTTAAGGGGACACCCTCCTCTAAGGGCACTATCGTCGGAAACTGTAATAAGTTGTCAAACTTAGATGCCATAATGACTGAACTGTATTTTAAGAAACGTTCGTAATTTCAATTGATTGACACTTTAAACTTTTGCTAATAAAAATTATCGAATCATTAAATTAATTAATAAATCGCGCAATGCAAAGACAGTTATTAGAAGAACATACTAAAAATACATTTCACTTTACAGTAATAGTTCAAGGAAATTTGAAACATTATTCAAAATTCATTCTCCAGTTGTTTTCTGGAGAAGACACTAGAATATATTAAATCATTAAGTTAGAAAATACATATTTTTTAAACGTATTATAAATATAATATGACGAGAGAAAAATATATCGTAAAAAATTAAGATGGAGGAGTTGAATGCCCCCGACAGGTTCACTATGTGTAATGAATGACAAAGGCAGCCATTCATTGTGAGGAGGTCCCTTCATTCATAACATTGACCCAATCGCGTATAAGGACTCTCAGTGAAATTAATTACTTCCATCGTCAAAGTAATTTCAAGACGTTTATTACTTTCTTCGATGAGGCAGCTTTTAATTATTAGCTTACCTTTCTTGTGTGATCGCGCGGCCCAACCAACTTTGTGAAATATACTTTTGACTCTGTTTAACCAAAAATTAAGGGATGACAACTGGAAGTGCCCCTTCCCTTACGTGATTTTTTACTTCTTTTATTTCTCCATGTCTTTCTATGTAATAATTTATTTAAAATTCAGTGTTCTTTTTTTTTGTGATGCCACTATAAATAAATCTTATATCATTTTGGATCACATTGGATATCATAAATCTTTGTTTTCTCGTTCGACACCTTGACTTTTTTTTGCTTTTTGCAACCTTTCTTCTTCCCTAGTTAATTAGCTCCAGTATCTTGCTCGATTCGTTAAACATATATTATATAAATTATATTATTATTTATTATTAATAGTAATAATAATAAGTATTATTTTTAGGGAGCACTACTCAATGTTTCATTTTTTTTAAATTTATTATATTTTAAGTGTTTGGGCCCTTGTTAGGAGTGATGTATTGCACTACAAAATGAATTATTTATCATCGCATAGAAGTTGTCATATCCAGGCATTACATTACGATACATTGTTTACGCATTTGTACGGTGTACACCGAATAGATCAATTCGCATCCCTGCTGCAACACTTGTTAAAAAAATATAAATGTGTATTTTTATTTTGAAGAGAAAAGGTTTGTCCTGGCCGGGATTCGAACCTGGATCCTCCGCATCTCTAGCGCGGTACTCTACTAACTAAGCTACCAGGGCTCTTGACCAGGACATACTATATATATATATATATATATATTATACCATATTGCTTACTACAACGTCACCGTGGAAAATTTTGGTGCGGTAGCAGCTAGTCTATGGAAACTTTGAAAGGAATTTCTCTTCCACTGGGAGAAGACTACAGACCGCAGGATAACTAACCTTTAAACCCTATCTTCGTCTCATCCTTGTCTTCCAGCTAACATTTTCAATATATATCTGAAATCGTTCCGAACGAAAGGTCGTCGAATGGAAATTATGGTGTGACTTTCATGATTGTGTCCAATTTTTTTTTATCCATAAATGTGAACTTGTATATGACAGTACTCTGTTTACATTTAGAGAAATTTTCAAGTTCCGCGAAGAGAGAAATATTTCGATATTTCTGAACCCAACATAAAATGAAGGGGGGAAAACAACATCCCAACTTTTCTGGACCAAAACCTGGAAAACTTTGTCAAGTCATATTTAACTTTATAAAAAGATTAATATAACCTCAGTCGCCTCCCGCCCTCCACATCCGACCTTGAAGATCCTGTAGTGGATTGAGTTGTTATAGAAGTGAAGACCCAGAAAGGATATATCTACTACGATCCAACTAATAGTCTTAGAGAGGAAAATTGTGGACTGGAAGATACCAATGAAGGATAAATATGGTGAGGGGGTTTAGTCAATAATAACACCAAATAAGAAAAACTTATTGTTTACAAGTGCCAACGTTTCGGCCTACAGTGTAGGTCATCTACATATATAGTACAGAAAAGTAAAGAGATATAGCATCGGATAGATTTTAAAAGATATATATGAATAACAAAATTACAGAATGTGTGTATAGATAGGTGATAATGTAAAGAAATATAAAAAGTAAGAAAATTGAGAAAGTAAAATTTTAGATACAATATTAGTCAGTTGAACAGATATGGTTGACAGTCCACTTCCGGATTCAGTTGAACAGATATGGTTGACAGCCGCTTCCCCTTCTATTTGGTTCCTACATATTTCAAATTATTTATATCTTAATTCTCTTGTTCATGTTACTGGAGTACATATTTTTGAGTCATTCATTCAAGTAAGTAAAAAAAAACCTTTTTCCAGTCAAACATTTTTTTTCTTTATTTAAAAATACGTTTCAACATCCTTCAGTCATTTTCAATTTACATCTCTTATAAGTCCCTTTTTTTATTTAATTTAAATATATTTTTTAAATACTTATAAATTTGCACATTTTTAACCTTTTTGTAGAATGTCAAATAATTTAAAATTTTTCTTATAATACTCAGAGTTTACAATGTACTCCATGGTTATTATAAACATTTATGAATTGATTATTTATATCTTCCCTTCATCCTTCTCTTTTTCCATTCTTCACGCCCATTTCTCCCTTAACATCGTGGCATCCATTACATGTTGTAATAGCATCCAATATTATTATTAATTTATAATTCATCACAATTGGATATACATTGGACAAACAAGTACACATTTAAAAAACAGAATATATCACCATCAAAATAACATTAAACCTAAAGCTAAAACAAGTACCGCATTATCAGCACACTGTAAAAAAGAATTACACACTTTTGACTTTGATAAGCCTAAAGTTTTGCATAGAGAGGATAATACTATTAAAAGAAAAAATTTAGAGGCTTTATTCATAAATGATAAATTGGAAAATGCTGTAAACGATAGAAAAGAAGCAGGAGAAATCAGTAAATTATATTCATCCATAATTTTGAAATTAAAAAATAATAGATCATAAGAATACTTATACTTTGAAAACAAATCAGATAATAATTATAATAACCTAACCATATAACCTACTAGTAGATCTTTAAAAAATAAGAATTTTTCCATATATTTCATAATTAATTAATTGCTTTGATAAAATATTTTTTTTAAAATTATATATATAATAAAAAAAAAAAATTAAATTAAAAAAAAATAATTATTTTTTTATTTTTATTTTTTATTTTTGACTTTGTATTATTTTGTTGATGTGCTGTTAGAACATAATTTGTTATTTTATACTAAAGTCTAATAACTCATAGAAATGAGAAAAAGGATCTGATGGTTCAAAGATCAAAATTTGGTTTTTGTAAAGCAATATTATTTATTGACCATGGAGGACTAGTGATCTCCTAAGAATTTTTAAAAGTATGACTTTCAGGTATTTATACTTATAGTGTGTTATCTTTGGACATTTATGTTAAATTATTTATAGTATTGTAATTATCGTTAATTTATTTATTTAAAGTTAAAAAATGCAGGAGAAGAAAAGATTGAGAATGACACCATAGTATCGAAACGTCTCAAAGGAGTGAAAATAACTGAATAAACAACAACTGGAAAATGGTTTTTATTTTCTCCTACCCAAAATAAATTCATCACAATTTAAATACTAGAATTTTTCATCTTTACTTTCAATACATTTCTTCTTCATTTATACCTTAACATCATATTTTGTATCAGTAATTCATATTTATATAACTTTCCACACGTAAATTATCAAACATTTTAAATCATTACCCGTTCGTCAACGTGATTTTACATACATTACTCTCCCATGAATTTCTTCTATATTTATACATTTGCATCTTATTTATTCATATTTTTAAAATTTTCTAATACGTTTATTATCATACATTTTATATCATTACCTTATTATTATTTCATTTTATGTCATTACATTATCATATTTTACTAGCTTTTCCATACTTTTAGTCTCACCAGTTTACATTTGTAACTTTTTCTATATTTTTCATATTGTACCTTACTTTTTACTTTCTCAATTTTCTTACTTTTTATATTTCTTCACATTACCACCAATCTGTTCACACATTCTGTCGTTTTGTTATTCATACATATCTTTTATAATTTATCCTAAGCTATATTTCTCTACTCTTCCAGACTCTGTATATTATTCTATAATTCTTAGTACTGCAATGCTCTTATAGTTATATTTCTGTTTTTTCTCCTTAGCCCTGAAGATGGCCTACACTGTACGCCGAAACGTTCGCACTAGTAAACAATAAGTTTTTCTTATTTGCTGTAATTATTGACTGCATCCCCTGACCATATTTATCCTTCAATAGTCTTTAGCGGTTACCTCCAGCTCCTGGCCACAAAGGTACCGTAAAGCTTATAGGAGCTAAATGGGAATCCATATGGCTTGTATCAAGGTTTCTTGCATTTGGATTTGTTGATATATCTACATTTAGTATTGTGAAAAAGGTTAAACATTTTTATTGTAAGATGCGTGTTTATAATTTTTTTCAATAGAATATCATAACTGTTAAGACGACGGAAAAATTCCAACGAAAAGCCTTAAGTCTCCAAACTAAAACAGAAATAGAAATTATCTGTCCAATATTTCGCCCATTCAGGCATCCTCAGGGTAGAAAGAGAATAACAGCAAAACAAAACATGAATAATGCACCCAAGAAACATCCCACCACCTCGAAGGCTCAAAAGCAACTAATGGTTAGTTGCTTCCGAGTAAACAGCATTATTTGAAACATTAGAAAACGTTTTTTTTTTTCATGTTTGTATTGTCCAGTGAAACATTTTCCTTTATTGCTTATAGTTACGTCATTAAAGCTGACCTTTTCGATTTTTTTTTGTTGCGACTTTTCAGGCAAAGCGTGGTAAAAAAACAACAACTTGGAAATCGCTGTTGAAAAACAGTATGTTCAAAAGAAATATCTTATTTTTGCATCAACTTTTTCACCTTAATCGACTTAACCAGAAGTGCTTCTTTGTTTATATGTATTGGAATTATGTAAATATTGTGACGGAGAATTATAGATCCATATATATATATATTTGATTCTGCGTAATTTGAATCCTAAATTATGCAATGGTACACGTTTGGTCCTCAAAAAAATATTACCGGAAATGTTATTGAAGCAAACATGTTGACTGGAATCTTTAAAGAAGAAATCTTCCTGTCGCTATGTATTCCAATAATACCATCAGAACCCATAATACCGTTCAAATGACAATTTATGTATGCTTGGGTTTCGATATACCCATCAACAGGTCTCAAGGCCAGACAATGACCATTTGCGGTTTGGACTTGGAAAATCCATATTTCTCCCATGGACAATTATGGACATGCTCACATATTAGTAAACCACCTAATATATTTGTATTGGCAACGGACATATTAACAAAAAATATTGTGCATCGATTAGCTCTCAATTAAATTTAAAAAAATATTTATAATTTAAAATAATATTACTAGCCATAATTAAAAATCAACCATTTTATACCTCATTCATTAAACTCATGTTTACATTTTATCAGTTATGAATTTTGTGTATTATTTTTTATTATATACTATAGTTAGATATAAGATGAATAAAATGTAAAATCAAAGGTCTATTTAATTCATTTTTTCATTATTTCTTTTAAATTCAAATTTTAACTATTTTTAAAACTATTACAACAGCCACAGCAACGCGTAGCCGAGTCAGCTAGTATATATATGTATATATATATATATATTTAATAATTAAAAAAACATGGTACATAATTCGAGAAAGAGATGGAAATTCTAGCCAAAAGTAGCTTATAGAAATGAAGTAAGAGTGAAGTAAAAATAGTAAATAAATAAATATAATAACATGAAGGCGCAACACCAAGTGTTATTTTTGATATTTTTAAATCGTATCCATTCGTTTCGTAATTTTTTTTTTTATTTTATAAAAATAAAACCATCATCAGATTTCGATGCTCAAATGTTAATGCTGATTTGAGAGAATAAAGGATTGGAAGGTGTTATTGATGTATTTTTTAATTGACGCATCGATATGTTAATAACACACCAGGGAGGAGCGTAGAGTGCTGATAGGCCGAATCCTCTTCCGGCTTTCGTTGACTGTCAAGTAGCCGGGGAAATCTATCGCCGTGGAATCTTCACTTCCTGTTTCGTCTTATTCCACAGCTTTCCAATACTTGAAATCCCATAGTTCTAATCACGATTACATTATAATTATTTAAACGATACATTATACCTTAATTTAATTTATTAAATAACAATTACCTCATTCATTTGAGGTAAATAAAGGATTATTATTACAAACGCCAACGCGACGTGTATAAGTAAACGTATTACGCTACAAAATGATTTGAGGAAGAAGGGTCATTCAAATCAGTGCCCTTTCTGGAAGACCGCCCTCTTTCCCTTCCAAGATGAGCATCCTCCAGCAATTAGAAAGTCACGTTTCCTTTCATAAAAGAATTAACATGCAGAGAAAATATCACGGAATCCTTGATCTCCGGATAAAGCAGAAAGCTTCTTATTAACTTATCTATTCTATCTAGTCTATCTACAACCATGACTTTGGAGGCCCACCACAAGGTTCTTTTTCACAACATTCAGATATTACTCCTTGTGTGACGAAATGAAATCGAGTCATTTTTGTAACGAATGATTACGGGCGATGCAAAGTAGATCACGTACTACGATGATGTGTGAAAAAGAACATTGTCGAAGCCCAGAGAAGCTTACAGAAGGTTGCGAAGCCTGTATTGACGCCAAGAAAGGTAATGCTGGGTGTTTGGTTGTATTAGAAAGAGATTGATCATCTTAAGCTGCTCGAACCTCGTCAAACCATTGATTCGATTCTCTCACTGTCAAACAACTAATGCGATCGAAGTTGGCGATTCAAAGCAAACGCTCGGAATTGGCCAAAAAGAAAGGCGATGTGTTCCATCACTAGAATGCTAGGCCACGAATATTTTAAGTGACTCGACCTCAACTTCAACAGTGGCGGAATTATGATCGTACCATAACATTGAACAAATTGATATTTTATTTTATTTTTACAATGAGTTCAAACTGCACATACAAATATTAGAAGGCCTTTCATTTCATTTCCAATTCCCTCGGATAATCAGATCTACCGGAAACAAACTTAAAAGCTAAAAGCATTAATTAATAGTTTATATACAAATACACAACTGTCGTACTGCACCGGGTGCAGAAGCCCTTTGAAACACTAAACTACTATTTTATCGAAATGAAATGTAGCCAGGAAGGAAAAGGGAAAGAACACTTGTAAAAATTTGTTGAAACAAAATCTAATTTACAAAACTTTTATAAGAAGTTCTTACTTATCAAGTAGGTATTGAAGACAAATATAGTACCGCAACTCAGTTGTTTTACATGTACCTACAACACGCTCACGAACACATACCTTAAAAATACAATGTTAATCGCCATAGCTAGTTCAAATGCAAAACAGGAGCCTTAAATTTATTTTGTTTTCTCGAAGCACGGAGATTACTTAATTCTTTGCATCGTTGTTGCTGTGTGCTGTTAATTTGCCAATGGGTTAAGAAAGTAGTTAAGGAAACAATATCCTTTTCAAACACTCGAATTTTACTGTTTATTTTACGATACATCTTATTCAAACAATATCGCGAAAATATCGATATGTTTCTATTATTATATAGTTTTATTTGTATTAACATTTAAAATTGACATTAAAAAACAAGCACTGTGTATCGTGACATCTTTCTCAAGCCCTGTTTCAACCATATATTCTTCTTGAATTATTCGTAATATTGCCTTCCTAATTCATCGAATTCCACAGCGTTAATGGACCTTCAAACAATAGAAGGGCGTAAGGGAGTGAGGCTAGGAAGGACCTTTCTCCCCGGCTGGATGGAGATATCACCAATCCGAGTACTTTGTGATGATGGAGGTGCCTTTATGTTCCAAACCAATGTCCTCCATTAGGCCAAGAAAGGAAATAAGCTTTGAGAAATGTGTGTGCCGGGAGGAGGAGCGGGCCAGAGATGAGCGTGGCTCCCCTTTCACTTTCCCCGAGGGGCTCTTGCACAAGAAGCCGAGTAGCCGCCACGTCGGTGAGCTCCTGTCATCTGACCAATGGCCCTTCCTCCACCTTTCATTATTCCTTCTAGTTCCTCCTCTTCTTCGCAAGGAAAGAACCTTGTGATTTTTTTTTTTTTTTTAATATGATGTAATATTCAGTTCAACTTCCGATAACGTTTGAATTTACAAGTGAGCCAATAGGCTTGCTCCCTCAATCATCAATTGATGGATGTTAAAATAAATAGATTCTTGATATATAAGAAATATTTCATATCAAACAAAAGAATAATCCAAACGATTGAAAAATATATCTATCCAAACAGATACAATATCTAAAGACAAAAAATCTGGATAAATGGTTTTTACATCTTATCATGTGTAGTTTAGAGTTTCAAATAAAGCAAACTATATCTGGAATTTCCATTGATATAAAACTATTCCATATATAAATTATCCCTCATATTCATTTATATAAAATTATCTAATAATGTGTATCCTCCTCCCAATAATTCAAGAGAGAGAATTAATACAAAATAAAAAACTGAAAAAAGTGTACAACAAATAATGAGCACACCGTTTTTTGTTTAATTTATGTAAAGAACTTTTGACTGGGTAATTCCACCTCTTTCAGGACTAAATAAAGTTTACCATGTTTTATTTAATATTAAAAACGTTATATAACATCTCTTAATCTTTTTATAGTTTTAAGAGCTGGATATATAATTATATAACGTAACCTCCTGGCACTTTTTTCCGATTCATCGCCTCCCATAATTGAAATGGAAAGTCTGCGCTAATGGTAACAGTCATTATAACTGCAGTTGTTATACCATCTCTGTTAACAATAATGGTCTAAAACGTTGGCCAAAACGGTAGCACCCAATAACTCGAAATGTGTCATCTGATTTGTGTGTTTTTCCTCACTGACGGAAGTACAGTCAACTAAGCACTGTATATTGAAATAAAAATAATTTAAAACGGAGCTTCAAAGCGGAGATTAATTGTGGTTCATTATCTAAGGACACCCTACAAAATATCTTGGGAATAGACAGTAAACGTAATTCATGTAAGTGCAACGTGGGAATCATTGCGACAGTTCAAAGAAAATTTTCGAGAAAAACTACAGGATGGCTTTCAAAATAGGATCTTATGAAATAAAACGTTCTCATCTAACAAAATGCCTTCTTGCGACCGATGATATTCCGATCCAGCACTAAGCAGCAGTGTTGCTCACTAAAGCTTGCAACACCACATGGATACAACGTTTCTCCAACAGCTTACAGCTCAACATCATGTGATATCCTGCACTGCGATGGATGAACAAAGAAATTATGCCTTTTTGATTTATTACATACGGAAATAGAAAGAGGTGAAGGTCCTCATCCTTTCCGATTTTGGAAGAGGCAATGCGCCAGAAAAATCAGATGAAGTTTAGCTCCGCCGAAACCTCTGATTGGACCGATTGCAATGACAATAGGAAACAGTAGAGAAAACGGAAAAGAAATGAGGTGCAGGCCCATCTAATTTGGCATTACAGGATTGTAAAATATCCTAACTTTCTATAAATAAAATCAATATCTCATCTCCTAGAGCTGATCGGATATGGAATTACCTTTCAGACATTCACGTAACTGTTTGTTTCAAAATCGAATCTGCGTGGATGTTAATTTATTATCCTCCCATTATTGAATCTAATATCGACAGAGGTGTGTTGAAAACATCAATGATGGAACAAATGAGTGTGACTCTCTCGCATAAGATTGCTGGCTTCTAAACATGATGGAGTTGTCATAATCAGGAGAGCATTTTGCAAGAAGCGAAATGACATGTCATTGTCCACAATCACACGGGGTCCTAGGGGAATTCGTTTAGGCAATAGTCTTTCTCTCTCGACGTGGACACCCCTGGGAGCGAGCTGCTTCCTACAAACATACGAAATGAATTCCTAAATTAGAATTTGGCTATTGAATCATAATTGGATTAACTTAAATATAGGAGCTATATTGGAATATGGACACACTTGGGATTGAAAAAAAATGTAACTCATCTCATTCAAAATTCTTCTGATAATCAAAGTCTAACAGACACTTAATGTAAAGGTCAACATACAAAGCATTATTTAAAATACTAGAATGACATGAAATGATTGCTCTGAATCTGGTGTTAACATATTTATAATTCTAATGAAAGCAGAATTAGTTAAAAGTTACCTTAAACTTAAATCTGAGCCTAGTGTTTGTTTTTTTTATATGGTCGATAATACTTCAAAAACTCTAGCAACTGAACTACTAGTTTAAATATTTGTACGTATTTAACTTAGATGTTAATAAGATATTTATTTTAGTTTCAATACCCCAAAAGAAAAATATTTTCAAACGGAATATAAAAGATGTAATGAAATAGGATATTCAAGGTTTACGTTCGTGTTATATAAATTTATTTCTTAATAAAAATAATAACAGAAACTAATAAATCAATAATGATTCAGCAATCAAATATAATGCTAATCCTAATAAACATTACTCATTGATCACATTATTTACATTAATGCAAGTATTGGGAGGTATTTGAATATTTAATGTATTAATTAATAACCACTCTTCATCAATTTTTAATTACCACTAATGCATTAATATATTTCATATATTATTAAATATATATTAAAAAAAGCTAATTTTTTCACTGTTAATATGAGACCAACATCGAATAAGCAACTGACTGAAGCTGGAGAACCAAAAGTATATATTGTCTATAAATCCTAGTACACACCTAACGACTTTGTCGCGGAACACGTGTCGCGGGACAAGTCTCAGTATGTATGGGGACATTTTTCTGGTGTCCCGGAACTGTCGCGATACAAAAGTATCGAGTCTCAGGTCTCCAGCCAAAACGGGGAACACGATACAGTGTTCCGCAACTTTTCGTAGTGTGTACTTGTTCCGGGACACGTGCTCCAGTTTATTCCTTGCCGCCATGGAGGTAACATTGCGTTTAATAGAAAATTTTCAAGCGCTCCCTTGCCTTTGGAATGTGACATCTGTTGATTACAAAAACAGGAATAAAAGGAGGGGATGCGTTGGAGCAACTCTCCAAAAAATATGAGATGTTATATCATGATATGGACAAAAAAGATCCATATGGAATAGTTTCTCTAAATACAGTGGTGTTCTTCCAATCATTTCCAGAAGGGTTTCGAAATCAGCAGGGCTCTTTCGAACAAAATTTCTGAATCCCATCCCATCTTCTAATTTCAATTTTTCTAATAGAGTCAAAGCCATAGTTATCATAACTATAAAGCCACCAGAGTATAGTGCTCTCCTCCAGTAACGTTTAGGGTTACACTTTTTCTTTTAATCAACCATATATTATTTTAGCACAAATAGCAATTTTTTGGGACATCGCGTTGATTTTTTTAGTGCACTGGCTTGAATCCTCCAGTGCGCTAGGCGTGGACGCGTGACAATGTATCGATACAGTTCTATACCGACGCGATACATTGTATCGATACAATGTTCTGCGACTTTGTCCCTAGGTGTGTACTAGGCTTAACAGTCAGCCTTTAACGTCCTTGTTCTAAGGGTGCTTTGTGAGGGATAAGTCATCTGTTGAGGCCTGCCATCTAAGTGGTCGTAATCTCAAGATCCTTTAAGCATTGAGGTACTTAGGCTTCTGCTTTCACTGGCCAACCAGCCTTTTCATAGCATGAATGAGATTCTTTCTATCATATCCGTCTCGGGAGAAAGGACCAACATGAGTCTAAAGTTTTTGTTTTCATTTGCATTTCAAAGAGATCACCTTAGCATCCCTTTCATGCGGCCATAGTGCACCGTAGCTAGGAGAAATTCGAGATCCCTAATAATTATGCCTGCACGTTTTCCGGCAAACATTATGAAAACAATAATTTCCCAAAGTTATTTCGGAACACATGCAGCACGATATCCTCTCTGCATTAATTAACATTTTATGAATTTTAACCAACGGAATTAAAACATATAGCTGAGTCATTAATCGGTTTATAAAGGTTGTAAACTCGAAGATTTAAATGCTAAATACATGTACACACACAAACACACACATACACAGATATACATATATATATATATATATATATATATATATATATATATATATATATCATCTCAACATTTGTTTTATAGTTTTAGGTATCCAGGTACGTACAAAAAAACCTTATGGATCTCGGCGAGGGATTGTGCTTTTTTGTGGATTGTGCGTATGAAAAGCACAATCCACTTAATTTTAGTATTAAACAGTATTTATTGATTAGTTTATTATTCTATTTATTTTTTCGATTTATTATCATTATTTTTTATATTGTCTGTACAATCGTCTACACCGGATCATTTTGTAGCTTCAGTATTCACTCATTTTTTTTCTCGTAAATAATTGTAAAAATCTCTATTTTTCCTTTTCCCTTCTATTGATCGTTTTATTTCAACTGTTCAACAAATGACCCAAGTAATTTATGGTGGTCAAATTCTGTGAATTAAAAATTTCAAAAATAATTCTTTTTCAAGTGATATGTTTTTCCTTCATGTTTCTTTACATATGTAAATAATGGAACATTTGTCGCTGATCAAGCTTCATCATGTATACATTTAAATACTCTCTCAAATTGTCACCACACGGTCTAAACCAGATGAAATACATGGTCAATAGATTGTTAATGTATATATTTCATAAATAAGTTTTCGAATATCAAGATATACAAATATTGGCTATCAAGAATTTTCTAAGTAAAATTGAATTAATTGGAAAAGAAAGTGCTAGCTTACTGAATGCTAGAAAGGACAGCAAGATGGATCGAGGGAGCATTGAGTTGTACAAGATAAGCATTTACGAAAGCAGCCTTGGCTTAATGAAGCTACCCCTCACCTACTCAGTTTCTTAGTGAAGGGCAGGCCCACAATAATAGTTATTAACTAACTAATTTAAGTAGTTATACCTCTTCTTCAATTACTAATGCTCCTTCTGCAGATGACGTATTAAAACTATAACGTATTTTTCAACAAATTGATCCTGATTTTGGAAACATATCTGTACTAGAGTTATTTCTGAACTGGCGGTATAGAGAGACCTGTTAAAAATGTATATTTTAGAAATGAAAGGGAGAACTATTACAAGTAAATATCAGAAGCAAAAGTTAACATCCATAAATAGTGTTGTGATGAAAGAGCTATTTAGAGAACAATAGGCAGTTAGTGGAATAATGCTAGCTTGCCGAGGGAATCCACTAGAACAGGGAGGCTTATGTACCTTCAATTTTTTTTTTAAACTAGCTTACTCTAAATAGTTAAAAAAATGTAACAAAAAAATAAATAAACAATAATAACGAGCTTAAGAGTTGGAACTTTCAACAATATATATTTACGACCAACTTTACTAGTATATAGATAGGGGAGCGGAGTGGCTTAGTGGTAGAGCACTGAGTTGCCATGCCAGAAATCCTGGTTCAAATCCCGCAGCAGGCAGTACTTTTATTTAGTCTGTTTACAGCGGGAGATGGATCATATAGGATCTAGGACCCTCCTGGGCTCACCCAGCATCTATAAAATATTATAAAAACAGGGCACCCAAAATAAGAGGGCAAAACCTGGTGGTTGAGCGTGACCTAGGACAAGTCACCTCCTTGCTGAACCGTTGTCCATGAAACAGTACAGTTAATCATGTACCAGGCACCCTACTATGTACTGAACCCCAGACCCGTTCACGGGTTGTAGTGGTACAAATGATTTACCAGTATATATATTGAAGCAAAACAGCTGTATTTGTATTTATAATATTTTTTGTTCTCATCTGAAAATGCATTAAATAATATTATACTTTCATCAGTTAATCGTATAATTAATTTTTATCACATTAAATAGTTCGTTTTTAAAACAATTCCAGTTGTTATTGACATTGGTTTGCGAGGGGCTAAGTTTTAGGTCACAAGACATGAAACCTTGTGATTTTTTTTTATTTTACTCAAATAAAAAAAATGCCTACTACTCTGAGGCCTCTACCATCCCCTTGTAATGATATGCTATAGTTAGGATAGCGCGGCCTCAGGAAAGAGCCTCAACGAATTCCAGCTTTTACCTACGGGAGTGTTCCGCCTAATGGGTTTACATAACTCGAAACATTCCATCTCGCTATCTTCCACCTTTCTCTGTACATTATGATTATTTTCTGTTTTATCAATGTCTGTTATGTATGATAATTTTAATCACCAATTATCAGCTAAAAGAGCCAAATCGAAATGTGGTTATTCCTGATTATGAGATGAAACAACATAAAAAACCCTCCAGAATATCCTCATATGGTTAACCGAAACCTATTCGAAACTATATACTACAACATACTTCCATCGAAAAGAGCATCCTGGGTGCATTGACTAAAACTTTTCTTGAAATTCATGCTTGCTCGTTTATCTTTTCTATAAATTTGTTGTAGGATATCATAACACTTGACTTGTTTAGATCATACCTATTCTTTTGTAGTATAATAATTGTATATCCACATATTCTTTATAATAATTTTGAAAAACGAATAATTTATTTTGGTATACTTTTATTAGAGGATAAATGTATTTATAATATGAGATACATAGTGTACATCACTTAAAGATATAAATAAATGATTTATGGGTTATATTTGTTTGGCTAAATGCCTACTGGATATGGAATAAGATGTACTTTCACCATTGTATCAAGGAAGAGAGAGAGAGTTGTAAGGTCGTGCTAAGAATCGATTTTAAGTTGAAACAGAAAGTGTTTCGATTTTGTTTGTTGGCACCCTCCCTCTAAACATAAAAATAAATCACTTTACCGTTTTGAAAATTAGTTTTAATTAGAGAAGAGGCTCGACTTGTAAGTCGGATTTCACTAAAAGGTTTTTAGTATTATATACATGCATTCTATTTACTTGTTGTATAATTGTAATACAGTTGTAAATATCAATAAATAAATTAAAAAAAAAAAAAAAGTATTATATATATCTATCTACTTTAATTTTATTAAAAAAGACATCTAAGTATCCTAACAAATTAATTGTCTTCTTTTAATTGATGAAAGCATTTACGTCAATAAACCAAAGAAATACGGTAAGAAACAAAAATTGTAAACATTACAGGTTATAGAAATAGAATTTTACTGCTATCTTTGACAATGGCATTAAATGAATATTAATTATGAGCCTTTGTATGCAATTAAGAGGGTAATGATTTCGACAATGACCGCCTAATAGCTTATTGTAATACATGACATTCTCAATGGTTGCTGAAGCAGGATGGATGCACTTATGTCACTGCTTAGGTACTTACAATCATGTATGGAGGGAATTTCTTACTTTTTTAAAAGATTTTTCATAGCATTATGTAAATGCGGAATTTCCGTTTTCCGATCCTATAATAATTCTTATATATGTGTGTCGCGAATCAATAATTGGCTTTAGTACACTTTTTTAATTAACCAATTGAATATTTCATATCTTGAGTCCACTAGTCGTTATTAATCCAAATGTTTGGATTTCTGTAAAATGTTTAATTTAACTTTCCCACCAACATCAACTTACCGGAATTTTTCCTGTATAACATTCATTTTCCATTAGACAAAACATTTCTTCAAACCGACTCAAAATGATTTCATCTAAACTCTTTACATAAATGTACAATATAATATAAGCTAGATTTCATCTAGAAATCCTCTAAACTTTAATTTGGTACATTCGAAAGAAAAAATTAAAGACCCAATTTCCGAGCACATCCACTGGTCTAAATCCGTAACATACTTCGGTTTAATTCTAGATAGGTCCTTAACATTCACTGAGCACATCAACAGGAAAACAGAAAAAGCGAAAAAAACCATCTAAAAAATGTTTCCTTATTTTAATAAAAAATCCAGACTAAGCCCCAAAAACAAGCTAATCCTTTATAAAACAGTAATCCGCTCAGTGCTGACCTATGCCTCACCTGTCTGGGGTTCAACCTGCGCTACAAATTATAGAAAGTTTGAAAAGGTACAAAACCTATGCATGAGAATTATTAATAATTATCCCCGCTACACGAAAATATCGACTATGCTCAGAGATCTTGAACTTCCCACGGTAAAACAATATGTTTCAGCCCAAACAAAAGCATACTTCGAAAAAACTCCAGCTTCCGAAAACCCATTAATCCGAGAAATCGGTAACTATGATAAACATTCACTACGACGGTACACGCACAAAAGAACAAAACATATATGAGATGAAAATAGTTGACTGGATGATCTTATGTAAAGGAGATAGTTGGGGGGTGCAGTCAATAAGTACACAGAATAAGTGATGAACTTATATTATGTGCCGACGTTTCGACCTACAGTGTAGGTCATCTTCAGGGTGATTATGGATAGCGTGGCTTAACGGCCGATTTAACGGCCTAGCAGGTACCCTTTTAGCAGGTACCGTTGAGTACCTGCTAGGCCGTTAAATCGGCCGTTAAGCCACGCTATCCATAATCGCCCTGAAGATGACCTACACTGTAGGTCGAAACGTCGGCACATAATATAAGTTCATCACTTATTCTGTGTACTTATTGACTGCACCCCCCAACTATCTCCTTTACATAACAAAACATATACTTCTCACTTAATCAAACCACTATCCGTAGGTAACATAATCTAGTTATCTGTATTTATTTTATAGTTATTTTCAATTGTGTATTCATTTTCTATTTAATTATTGTTATTATTATATTTACTTACTTTATTTAGTATTATTTTTATGTATTTTAAATTAGAATTACTATTATGGTTCATTTTTCTTTTCTTTTTTTTAAGCGGGTTTTTTCTACAAAGACCCATTGTTATATGACCATAAATGGGAATAAATCTTCACTATGTAAGAGTTTTATTACAATCTGAGAGAAGAAAAAAGGAAAAATATATTGGACCAAGCAGTTTCCGAAAACGACAGTAGTAATATTATGTGTATAATAAACCTTTTTATTATCCACCAGACATAACTTTCTCCCAAGCAATTCATAATAAATACAGTTGCGAGTTGGAAAGAATATGAATGACATAGACCGATTAAGGTCATATCAATAATGTGGAAAAATGAAAAATGTCCTCTTTGTCGGAGAAAGTGCCAGAAACATTGACAGATTTTCTCTAAATGGAAAAAAAATAATGATTGCAAGGGCTCATTTCCTTTATCAGCTTTATAACTATTGAAGGCTTTATGATAAATTCCATAAACGATCGTATCGAACTACTTAATTAAACGTATGAGATGAAAATAGTTGACTGGATGATCTAATGTAAAGGAGATAGTTGGGGGGTGCAGTAAAAAAAAAACACTGAATAAATAATAAACTTATAATTATGTGCCGACGTTTCGAACTACAGTGTAGGTCATCTTCAGGGCGATTTGGAGAGCGAAGTCGTTAGGTGTAACGGCTGGCTAGCACTTTTCACTTTTTTTTTTAATTCAGAATTTGAGAATATCAATAAAAATTCGTCCCTTTCCTCTGAAATTACCCGTCTCCTTGACATTGAAACCTCTTTCATCAAACTCCATCGCAACAGCCAGTTCATTTGAATTTGGCCGAATGACAGCTAGAATCCTAAAAGGCTTTCACTCACGCTATGTTTAGTTTCATCAGTTATAAGGAATGCTATTAAATAGAATGTTTTATTCACTTTTTAAACTATATTTAGATGAACTGAATCGTATCTTTCGACCATTTTTTTTTATCGAAACAAACGAATCCTTTATGTTGCATGGGTCAAATTGGAATGGTTATTTGCAGATAATTATTAAAGTACTATTATTCATTATTATTTCCTTAATTAACTTAATTAAAAGTTTTCCGAATTGGGTACGTTCCCATTTGGAAGTATTCTTCTCGATTATTTATATCATAGGCCTATCAACTACAAGCAGTTAACTTCAACACAGTACGTACTAGCTAACTTGTATTGCTGTTTTTTTATTCTCCACTCTTCCTTTCCATACTGTTCAGTGTGACATGATGACACGTATTATGATACACCTCATGATTCACGAGTTGGCATGACTTTTATCGATCATGGTATACCTTATAATGTAACCATTAATGCTTGATGTGGTCAATGGCTTGTTTTTTTTATCGCCATTAACAATATATCAAAAGGCATTTTATATATACCATCACTAGATGTCAATATCTGAATAACAAGCTTGGGAAGGACAATTCATTCTAGCAAGGGTAACCCACTTCAGTACGCAACCATTCTCTTGACTGATGGCGTACGAGTACTTCAAAGACGATTTTGAGAAAGTCACGAATTATTAGGAAAGAGGAAAAAGTCCTTGGGGCGAAATTCTGCAGAAGAAAACAACTTGAAGACACCAGGGGAAAGTTTTTAAAAATATGCGAAGTGGCTACCACGTGGCATCTGCTGAGCCAGGATATGCAAATCATTTCGGATGGAAGGTGGCAAGGAGGGAAGGAGTCAGCTGGTGCAAGGAACGGCTCCCAGCTGCGGATGTTGACAGCATATCGATTCCTTATATTATCGATATTATCCTTCACTCCTCCCCCCCTATATCATATCTTAACATTAATAAAGTGATTGATTGTCGATATAAAAAAATATATATACAATTACTATACGCATAAAGTAGAAGAAAAGTTAAATGGTCGTGTTTTGTATTCACATTAGAAGTGGCTATATTCCAGACAGTAATCTTAACATTATGAGTCCTTTATTCTATAAATTCTATATTACTGCTTGTGTTCCATATAAATTTTTCCGTTTAGTATTATACCCTTGAAAAGTATTGCTATACACAAACATCTTTCAAATACAAAAAAAAAAACACTGACACATTGACATTGACATAGACATCTTCAGTTTTCATTTAAATATATATCGGTTTTTACTTTTCTTTTGCATTGTACAAGTATTGGAAGGTATTTGGCTGATTAATGTAATAGCATCCATTCTTCATCAATTCGGCATGAATATGAGACCAACATAGTCTCGAAACGACAAGCATTGACTCAAACTCGAGAACCATAAGCATAATAATAACCATAAGTCCCTGGTCAAATTATTAGACGCACTGCAAGATTTCATGTAAAATATTAATTACCGAGTGATATTGTACCATTTTATTGTTTTAAATTGATTTGTTTTTAATTTTTATACTATCCAATCAATGACTGATTAATTTAACATAAAAAAAAACAACATTAATTTGGAAAATCATATGTTTATTAAGTTTAAAAGAAAAGTGAAAATAATGTAATTAAAAGTCAATATTTAGTTGAACCACCTTTAGCCGCTATCAAAGCTTTAATTATATTTTTATTTTAATCTATCAATTAAAAACTGTACTGTCTCCTGCGTTTGAGGATGATGATTCCACACATGAATAATCTTTTCTAGGAGCTGGGTTTTGTTGGTGATCACATCTTTAGCCACTTCACATGATCACATCTCTTTTCATCAGCTCCCACACATTTTCAATTGGGTTCATATCGAAGCTACTACCCGGCCTATCCAACAGAGGGATATTTTCTTCTGCCAAAAAAGCTTTAACAGGCCGAGCAGTGTGGCAGGGAGCTCCATCTTGCTTGAAACTGAATGGTTTATCTTTTGGAAACCATTCTCTGAGCTGCGGAATCAACCGATTTTGTAATACTTCTTTGTACTGATCTTGTCTCATTATTCCTTTTACGACGTCCAGACGTCCAGTGCCCTTGCTGCAGTTGACTGACCAAATCATCACTTTGGTGGGATGTTTAAGCGTAGGAGCGACACAGTCAGGATGAAACTTTCCTACATGACTACGACGCACATACAGAGCTTTATTCTTCAAAATTTCGAATATGCTTTCGTCATTGAAGCAGACCTGTCAAAAATAGAAAAAATATATAAACTTCCATGTTTCTTTGCTTTATTTAACTGAAAATGATAATAATGTTTCAATTTTTGATCAAATTACAATATCTTACCGATCTCCAGAAGTCCACATCTTTGTCTTGCCATTGTTTGGTCCACTTCAGGCGCTTTGCTTTTATCGCAGCTGTTAACTTGGGCTTCCTGGCGGGGCGACAGGCCTTAAAATCTAATTCTTTCAATTTTCTTCGAACAATGCGCTCAGAAGCATTTACACTAGCATCCTGGAGTTGTGATTTTATCACCTTTGTTGTAGCAAATCTGTTTTCTAGACAAATTTTCTTCAAAACATCTCTCTGACCGTGGAGTGAAAATTGATTTTCTACGGCATCCTTTATTTCTTTTCGGGCTAGATTCCTCCCCTCACTTAATATTCTTTTTTATGCGTCGTACACAAGCTTCAGAAACCTTAAATCTTCGTGATATTTCCCGGTTTGTAAATGTTTTCGCATTCGCAAGGGCCTTCACTTCAGCTTTTTTACGTGGTGAAAGATCGCCTTTTCTACCCATAATGAAAATGGTCCAATTATTTTAATACACTGCATAGAAAATAGACTAATTACTGAGTAGTATAAAACTGTTAAACAAACAACCACAGTACATAAAGCCACAGAAACACGTCCGTACCTGAAGCGATTCTCATCGCGACTGATACAGCATGTACTTGTTTACGTTCATGTATCACTTTGTCAACACAATGTTGCCATATGTTAAAAATAAATACAAATAAGGTAGTATACAACAAATCTTTTAAATAAAAATCAATAATATTGTAGTTTAAATATACAATTAAAACCTGTACCACTACAACCCATGAAGGATCTGGGGTTCAGTACATGGTAGAGACTGTACTGTTTCATGGACAACGGTTCTGCAAGGAGGCGACTTGTCCTAGGACACGCTCAACCGCCAGATTTTCCCCCCTTATCTTGGGTACCCTATTTTTATAACATTTTATAGAGGCTGGGTGAGCCCCAGGAGAGTCCTAGATCCTATATGATCCATCTCCCGCTGCAAACAGACTAAATAAAAGTCATGGCCTACAGCGGGATTTGAACCAGGATTTCCGGCATGGTAGCTTAGTGCTCTACCACTGAGCCACTCCACTCCCCTATCTATATACTAGTAAAGTTGGTCGTAAATATATATTGTTGAAAGTTCCAACTCTTAAGCTCGTTATTATTGTTTATTTTTTTTTGTTATAATTTTTTAACTATTTAGAGTAAGTTAGTTTTAAAAAAAAAAATTGAAGGTACATAAGTATACAATTACTGAATAAAAACTCATAAGAAACATAAAATTATTTAAAAAATATAGTGCGTCTAATAATTTGGCCAGGGACTGTATATATAGCTATTTCGATAAAATTAACCAAGTATCAATATGGTAGCCGTCTCCAAGTCATCTCCTTAAAAAATTTGAGGCCCTTAGATTTTGGATTTTGTTCTGTTGAGTGAGGATGGGAAAAATATATATGCAACAGCGTCGATGATTGCAGGTAACGAAATAGGACTCAAAGTAAATTCTCATAAGACAAAGTATATGACTAGTACAGGTATTTTGTGATTGATACAGAAATTACGGTGATATTTTTGTATTTAACTACTGAGTTAAATTAGGATACTTGTATGAAATATTTCATTAAATTAATTACTCAATAAATTAAGTAATGTATACGGAGGCAACCATAAAGAGATAACGGCCTGGTAGATAAGATGCTGAAACTTGGAGAAAGTTGAACCTTCATTCGACCTCGACCTCTCGAAGAATGGGCTACAAGCGCTTCTTGCATTTCTTCGGGTTACAAATATTTCCGCCTTTTTTTTTCCTACTTTGTTGTTGAAGGTGATGTTCGAACCAACGATTTATCATAACATCAGATAGACAGCATCAAGAAATGAAAAGGAGCCACTGATTTCAATTGGTCCCAGAAGGTTCGAAAAAAAATGAGTTTAAGAAGATTATCAATACTTTCGAGATTTTTTGTTAGGAGAAATTTCTATCTCCTCCTGCACAGCATTCTTACTCACTATATATACAATTAATTATTTGTAATTATTATTCGATTTCCCCATTCTATGTAAATTAATAGAAGGACCGTAAAACCCCTTCTGAAATAAATATTTTACTTCTGAGATCCCTTTGACTGCTCCCATCACGACTTTTCATCAGATTTCTTTGACAAAATTATAAGGTAACAAAATAATATAGATAATATAGGCGTCACCTTTTTAGTTATAGGTTTCATGTAAACCTGTATCATTATAATCCATAAAGTGAACTGGTTTCAGTACATGTTAGGGACTCTGCTGTTTCTAGGCAAATGTTCGAGGAGGGATTGATTTGGCTGAGATCATACTCCACCGCAAGATGTTTCCCGAATTAAACCCCTCTCCCGCGGAAGGGTCTTCAGGCATCGTCCCACAGGGTCGATTCACGGCTAAATCATCATCATCATCATCATCATACGTCGATAAAAGGATAAATAATTTTTCTACCATGGCCTGTCTCGAAATTGAGACCTCAAGAGCAATGAATAACGGAAATCCCGCGTACCATGCTACCCCGTTTCCTCATCAATTAAATAAACACAACAGGTTAAGAACGAAAAACGACTTATTCTGTTAAATTACGGTATAATAACACAGAGACCTAGTCAAACCTCACGAGGCTCAGCCTAGTTGTAATAAATTACTGAGCTGCACTAGAGACCACAAACCGCCGTGTAACAGTTACAAAGCTCCGCTTGCGCAACCTCTTCAGCCCCAGCCTTATTTGAATATATTTATTCCTAAAAAAGTAAGCGTCTTGTTGTGCTGTTATATAACCAACCTCAGAATCACTTTCTAAGCAATATGTTCGTTATCTATGTGTCAATACCTTTAAAGACCGCAGTGGAGAAATAGTCTTTTCATCGTCTTTTAAATCGACACTAACTTTGGAAAGGCTAATTAAAATAGACTTGTAGATCGTACGGCCGTGCTCCTACTAGTTTTTCGTTGTGATCGCTATTCCACTTTAGAAGAGTTGGTTTTGTAATTTGTTTTGTGGAATATGCATTCTAACTAACCACGGGTTGACGGAGTTACGGGAAGTATGATTTTTTTTTTTGTCATTCGTTGCATTTTCTTTATTATCGTTATTATTCTCTGTATTATTGTATTTCTACTAATCAGCCTAGCTTTCTACTAGTACTACCTTTCTTTCAACTTGTTGCTTTCTTTGTATTTATTTATTTTACCGACTGTATACTGCATACTGAATGCTGAAAATCTTGCATCTTTCTTTTTAAACTTTCAACCCAGGGTGTTCGTCATCCGCAATTCAATCTGAAGCCAATTTCTAACTTTAAATCTGTTTTCGAACCCAAAAAAAAAATTTCTTGGGTTACTAGATTCATACAAATTAAATTCCATAATATAATTTATAATTTTTTGTTAATTGTTTTAATTTTGAAATATTTTTATTTTAAAGAGAAAAGATACGCCCCCGGCCGGGATTCGAACCCGGATCCTCTGTCTCTCGGTGACAGTGCTCTAACAGAGGATCCGGGTTTTTAAACCTATCCGGCCGGGGGCGTATCTTTTCTCTTTAAAATAAAAATATTTCAAAATTAAAACAATCAACAAAAAATTATAAAAAATATTATGGAATTTAATTTGTATGAATCTAGTAAACCAAGAAAATTATACTTTTCTCTTTAAAATAAAAATATAAATTCCATAAAATTTTGTCGCCAACCCATGGCTCATACCCATGTGTAGAATTGTAATTAAATGCCTTAGAAGTATCTAGTACAGCAAAAGAAAGGTGCAATCGGAGTGAAGTACACACAATGATACTGCAGAAGACGGAAGAATAATCTCTCCTCGGTTACCCAACTCCAGGGGTCATAGACAACAATGGCCAAAGAACGGTTGCTTGCCCTAGCCAGTTCCTTAGCGCTCAAGCCATTCTTAACCAACCCAAACAAACAACCTCAGAGTGGCTAGGACAGGTGTTTTTTTATTTATAGGATTTGTAATGGGTACAGATGAAGGAAGCTGAAGACATTTTTCAGGAACCTCTTTCAAGAATTAATACAAATATTACAATATTAATTGAAATATTACTTCGATGAAGTTTGAAGCAGGCACGGGAGCATATGGTTCTCATAAAAAAGTACACTTCAGTTTTATTTTTTTATTTCCAATTTTTATTTTACAAGTAAATATTAAAAGCATAATACCTCCCTAATCCAATAAATTGTGTTTTGTGAATAATTGATAAGGAGTCATATTCTAATTAAGATTCGAGAGACATTATCATTATTAATAAAAATAACATAAATCCTTGTTTTAATTTTAACACTCTGGTCTCAGCTATAACTAAGTAAACTCACATAATTTGGATAGTTTTTGGGAAACATATTTTTTTTTTTTTATATATAGAAATATTGACTTTACTTTACTATTTTAATTTACCGTTATTTTTATTAATTCTTACAAGCATTTCATTCATAAACAGTTATATTGAGAAATATATTTCGTCATCAATTTGGCTATTCGCCCTCATGACGCTAATATCGGAAAAAAAATATTGATTTTTCAGTCGTGCCACTTGAACAGAAGCGCTATCGAAAAAGAATTATAATCATAAAATGTTAAAAGTATAATTGTTAGTTCTTAATTTCATATGCTTAAATTTAAAGTTGACCATTATGACTAGTTTGTAAAGAAATGAATAGATGGGCTATTCTCATTACCCAATTACTTGATGAAGATAAAAACCACAATAATTTGAGGAAGTGTCGTATCAATGAATTACCGAATGCCACTGTAGCAACCAACGTAACTCATCAATTAGGATCAAATGCTTTATGAAGTTTTATAATGAACTTACTTCAATAGTTTGTTTTATAATTGTACACATCTATATTTCCTTTTGCATCGACGACAAAATCCCTATATCCTTAGATCCCTACTCACTGTGAAACACTTGTTAATTAATTTATAACACATTATTAGCTCGTTTTAATACATCGATATAAAAAAAAATAGGGGAAAAAAGCAGGAGCATTCATCATTCAACATTCACATACATCCTGTTCTTTAAACAAGCCATTCAATCAGTCATTCTGTTTCCATGCGAATTTCATTAATTTTCCACATAAACATTTATTTTTCATTAATAAATTATTAATCCCAGTTAATAATTTATAATTTTATTTAATTTATACACAACAACTTAAATTAATGCATTTTTCGTTACTCTCCACTACCTTGCCCTGCACGACTTTATTTATAAACAAACGGCTAGGTATAGTTTTTTTCAAAAATATTTATTTTGTTTAACAGTATATTACGCACCTAGATTCATCATCATCATATTCTATCCTCATTAACCATCTATTCAGTTTGAGGAGGAATTCTGCACAGCCTTCTCCAGATCTGCCGGTTTTCCATCAACTCTTATGCTCCATTGGAGTCCCCTCATCTCAAAATCCTCTTCTTCCTAATTCTGTAGGTCGTCCTCTTCCTCGTTTTCCCTCCACTTTTCTTGGTAGGTGTCGCTATCAATCCTGTTAGGATCAATTCGCAGGAGGTGTCCAAGCCATCTCAGTCGGTTTTCCTCATCGTTGGCTGGTGGTGGTGTTCCGGGTTCGGTCTCTTCTTGTTTTTCCCTCAATCTTTCTGAGAAATATCATTTGTGCTGATTGTATTCTGGATTGGTGCTTCTTTGTTAACGTTCATGATTCTGAAGAGTACGTGAGGATAGGGAGGAATGTTGACTTAAATATAGTCACTTTCGTTTCCTTTTCTTCTTCTCTTCAGTAAAGAAATCCTCTCTTATCCGCTTCAAACCTGCCCGCAGCACCGATTCGCTCGGTCACTTCCTAATCGACGTATAGTTTTAAGTTTTAAGTTTTTCGTTTAGGTGCGCTCCCAGGTATTTGAAGTTCAACACTGTTACAAGACTTTATTATAGACTCTAATGACTTTCATTATTCTCCTTGGCTTCTTTATGACCCTCATCACTTTGGTTTTATTAGGGTTTATGATCATGTTTATAGTCTGCAATTCTTCTTTTAACCTGCTAGCAATATGCTGAAGGTTTGTGTCATTCTCATCCGTAAATGACATTGCATATCCAGCAGTGATAGGCTTATTAGGCTCAGATTGGCATATCCTAGGTGGAATTTTTCATTTGTCTTGGCCTTGGCCTTCCGAGCTGAATCCATGGCCAAAATAAACTGTAGTGGGTTTAGGCTACATCCCTGCCGGATTCAAATGGCGGTCTCAATTTCCTGAAAAGTGCAGTTAGCAAATCTTACTACACTCCTCGTTTTCTTATATAAACTTCCAACGGCAAGTATATGGCTTTTATCCATCCCTTTTTTTCTTAAGGCTTGCAAGATATTAGTTTTCCTTACACGTTCAAACGCTTTTGTGAGATCGACAAAGCACAAGAACATTTCCTTTTCCTTTTCTAGGGCTTTTTCAAAAGCATGTCTCATTGCAAAAATCAATTGGGTGCTCTAATTTTCACGAAAGCCGTATTGTTCCTTTTGGAGCAATCCTTCGACTCGTCTTCTTTTTCTCTTTTCTACAAGAGTTTGCAATATACCTTGCTTGGCACACTTAAGAGGGATATCCCTCGATGGTTGTTACAGTCTCTGTTGTCTCCTTTCTTAAAGATTGGGGCTATAAAAGCTACTTCCCAATCTTTCGGGATTTTCTTATGCTTCCAAACTAAGTTTAGTAAATGAAGCATAATCTCCATCTCCTTATCTTGGCTTCTATTACCCTGTTTTTAGCCTCAATCCTTTTCTTCAGATACTGTTCAAAGTTCTCTGGCGTTTTGTGTGCAAGATATTCTTGCCAATAGTCTTTTAATAGAGCCCAGAGTAATAGATGCTGACACACGCTAAGACCGTACCTACGTTTTTGAAAAACAAATCTGGATAAGTACCAATGTATATTTCAACGCTGTTCAGCTATATCCACACATTAACTTTTTGTTAAGAGCTTCTTTGAAAATGAAATGATTTCAGTCACCCCAAACTACAAATGTTCAGTTTTTATTTACGATTGTATAAGGTCATGTTCGAAAAGGGGTCTCTAGCCCAAAATAGGTTGGGAACCTCTGCTTTTAGTAAAGATCAGTGGGTACCAACAACTGGGGAAAACGGTTATTACAGTATGTGTTTGAGAGGGAGGGAGAGTGTGAAAGGGGCAGGCAGCGTGGTAGGCGGGGCGATATTGAAGTTGCATATTGCACAAAAATAATCTGACGGTTATAGGCGAGGACCTTAGGGGAGTGCTCCTTATGTAATTCCCAGCCGTTGCCGTGTAATCTCTCCCTTCTATTTAAAAGGTAGCCTTATGTAATTGCCACTTACCAGCTCACCTCTCACATTTTTTGGATTTCTGGTGAAACAGCATATAATAATTACTTAATAAAAGAGAAATAGAACGAATCCTAATTAAAGGAATATATATTCTACATTATGACCATGTCTATGGTGGGCTAGGTACGTATCCCATGCAGGTATCCCATATTGGGAAGGTTACCCAATATGATTTACTAGATTTTGCCCACGGCTTCGCTCGAGTGGAATTTGGTCTGCCACATAAAGTTTCGTGACAGATCATTTTAAAGAAATAATTTAATTTTTTTTTATCTATAAGTTACTCGTACATCCAAAATTTCAGATGTCTAACTTCAAAACTGACGGATTCCATACAATCTTTGAACCCCTATTATATTAAGAGGGAAACCCTTGGGGGTGGAATTATCCAAATTCCTTTCTTAGTGCTCATTTAAGCTATAAAAAGAACCTATCTGCAAATTTCAAAATACTACGTTCAGTGTTTTCTGCTGTGCGTTGACCGCTGGGTGTGTTAGTCAATCAAGTTACAGTTTTATATTAACTTCGCCTGTTTGGTGTGTTGATAAAAAGTAGCCTATATCCTTCCCCAGGCTTGAGATTATCCATATCAAATTTCAACACAAACGGATCAGCACAGCCATGAATCATACATTGACACTGATTAACAAACAGGACGGACAGAAGTTACTTTCGTTTACTGTTGTTCGTGTCAGTAAAATATTAGTATCTAATGTTATTGAATTTGTTGAAAAGGATTACTTAGCATAACGTATTCACTTGCCGTATGGCTGTAGCAAGATATTAAAACTGAAAGGATTACAATAATATACATATGTAGGTAATTTATCGATGTGTTGTAGTTTAGCGGTCCTACACCTACTGCAATATACTCCTGTAAACTATGTTACTTGATTTGTTTTTTTCAGCGAAAATATGTAGATTTTGCGATTAAGAAACACGTGAGCGAGCTCCTCAGGGGGGAGCCCAATAGCGATGCTAACAATATTCAACAATTAAATTAAATAACCGCGAATACCTATTCACCATATGTTATTGTTATATTATGACCAAATTACACAAAATCATTATAAATTGTAGCCTTTGTGTTATTCTGATGTATAACCTGTATTACTGTAAAGTTTCATCCAAATCCGTTCAGTAGTTTTTGCATGAAAGAGAGACAAACATACAAACTTTCGCATTTATAATATTAGTAGGATTAGTAGGATATCAAAACAAATAGTTTCACTCATGTTCTTTCTGTTATTTTAACAATTATGATCATGTGATTTGCATTTAACTATGTACTATAATGGATTCTCCACAGTACCTAAAAACCTGTAGGGGGGCACGTGCACCCGTGCGCCCTCCCCCTCTCCATAAATCCGCGCTTGCTATAGCCTATGGTGTTATTCTGATGTATAACCTATATTACTGTAAAGTTTCATCCAAATCCGTTTAGTAGTTTTTGCGTGAAAGAGAGACAAACATACAAACTTTCGCATTTTAGAATATTAGTAGGATTAGTAGGATATCAAAACAAATAGTTTCACTCATGTTCTTTCTGTTATTTTAACAATTATGATCATTTGATTTGCATTTAACTATGTACTATAATGGATTCCCCACAGTACCTAAAAAACTGTAGGGGGGCACGTGCACCTGTGCGTCCTCCCCCCCATAAATTCGCGCTTGCTATAGCATATGTGTTATTCTGATGTATAAACTATATTACTGTAAAGTTTCATCCAAATCCTTTCAGTAGTTTTTGTGTGAAAGAGAGACAAACATACAAACTTTCGCATTTATAATATTAGTAGGATTAGTAGGATTTTAACACTTAAAGGCTATTATCAGATCATTTGTACACCCACATATATATATATATATATATATATATATATATATATATATATATATATATATATATATATATATTGTTTGGATAATACATGGATATAATATGCAGCACAGTGTAATTAGAAAGTTATTTACATTGTGGTGTGATCCTCACTAGCCGAGTTTTGCTTACTTGACTAAGGATTTTGGAACAGGATAATTGGATTATTATTCTTATAGTTAATTATTATTTTTTATTTAACGATGGTTAATTTATTAATTATATCTAATTTTTTGTTTAATTAAGTTAGTGCGGGGTATTTTTATTCCATATACTGTTATATTACTTTCTTCCTTCTTAGTTCCTAGTTTAATGTTGTGTTGTGGAAGTACCACATGTTGTGATAAAGTTAATCTTAGGAAAATTGTTGTGCTTAGTGGAATAAAAAATAGTTATTCATTAATGGTTATTATTATTAATTAAAGCAACCTTTTATTAGATAGTTTGGAGTCAGAATTATAACAACAATAGACTGAATGAGTATTACAAGAGCTAAATAATTTTTTTGCTTTTTCCAAGATAGGCGTCCAGGAACCGCACAACAACAATCCTTTCATACGTCCTCACTAGGCTCCGGGGAAATTCTTGACACCCCGATAAAATTGGTAAAACAATATAGTATATGAATCTCACTTTAACAATGTGTTATTAAAATTAAACAAAACAATATTTAAAAAACACTGCGGGCTTGAGGTTTATAAGATTAAAAAAAAGAAAGAAAAAGGAACTTTTTCTTACGAGTAGGATGTGGGGTAGGGAGGCTCCATATTATAGGAAAAGTCCCCTTCCCTAACTTAGTTTCCACGAGGTCTTGGATGAAAGCTAAGTATTAGATAAAAAGTACGTGCTCTTATCATTGATGGAGAATCTAGTGAAAGGAAGAGTGGATGGCATGTTCCAATTTTCGGTGCCAATGTTCTTGACTACTTTCATCTTCCCCTCCTGTCCACCTCAACGTTTTCAAAATCAGTCAGATAACACTCCTGGCCAAGAGGTTCAATGACATCCTTAGGGTGCTCGATTGTGCAAAAAAAATCCTTCTCGCGCCTTGATTCCATTTCACAACAATTTCTTTAACTCACATACTTATGTATTTTTTTCACCGCGCACACACCTATATATTTTTCAGGTAATTATAACAATAATAGTGATCGAGAGGTGAAAACATTTTACATAGTTACAAGTTAAGCAGCACTTGAAGCCCTATGGTGCCGTCAAGCTAGACGAATAAAGCCTCAAAGGTTCTTCATTTAAAATCGATTAAAAAATAACAGGGAGCGATAATAATTTGAAGAATCCTTTCTTCTAACAATTTTCTTGGTGCTTGACGCAAGTCCTGGTCAAGCATCTAATCGATAACATATGTGAGATTTTTTTCATTTCTTGTGAATAACGACCAAAATAACACTAATTCACACAATAAAAATGTATTGTATAAAACTAAAAAACCAATTTCTATAAAAATTAATCTTTAAAGATACCATGACTGCTGAAGGTTAGAATGAAACCTGAAAAAATAATATTCATCAAATAATAAAATTCAAGTTCACGAAATAATTTGTAAAAATAAATTAATATCCTACATAACATGATTCCCGATGATGACCTTCAAAAAGTAGGAGTCAAATTAGAAACCTCAGATATCATATTTCTATAAAATAAAATCATAGTATTTTAAGCATAGTTTGACAGGTACTCAAAAGTTTCTTCAAAAGCCGTTTTTGTAGCATTGCATTGTTTATCAGAACACTCACCCGTCAATGAAATTCGGAATAAAGCTGCAAATTTTCTTAAGATTAACCAGTTTGGAAATGCTTGGAGGGTACTATTGGGCCAAAGCCTAGCCTATATCCTGCTGGCTCTAGATGTGACACGCAGTTGAGCAATAGCTCCTTTGCCAAACTCACGCCTCTCCATTCAACCCCAGGCGCCATACCCACCCACCACATGAAAAGCATTTCGAAACTGCCCCTATCCCTTAATCCCAAATATTATTTTCTAGATAGTTTTGGTTTAAAAATAAAGTCTATGCTAATCATATAAATATATACAAATTTTATTATCGAAATCGGGTTGAAAACTGTTTAATAATTAATATTTACTTCATGGCTAAAGCTTTATCACTTCACCCAGCTCTTCAAGAAGATACTATAGCAGAAACAATTTCAACATTACTTAGTAATAATACTTTATGTTTTGTAAAAGAGAGAGTTTACTAGCGAAAGATCATTGATGGGAATTTTGCCCTTCTAACGCGTTCCTAGCAAAAGGGCTTTTGTTTCAGAAAACTATGTAGTCTCGATTTTACAATAATTTCATAAATTGTTGTCGGGATAAGTAAAAATACGTCTTTCACAAACTGTGAGAGTGGGACGGCTTTTTTCATACCTTTATATATATATATAGATTTTTTGTTTGTTTTGTTTTTATTCATGAGTCAATACGAATATAGTCCTAACACTGCCACAAAACGCGTCGTTAATATTATTATTATTATATTATTACATTATTTTTTCTCTTTACGTCTAACATATTATAGTACATTTTGTTCACATACATAATTATTGAAGTCATTATACTGCAGTGGAAGTGGAACTAGTATAAGGAGATTCTATCCAATGGTAAAATGTTACTTTCTTTTATTATAATGCAATTGGGAAAAACCACAATGCAAAGCCTTATGTTTCAAAAAATACACCTACTTACCAGTCGACGTTTCGCCTATTCAGGCATTATCAAGACACCAAAATCAAAAAGGGGTTATGTGAATCGCATCTCGAAGAAAAAGGTGCAATACATCCCAACGATCAACAGCCCAAAAAGGCTCCAAACATGAGACAGCACACCACCACCAAGACGTTCAACATACAACTCTTGGCTTTTTGATTTTGGTGTCTTGATAATGCCTGAATAGGCGAAACGTCGACTGGTAAGTAGGTGTATTTTTTGAAACATAAGGCTTTGCATTGTGGTTTTTCCAAATTGCATTATAATAAATAATAGTGTTTCTTTTTGAGTTTTTGGTTCTATTTTAGTGTTACTATCTTTTCCCCTTTTGGTAATGAGAATGAGCTATCATATAAGAATGTTCGGCCATAGTAATTCTTACACTAACATTTCCTTTGGAATGTCCAATAAAAACTCTTTAGTAGGGAAAGCTAGCGAGGCAAATCACTAACGACAGTTGGGCATTTTTTATAAGCCAGCCCCTATACATTCCCGCTCTTACCTATGAGTCTGTTATGTCTCTGATTCAAACATTATTAAAGACACCACTCGACCGACAAAAATTAAATCATAAAATGTACTTTGAGCTTGAATTAAGGTCGTTTAATAAACCACAGTTGTTGAAGAAACTGTCTTACTAAGTATTGAAAACATCAAATTTATACGATAACTGATTTGATATGTTTCAATACCTTTAGTGACCTAATACGGTATCTGATATATTTTATATAATTTTATTAAGCTAATAGAAATGTTGATATTGAATAGTTGAAGTTTTATCTGCATTAAAACGTCACTAATAACAAGGGTTTTTTATTTTGTTACAGATACTGCTTCACGGGTTGATTCTATGTATCGTTGCAGCTCAGTGTACGGTAGTCGAAGACATCTTAGGCTTAAACAAGAAAAACAATGAAGTGGGAAAAAACCCTGGAAGGTTGATCAGTGGTGGTACATTTCGCAATCAAATAAAGCGACAACGGCCACCGCTCTCGGCCCCACCCTACGCCGTACCTATGGAGCCAGTCTTCAAGTACTCCCAAAGAGATCCTCTCTACGAGCAGAGAATTAGGAACATCACCAACATAGAATCATCTAGTATTTCGTCCAAAGCGGATCATGAAGCAGAATCGTCCCACCAAGTCGTGCATAAGGTGATTAAGTATAAGCCACCAGCAGTTATTAACCCGCCGTCACACCCTCACCCTTACTATGTCGAACCGCCAGAGCCAATTATTGAAATCATAATTAAAGAATCGAACGAGAGTTTACCAGCACCGACAACAACGCCACCTCCACCGACCACAAAGGAGCCAATTCATGTATTTTATGTAAAATACAAGAAAAATCCATATCCCAGTGAACACGGAGATGATATTATATATGAAGAACCGGTTCCAGCACTGACACCCCATGCGACTGAAATAGTGGAAGGAGGACAAGAAGAAGAAGAAGCAGAGCCGAATTACGGACCAACCTATGCTGACCCCTTACCTCCTCCACCGCCGAGCACAACACTCAGAACCATTATCCGGCCTGACTCCGAAACATATCATGGCTCAGGGCTCAAGGTTACATTCGGTGGTCCCCCGAATGAGGGGCATGGTGAAGAAGAAGCATGGCAAAGTGCGCCAAAACCTCAAGTAGCTCTTCCGGAAAACAAACAAGACATTGCCGTAGAAAGCACTACCGAATCGAACAAGCATCATTACTCGAAAAGACAGCAAGGCCCATTTCCTACTAATCAAATTAGACAGAATCAACCTTCTCAACCACCATTTATACAAGAAAATCTGCAATATAGGCAAATACAGTCTTCCCAGCAGCCGACTCCCACACAAACCTCGAGTCATAGGTTTCCCGTTCAATCCCAGTTGAACTATCAACAAAGTGATTTGAGATTAGCGTTTCCTCAACAGCAACATGGCCATCCCACAGTTCTACTGCCCACAGATGGATTCCAAAACGGACAGTTTCAACAAAACCCCGGAGCCAACCATCCTTTGCAACAGAAAAAATATCCCCAACCTGAACAAGGGCCTTTCTCAACAAGACAACCGCAATATAATGACAGGACATTTTTGCTACCACCACAGCCTCAACAACAGTACTCTCAAAGCGATCCCTCTTTGAGGAATCAACCTCCTACCGCCCATCAAATTCAAGAATATCAACGGCATAAGGAGTTTCTTCATCAACAAAGTTTAAAGCAGCAAGCAATTCAAAATAAACAAGCAGTTCCTACCCAACAAAATAGGTTTTTGAATAACCAACAAGTAGAGCATCAAAACATTCAGATTATTTCCAACAGGTTTCAGAATAACCAGCAGCAATTCCATGCACAACCGATACCGAAACCAGAAAACAGATTCCGAAATAACCAACATCAAACGGATTCACAGGTAACAGCTGCTAGATTTACTAATAACCACCAAGCCCCTTTGCAGCAAACAAAATCTCAGATTCCACACATTCATGTAGAACAATCGCCAATAATTGATCAAAGCCAACTCTCACAGCACCTCAGTCCTCAATTGCAAGCATTCAATCAGGTTCCGACCACACAGAATTCGATTCCCCAAAACTATCCCTTCGAAAACAAAAATTACAATGATGGTACTAATTACGGCTTAAGGATTCATGGGAAAACTCCTCAACCAAGTATTACGAACCAACAAGCTCAGCAACCGCCGAAACACAATACCTTTTCTCAAAGAGAACACTCCAATTTTAATCCACAATTATTGAAACAAGGAGAAGTAAGTACAAGAAATGAAAACAGAAATACGGAAAATGCTGAAATCATAAAATCTATATCATCTCTAGAAGAGCATCAAATACAACCAGGATACAAAGACGCCGCAACGGACCAAATTATTCCATCCACGCCTAATCCGTTATTAAAACAACAAGGTGATATAGTCAACATACAGTCAAATCGAAATCAACAGCAATTCGGATTTCCCCATCTATTTCATCAACAAAGACCCTCAGAGAATAGGTACACAATCAGAAATAATCCACCGTCGAATACTAAACAACATTTCAATCGTCAACCCACCGATACGGAAATTTTAAATTACTCAATTAAAAACACTGCATCTTCGACAGCTACTCCGCCAGTAAGTGGTTCGACGGAATCGAGGTACAATGAGAGAAACAAATATTTAACAGTATACAGTAGACCATCGCACAAGCAGCCACAAAATAACAAGAAGACATACGTATCTACCACTTCCAAACCAGATTTCAGACTATCTCCATCCGTAACTCCTAGCACTGAAGCACCGAGATTCGAACCTACATCCGAAACTAAAGAAGAAATCACCAAAGAGGAAGAGGACAGAAAGAAGGCCAATATTGCAGCGTTACCACAAGAAGTGCCCGATGATCTGAGAGAACAGTTGCTGAGCTCAGGGATCCTAGGAAACGCAGATATTCAGATATTGGATTACGACAAAGTAGGTGATATACCCATCGAAAGCTTGCCACCAGAGGCCCTAGAAAATTTTTATGGAGCTGGAAGTGCCCCAGTACCATCGATAGTCAAACCGAACGATTATAAAAAAACTGTAGAAATGCGGGTTGTCCGATATGATCCGAATAGCGAAGAGGGTCAGGATATATCAAGTAAATATCTACAGGAAAACGCCACTAAAATAGATCCCGTTGTATTGAACGATTCTAAATACAAGAGATACTTACCTCTAAAAGTTAGTGGGAGTCAGTTCCCGATTCCGGATGTACCACAACTACAAGACAGGATAGTAAATAGTGTCGTTGTCCTGGCGCCAGTGGATTACGACTTCATCAAGTCACAAGGAGACTCTGAAGATCTGAGGAGAGGGAGGGTGATACAAATTCAAGGAGTTAAATTCATTGTTGGTGATTCCTTAATGACTGTCATAAAAGAACCTTCAAAAGATAATTACCAAAAATGGCTTCAAAATGAACTGTCTGTTCCAGCAGAGCACCAGTCTGTCATACTTCTGGTTACAAAGTAAGATGATATCATTAGCCACTTATATTTTTATAGTTATAACTGTGATGCAACATTTTAATATTTGATTTGCAACATATCTGAGATAAAGCTATTAAAAATAATAAAAAATATCCAGTTGGTATAAACCGTGGGAGGGAGAAATAAATTAGAGTTATTTCTGAATGATTTATTTGGTAAAGTGAGGTCTGCTAGGACTTGGGAGGATAACTTGAACTCCCAAAATATAGGTTGTTTAGATCCGTAATGGCAGTTATTTACTTTACACTAAAACATACATTTTACAATCCAGGAGCACTTTGTTTCACTTAATGGCTACATGAAGTAGGTTAAAGAGGTTGTTTAAAAAACACACACAAAAAAATATTCAGTAATTTTTTTTTTTGTTTCATTCAATTCAACATAATTAATATTTTGCTGGCTGGTTAGATATGAACTAGTGGTCTATCTTAGAACTTATTTAGTCATAAGTCTTTGTTAGTGCTATTTTTAAATTGCAGGACTAGCGTTAGAATTAAATAGACTGAAATAAAGATGTTAGATTCTCTGTTCATGAACCTAAAAGATTTTAATTCATATCATAAAATTGTTTATACTCATATCCTGGAGTTTTTTAGACTTTCTTTCACTTTTATTTTATAATTGTTTTCTCTTGTCTTTCTCCTTCCTGGTTCTATTCAATTTTTTTTTTTTTTTTGTCTTACCTATATTATATTCATACAAAGCCATTGTTCTGTTAATCTACTTCAAAAGTTTTCTCAACGTTTATCCAATTATGGATGGTTTGGAAGAATTGAGAGCGAGAAGCGACCCGGTAAGTTCGATCCAGTTGAAAGCATTTGGTTCCATTGACACCAATGCGAAGAGATAACATCTTTCTTGAGAGTGACATTGTGTCCCTAATTAATGAGAGAAACGTTGGAGATATGTTACCTTTCTAATTATACGGGCTGATTATGCTCAAAAGCGAGAAAACCAAGGTCCTTAGACAATTGTTGAAAGCTCAGTTTTCCACACATCGATTACTTCATTGACCGTCACATCGTTGAAATATAAATATTATATATAAAATTTATGTACAAAACAAAAATTATGTTCTTTTTTCTCTTCAACAAATAGAGCATTTATTCAACAGTTTTAATTTTACTTAAAAGGGATACTAAGGAAATAATAGTAGCTCTTAAAAGTTTATTATATTTTATATATAAGTTATTTCTTATTACCTTAAATGTTATATTACTGTTTTATTGTATAATTTGTTAGGATAAAAAAATACTTTTTTTTGTGATTCATAAAGAATTATCGCGGAAATTAGTCAAATATATATATATATAAACGTTAAACAAAGTCTAAAATCGTGTTACTCCTAGTTGATAAAGCCATCTGGTTAATCTTACAAAAGTTTAAGATTTGTAATAAATCTTAAGACCGTGGAAAAATTCCAACGAAAAGCCAAACTAAAACAGAAATAGAAATTATCTGTCCAATATTTCGCCCATTCAGGCATCCTCAGGGTAGAAAGAGAATAACAGCAAAACAAAACATGAATAATGCACCCAAGAATCATCCCACCACCTCGAAGGCTCAAATGCAACTATTATTATTATTTGTAATAAATCTTGAAAAGGAAACCATTAATAAAGACTGACCCACCCTTTATCATAATTTATTATATTTATTGCATATTAAACAAAAAAGATGACGCTCGCAGTATATAATACCTAAATATATATAAAATTTTAAGCTCCCTTTTCTGCATAATTTTGCACGTTTTTTTATTTTTTTAAATAAAAATTCGGTCTCTAATTATAACAAAAAATTGAACCTACAACAGCAGTTTTAGAAAATTGCAAGATTGTTGGCCTTTATTTCTAAATAATAATCATATTATAATCAATAACCACAAACCACTGCAAATTAAATTACAAAAGAAACGTAAAATGAATAAAAAAATAGGACGAATTGGCTAAATCAATTTAAACGCAAATTAAAAAGTCTAGCTATCGGCGTTTGAGCTAACCAATCCGCAACAATTACAATGCAAATATCGCATTATCACAAAATTTCCAGTTGATCAAGGGTGCGCCCGCCCCTCCTCTTCAAGCCAGCCCCAATCATCATCAGTAGAACAATATAAATATCGTTCTATCAATAAGTAAGAAAATGAACAACAGAGATACTTATGCGAATGTAATTTCTCTATTAATTAACGATTGGTGTAATTTCTTTTAAATACAGTGAATCGTGTCGGTTTATAAACTTCATATTCCATATCCAGATACTTGGTTATTTTTCCAAGGACTGCTGACAATAAAGCGTCTTGAACTTACGGTTGCAATCCTGTTATAGATCGATTTTTAAAATTACCCGGAAAATTCGGTCGGATACACATCTATTGAACAAAAAATGCTTTTACATAGAGGTGATTTAAAGTTTATAATCGATTGGAACATGCCCCTGAGCACCTTTTAATGTTGCATGCGTTCATTTAAAGCTCGAAACAATGAAAAACACGTTTGTATAGAAGCTTTTCCAACGGTTTAGGCATAAAGGGTTGTACGTTCACAATACGCCCTCAGATAGGTTTTAATAAAAGTTGAATCTCACAACGCTACAAACCCTTCGGTATTCATTAGAAGTATAAGAGACTATGACGAGAACTGGACCACAATTTTGAGTTTAACTTGTTTATTGACAAATATTTCATATGCAACAATGACTAAGTGTAATGACAATTAACGCATAATACATTGGTAAAAAAAATGGAATATAATTAGTACTATATGGATATACACTATAATAAGGTCACTAATGAGATCCCGGCACTTACTTCACGACGTTACTATAACTAGAGTTCTAAGACATGATTAACATTAAAGAGCGATTTTCCCATTATTGAATCATGTAACGATGTAATACATTCACATAAGGTTTACATAATTGATTTACTAAACTACTAATTATTACTCCTTATACAACGTGCAATTCTAGTGGATCATAACAGATTCGTAATTGATGTCGTACAAGCATAACTATCAACTAACTTTAACATAATTTAATTTGTCCAAATGTTGCTGCCAAAATATAATTAAATTAGCTTAGGCTGAGAGGCAGTCATTCAGTCGATATTCCTTCCTTTATGGCTCATTGAAACATTTCGTATTCTGGATATTGCTTTTTCAAAAATATATTTCCTTATATAAAATTCAATGGATGCCATACATTATTATCATGTTTTATTAAGTTCAATGGTGAAGTTGATACTGGGAGTTTTTAATTCCGACTCTAAATTAGTCTTATAATAAAACTCTATATATTTTTTTTTTTTTAGTGTTTCATAACACTGGAACTCCTGGGGCTCACCCTGCCTTTATGAAGGAGATCTGGGATCACGCTAAACTAGGTTTATCCCACAAAAAGTTAACCAGTTCATTGAAGCCGCTTGTTTTCAGAAGGGTCTCACTCCCCTGAGTTAGAGAAAACTAAGCGCTGAATCCTAACCGACGGGATTAGCCATCAACGAAAAAGAAACTGGAGTAAGATTGAAGCTGGAGTGGAAGTAATTAGGACAAAAATAGTAGAATATATTTAAGTCGAGACATATCATCATCCATGGATTACCATTAATTTACTGTAAATTTTCTTTAAATAATATCCCCTCTAAAACGTATTTCAAAGAATGTATGTGTTAACATTATACCAAAAAGTTAATACAGTTACGCTTCAAACAGTTTAGTAGAAATTTAGTCCCAAGAAACACATTTTTTATTTTTTTTAATGTTTGTTCTTTAACCTTCTTTATATTACCTGCATCCTCTGTGGGAACTCCTTCCTATAGTGATTTACAGCCAATGCGATTTTTAATTAACTTTTATACTCATCAAGTATATTTAAATATAAAACTCGCTACTGGGATTCGACATTTTCTATAGTGAAAATAGTTTCCCTTAGTATGTATTTTCTTCTACCCTCAAAGAATTTTATCATCATATATATCATCATCATCACATGGCGCTATGGTACATTTTTCTTGGCCTCCTCGACGATATTCCTCTACTTTGAACGATCTTCCGCTGCTCCATGTTCTTACCCTCAAGAGTTTAAGATCTGCTTCCACATCATCCAGCAATCGCATTCTAGGCCTTCCTCTTCCTCTTTCTCCATGACCTCCCTCCAGGATCAGTTCTGGGAGCCTTTTTTTATCCATTCTGTGAACGTGCCCAAACCATCTCAATCTTGTTTTTTTAATAGAAGAAACTATATCAGGTTCTCCACACAATTCCTTAAGTTCTTGGTTCCTTTTCATGCGGAAACGATTTCCTTCCTTGGTTGGACCATAATCTAACAATCTTTCTCTCCCAAATATTCAATAACTTCATGTTCCAGTCTGTTATCTTCTGTTATGATGGTCCCAAGATACTTAAATGTCTTAACATTTTCAAAACTGAACCCTCCTCCTTGGAGATATCCACTGGATGACAGTTTCCTCGATGACAGCATGTACTTGGTTTTATCTTTATTTATAATGAGCCCTGCCTTCCTAGCTGCCTCTTCACATTCCCAAAACGCATCCAAGAGCACGTTTTCATTTCTTGCTGTGATGATCACATCATTAGCATATGCGAGGTTGGTCATGTTGTTATAAATACACCCCTCTTTCCTTACTTTGGTTGTCATTATTATCTTCTGCAGCACCAAATTAAACAACACTGGAGATATAGGGTCTGCTTGTTTAACACCTTTTTTAATCGAGAAGTCTCTGGAAATTTCTTCCTGTGCCTTTACCACACCGCTATTATATATCAATACCATCCTTATCAATCTGATAAGTTTTTTATGGCACCCAAGAAACATCAAGTTTTCGTACAACTCATTTCTTTCTATGCTATGACATACATGTTTGTAGTCAATGAAGAGGTGTAGATCTACATTCCATACGTTACATTTCTCAAGCAGGTTCCTGATGGTAAACATGTGGTCAACAGTAGATCTTCCAGGGCGGAACCCACATTGATAGTCACCCTGTTATCATTCTGCTGTTATCATTCATCTTTTCAACAGTAGTGATAACTATATAACTATATAACTATATAACTGATAACACTTTCTAGATTGAACAAAACAGCGTTATCCCACTATAATTTTGGCATTCTGATTTATCTCCCTTCTTATGTATCGGCACAATAATTTCACATTTCTCCCATTCCTTTGTACCATTCCTTAGGTATTTCTTCCTTATTCCATATTTCTAGGATTAGTTCATAAATTTCACGATGCAACAAGCCTCCATCATATTTTAGCACTTCAGCAGCAATATCATCAAATCCTGGTGCCTTCTTATTTTTTAATTTTTCAACAACTTCTTCCACTTCTTCTGGGTCTTATGGTTCTAGAGATATATCATCTTCTAATGGCTCCGGTAAGTTTATCATTGTGGTTTCTTGAGAATAATCTTTGCTGGAGTTAAGCAAATCATTGAAATATTCTTTCCATCTTTTGGCTCATACTTTGTCTCCCAGGAGTGTGTCATCCCTATCTTTGCAGAAACCTATTCGGGGTTGAAATCCTTTTCTTAGCATTTTCAACCTTTGGTAGAAGCTTCAATTGTTTTCTTCTACCCTCAAAATCTTCTATCATTCATTTTAGGTCTTCTTCTTTCTCCCTCTTCTTGCTTCTGCACAGTTTTTTGGTGGCTTCCCTCTTTTTTGTATAGTTTTCAACAGTTTGCCTAGTCCTCTGTATCATCCTCATGTCAGTTTTTTTCTTTCCATCAACTGAAGCCTGACATTCCAGATCAAACCAGTGGCATTTTTCCCATTTCTCCCATCTGTTATTGTTTCCTCCGCCGCCGCATTTACAACAGCTCTCTTTATTTTTTTCGCATTTATTCACAATGCCTTCTATTTCTTCTAGTTCCACATTTCTTAAATTCTCCTCCACTTGCATTTCGTATGCTTTTTGGATCTCTGGCATTTTTAAGGTTTTATATTATACTTATGGGTACTTTTCCTATTTTTTTCCTTTTGTTTTTAATTTTATTGTAGAAAATTGGCTTGGTTGTTAAATTGATTTGGCTTGGTTATTAAACAATTTCTGAATAATTTGAAAGAAGATCAGAATTTGTATGAGATTCTGGATGTGAGCTTCAGTGTTTTTAAGCCTACGCCACTACAACCCATGAAGGGTGTTGGATTGAGTGCATAGTAGAGATTCACTCAGCTGTTTCTAAGCCAATCCATCTGCAGAGAGGTGATTTGCCCTAGCTCACTCTCAACCTTTAGTCCAATTAATGAGGATGTAGGAATATAAATGGAATCCCTGAGGCTCCTACATAATAGACATAGAAAGAAGATATACAGATGGCCAATCATGTAAGGAGTAATAATATCTTCCTGAGGGGTTGGCCATTATGGTGCGCATTACCGACCATGGAGGTGTCGAAATTCCGAACGTCCGCTCGCCTACCATCAGCTTCGCTTTCTATTTATGCAACAGACAATTTAATATGAGTCATCCTTTAGCTTTAGAAAGGAACCTTGTTAAGGGTAAAAGATTAACAGGCATTCTTTCACAATTACATCCCGCTACATCAACTGTCGACTGATGGGGCAGAGTGAATGCATTAAGTTGTGCCTGCAATCTAGAATTATTATTGCGAAGCCTGTTATGTTGGTTTATTTAATTTTTAGAGTACTCTTTAATCTTCTGGATTAGAAAACTATATTGTGTTACCAGGCTATTCTTCAACGTCCATCGATTGCAATAATCAAACAGAATAAATCAAATCCAATATAAGAATGAGTATAGTAAAATGGATGGTATGTTATGGTCAGTCTGGATATCGCAAAAGGCCACCACATTTTTTGGACAAGCGAGGTTCAAAACATGTTACGTATTCGTTTATATACTTCAGTTAAGTTAAAAAGTGTAAAAGTAAGATCTACTTGAACATACACAATATAAGTCAACTGATCACAAGTAAAAGTTCCAAATAAATCGCTTAGTAAGGTACAGCATCACCCCGCAGGTCGCCCACTGTCCCACGGCTGTTAGTATGATACAAGAGTAAATTTTCTGCCATGCGGATAGGTCCCCTAGTTTCCACATTTCTGCTGCTATACCGTCCTCTACTGCTACCTTGTTATTCTTCAATGACTTGATAATATTCTCTATGTCTTCTATTATAGGTGGCTCTATACTCGTACTATATATTGTGCCTATGTAGGCACTGGGAAGGGCCCACCTTATACGAAGCATTTTTTAGACACAAATACCGTTAGATGTTAACTACTTTATTGACAATATGTTTCCCTGATGTAGTCCATAGTGTTGCGTTCTCAATATTGACTAGTTTTGTTTTTTTCAGAGGGAAGGAGAAGAAAGACAAGGAGGAGATCTACATGTATGAAGCTAGCAGCGGGAAAGTGACCAAGCTCAAGGGTGAATTGAGTTCTGCCTTCGTGGAGGTGGCTGACTCCAATTCGCAGAGCCAAGACCTCGAGGGCCTCTCATCCCACTAGCCACCCACCACTCGCAGCCATACTGGACTCCTCACTCGGTTCATATCTAGCCGAGCTCTGTGCATCCACCACAACAAAGGAATCATCAATTCCATTCGAGTCTAACCTGATTCGAAGCGAACATTCGTTTTGTGTTAAACTTAAAATTGAAAATGATGTATAATTTTTTTTCTTAATTTTCACATAGTAATTATTTTACAGTTATCGTAAATTAAGGTAAAGTAAATAAGACTTATTTATTATTACGTTTAATGTACACATATGTAGCATAGTTACCAATCGCTCAATTACAAGAAAAATTAATTAGTAAAAATTATTAAATCATTAATTCGTAAGCAGCGACGTTGTCTTATTAGAAAAATAGTTCATTTGAATACATCTGTCAGTTAAAATAAGAAATTGACAAGATGGCTTGGGTGGTACGAGGGCATTATAACTATCCATCCCTAATCCCTGCATCGATGAAGCCATCAATTCTCACGTTTCATTTAAATAATTCTTTTTTTCTGAATCCATTCCAACCCAATGTTAACCTCGTTTCAGCAGTGTCGTCGAATTCTTTTACAGCGTTCCGCTAGGCATGCTGCTAGTTTCCTCAAGCCTTAATCTGAGACGAAATTTACAAGGTGTGATATGTGAGTGGTATCTCAGTAGTAGATATATTGTGTGTGTGTGTGTCTATATGTGGGTGAGTATGCGCGCGGCGCGCGTGTGTTTGTTTTTTTCTTCAGAGTTATCCAAAAATTATTTATCTGACTCTGTTCATATGACTGTTTGAAAATAGTAAAGACTGTTATTTATTGAGCATAGAAACGAAAATGACACTATTTTTTTCTAATCCAAACGATAGCAGACACATACAGTCACCGGACACAAACAATTGCTCGAGAATTATATTTCCTCCAATGGTTATGTATGTATAATGCAATGTAATAAGTAATGTAATAAAGCTTTATCAACGAAAAAAAAAATCCAAATAAACAAAACGCTAATGTGACCAATGAAAAACTTATAATAATATATAACTTATTTGCATATATAACAAATGATAATAACTATTATTATTTTCCACCACAAATAAGAAAAGGATTTTCTGTAAACAGTTGTTGGGATGAAAAAAAACTGTATGAAAATAATTATGAAATATAACCAACTTATTTCTTTATTTTTTCTGGATCGGTTATTAATTCGTGTATCCAATTTACACTAATTTTCTTAACTTGGTGCTGTTATTGAAAGATATACAAATTTTTAATGGATTATGTAAAGCATATATTTTTATATTATTGATTCATTAGATTACTTGGATTTATTTAGATGGTGAGGACTTATTTTCAGGTCTCTAGAATGCAATCTAGTCTAAAATAAAATTGAAAAGAAACTATTTATAGAATTAATACATATTATACATTATAAGTACAATATTTGCCACAAATATATCACTCTGAAAGCGATACTCTATGGTATGGAAACATTATGAGAAGGATTCATGGACCCAAAGTAACACAAGAGGGGTATAGGTGAAAATCCAACGAAGAAATATACATAAATTTGAAAGATCTTGAAACAGTCATCAGGACCAGGAGACTGGGGTTCTACGGCCACATGCTCAGAATGAACAGAAACATTTTCGATACAAATAAATATAAATAAATGAAACAAATAAAGGAGGGGCTGGATAGGATAAAAATCAAGGACAAGGACTTCTTGGATAGAGATCTTTTCGGAAAAAAATGAAAAGATGTTGCGGATCTAGCAGGAAGGAAGGAGAGACGTGGGAGAAAATGGACCAAGGAAGAGCGAGAGGAACAGTCGAAGAAGATGAGAGAGTATTGGCGTAGAAGGAAGGCGGAGAGTGTGAAGAAGATTATTAACAGATATTCGCGTTGTCTTTTCTGGCCGATTAGTGTAAAAAAAAATACATACAGATGTTTTTGTCATCTTAAAAAGAAATGAATGAGATAAAAATAGTTGACTGGATGATCTAATGTAAAGGAGATAGTTGGGAGGTGCAGTCAATAAGTACATAATGTACTGTACTTATTGACTGCACCCCATGCAACTATCTCCTTTACATTAAAAAGAAATGGTTTAATCTTGAATATTCTTCACCACTTAACGAATCTTACTAACCCATTTAATTTCAAACATTCCTCCATTACTTATACACCAACGACCTTTTGTAAATATATAACAATTTTAACGACGCAATTTGGATTATGTTATGAATTATTATACAATAGGAAAACTTTAAAACTTTCAAAGTGATATATACTTATAGTTAATATTATGCTCTGAATATCTACTAAAAGGTTAATAATGTGCAAATTTATAAGTAAAAAAAAATATTTAAATTAAATAATAAATGGATTTCTAATAGATGAAAATTGAAAACGACTGAAGAAGTTGAAACGTATTTTTAAATAAAGAAAAAATGTTTGACTGGAAAAAGGTTTTTTTACTTACTTGAATGAATGACTCAAAAATATGTACTCCAGTAACATAAACAAGAGATTTAAAATTAGAAAAAGCTCTGAATTGATTAAAAAAAAAAGTTATTCTGGGCACTGCATCTATTTTGCAGTATTAGTTTGCAATATCGAACAAAGTAAAAATCAATATTCCAATGGGTATGCATATCAAAATAGTTAGATAAACATCTCAAATACTACAAAAATAAAAACAAACAATAAATTATTTTAAAACAGTAAGGAAGAGTAAAGAGAAGAAGAAGAAAAAAATTAAATTAATGGATATTGCATTTATAAAGAAGTTCAATATATAGATACAATAGGGGATTGAATGGAAATAAAAGAAAATCCACCTAGCTAAATAACACTGAGAAGAAATATAATCCTTAAGCAGTAAATTCTACTTTCATAATAATTCAAGTAGTAATTGGCTTGTGGTGATCACATAGATATATGGATGAGTTATGTATTATTTAAAGGTATATGATTAGGAATAGTTTAATTATGTATAATTAGTTATATATTAGTGATAAATATAAGTATATAATTGTTATATAACAATATATATTATATATTGGCTCGAAGATCTCTGGATCGATGATCGCAGGAATCTTCGAGCCACAACTCAAAAATGAAAACATTGTATATAACAATTATATACTTATATATAACTAATTATACATAATTAAACAATTCCTAATCATATACCTTTAAATAATACATACCTCATCCATATATCTATGTGATCACCACAGGCTTAAGAGAAAAAATAAAATAAAAATTTACTTAAAAGCAAACAAATAATTTACTGTGTTAAATATGAATTAATTCAAGTCGTTACATTACTATCAATTTCTCTGTCATTCAGATTGCATTGCACAGTGATATTGCACTTCATTTTAGTAAAATTTGGACCCAATCATCTTGAGTCTTTCCCAAACAAACCTACCAAAGAGAATGCTGCAATAACGGAGCTTTCCTGTGGAACGAAAACGACTTTCTCCATGAATTGATATATCTTGAGTATTCAGTGAATGGAAAACGGGTGGTGAAGTTTATTGTCGCAAATGGTGAACGGGAGTGCCTCCATACTCATGGGGTGCCTTCTCCAAAGGAAAAGTCTTCATTTTGTAAATAGTCCTAACCGAAACGCGCTACGAAACTCCAATTCCTGAAGGTCCTAATGCAGCACAAATCCACAGCCCTTAAGACATTTCAATGATTTAAGGCACCGATAATAAATAAACTAATGACTTGATCAAAGTTTGGCCAAATGTTATTTTAATTACGAATTTCAAAAGCAATCGACAAGTAATTGTCATTAGAATAACAAGGAATTCAATTGGTGTTGACAAGTTACGTTGAGCTGTTGGTTATTTCACGTAGAATTGGTTATTTTATAGAGGAATTTCATATAGGTCATAATAAATTAAGATTTTTTTTTTAGATATTTACATGATACAGCAGTTTACTCTATTCTACACTATCTAAACTAAAATAACTAAAAACTAAAGTAAAAAAATTGAAAATACAAAAAAAACAAGGAAGCAAAATATATTTAGCCGAGAAAGAAACTAAATTTAATTTACTTTCCTGTAAATACCAGACTGTAAATAAAAATAATAATCTCGATTTTTTCTCTTTCTCATACAATTAATTAAAAAGATATTAAGACATGGTTATTTTCGAATCGATCATATGTTCCAATGTATTAATCATTAAATACCTGATATATCCAAAGCAATCATAATATTTCCCTTTCATTATTACACTTTCATACAAATGTAAAATAAGTTATTAATATTCTCCTAATTTTGAAGATTACAACATATTAAATAAAATAAATGCATTTAATGTATAAACTTTTTTCCTACCAATTTTTCTTATTCAATTATTTAATATTTTATTGTAATTTTTCCGGAAGAATGATACCATCCCGTGAAACCACAGGTAGCGAAAGGAAAATAAAAATGATAATTAACATTTCCATACAATTAAAAGATAATCATAAAATGACGAGAAGATATTTAAACAGTACATTAATTCTTTTAGAAAATACACTCGCGCTTACAATTAGCACTAATTTCTAATTACACAGCCGAAACTATATTTTCCAATAACACCAAAAGTAATTGCAACGTACAATTACAATTGGTGCTATTGACAAAATGAAAAAGTAATTGTTCTTAGCACACCATTTACGATAATCAGTATTTGCATGTCAGTTACTTTAGATGTGATCGTCAAAAATCAATGCGTTTGCTCGTTAATCTTACATCAAGCCTAAGAACGGTTAAGATTTCCATTTCTCATTAATTAAAATTTTAATTAAATACTAATTCAATAACTGCATCCCAACTCTGGCCCTGATTAAAGATTAAACAATGGATATTTCTGTATGACACCGCTGGCTAGAAACTGCAGGATTTTAATTGAAACCAGTTATTTCACAGCTAATTTTCATTCGTAACCTAAAATTGAATGCATAAACAAACAGTTAAATGAACAGCATTGATCTACTGATCAAACCAACTAATTGCCAATCATGCCATTTTCGTTATTAAAGTTTTTACACATAACATTTTATATAGTAGAAATAATTTTTATTATTTTGTGTATGTATATATATATATATATATATATATATATATATGTATATATATCTTATAAGTGTAAGTGAAGATACCCTCACTTGTACGCTAAGGATAGAATTTAAAAAAAAAAAAGGAATGATGGATGTTTCATTTGATTGGATTATAGGGACAACATTTTCTTGTAAATAACTTTTTATTCTAAATTCTTAATAAATCTAATTAATTACAAACCCATAGTAATCCAGTATCACAGATAACATAAATGTGAATGAATGGTGAATGATTAGTGCTCTCACCGTACTAAAACCCAATTTACAGAAAGTTCTAACATAATCATAAAATTAATGTTGCGTATATGTATATTAATTTAATTGTGAAATTTCGATTTGAATTATTAATTGTATCAAATCATGTGTTTATTTATGATTGTACATCTCAGTTATTTTTATCGATTAATGTGTAAACCTATTCGTCTAGTTACGTATACCTTTATATATTTGTATTTTTGTAAATAAATATTTTTTAGAAAAAAATTTTTTATACATTCATCTCACTATTTATCCTTAATTTCTTTCAACCCTCAAAACTAGAGTTTGAATTCAAAAGCAGCATTTATTCTTAATGAATTTCCATTTGACGGAAATTCTTATTTTCAATAATCTAGTTCTATAAAACTCAAACTTTATTTGGGTTTCTTCCTTTTCATTTTTAAAAATTTATAGTGCAGCTTGGACAATCTCAATGTATGTTACATTGAACATAAAATTACTTTTTCAGTGTGCATTTATTATTTCCAGGACAAACAAAAGTTTTTGGGCATGACAGAAAAGGAGAAACTAGCATAGTTAGTGAGATTTTTTTTTGGTACCACAGGTACATCAAATTTACATTTATACCATTATTTTTCTTATTTTTTTCTATGCTATAATTGAAATTAAAGTTTTTTTGGTGAGTTGAATCGAAATTTGCCTTCAGTTTTAGAGTGAATACATTTTCAGCAAGTTTATAAAATAAAATATTCTCAAATTAAGATTTGAAAAATCAAAAATGAAAATTAATATTGAAAAGGGAAAGGTAAAAAGAGACCTTACATAAATCTTAAGACCGTGGAAAAACTCCAACGAAAAGCCCTTAAGTTTCCAAAACAAAAACAGAAATTGAAAATATCTGTCCAATATTTCGCCCATTCAGGCATCCTCAGGGTAGAAAGAGAATAACGGCCAAATAAAACATGAATAATGCACCCAAGAAACATCCCACCACCTACAGGGCTCAAATGCAACTAATGAATCACAAGGAAGGTTACTCGTCCCCGGCTGGATAAGGTTAGATAAAAACAGCTGATAAATACTCTTTTTTATTTTAATTATCTTGTTTATGTAGGAGTACATCTTTCTAAGTCAATAATTCAAGTGAGTAAATTAAAACCTTTTTCCAGTCATATGATGATGACCATGGAGTACACTGTAACTCTAAGCTTTGTAAGAAATATTTTAAATTATATGACAATCAACTAAAAAGGTATCTATGCTTTTTATTCAGTATTTTTGGGACATGTTTTGTATGTAAAATTATGTATTTATCTGATTCGTCTTTTATTTTAGGTTGAAAATGTACAAGTTTATAAAAAAATTTTAGAGAATAGTTTTAAATTAAATAACGTTAAAGGACTTATAAGAAATGTAAATTAAGAATGACATATTGTTGTTGAAACGTTTTTAAATAAAGAAAAATAATATATGACTGGAAAAAGGTTATAATTTACTCACTTGAACTATTGACGCTTTTTAATCTAACAATGGGCGAAATATTGGACAGATATTTTCAATTTCTGTTTTTGTTTTGGAGACTTAAGAGCTTTTCGTTGGAATTTTTCCACGGTCTTAATAAAAATGAAAATTGTTAATTAAAAATTGTTTCCAATAAATTCAGTATTCTGAGGTAATTTTAATATGGTGTTTTATATAAAGATAACACGCCCGAAAAAAACAACTAAAGTAAAAATATAGATTACAATTACTTTAGTTTTGAATATTAATAATTTATTATATTTGAACGTCAATTTGCAGCTATAAAAACAAAAACAAAGCTTCTTTCCATATATTATGAAAATATATTTCTCGAATTTCTTAGCGTTTTCAGCAATGCTTATATATTCAAACAAATTTAGTTATATTTATTTAATGTATTTATTTATAACACTTTAAAAAAGAACGGCCAAATCGCAGAAAAGAAAATACACAGAAACAGATCGAATATTTTTTCAAGTTTATTTCTTTATAGAATGGTAATGCAATATGACTAATGATGAAAAGAAGTATAACCAACGATGATACAAATTTTAAATAATGAAAAGAATAGTAGATAATATTTTTTTTTTTATCAGATGAAAATAGTTGACTGGATGATCTAATGTAAAGGAGATAGTTGGGGGGTGCAGTCAATAAGAACACAGATAAGTAATGAACTTATATTATGTGCCGACGTTTCGACCTAAAGTGTAGGTCATCTTCAGGGCGATTTTGAAGTACCCGCCAGCCGTTAAATCTAACGGCCTCGCTCTCCAAAATCGCCCTGAAGATGACCTACACTGTAGGTCGAAACGTCGGCACATAATATAAGTTCATTACTTATCTGTGTTCTTATTGACTGCACCCCCCAACTATCTCCTTTACATATTTTTTTTTTAATATTTCTATAAATATAAATAGAAAGATTAAAAAAAAAAGTTTATAGTCATGAACAGGACAAATAATAATTAATAAATATAATTTTCAGAGGTAGTGTAAACAATCAAATAAAACATAAAAAAATATCATAGAAAACATATTGCTTTTAATTAAACCAATATGCCTTTAAATGTATCAAATGATCGTTTAACTAGGTGATAATACTACCTGCGTTTTTTTTTTGTTTGGTTTATATTTTTAACAAATGTAACAAAACAGATGAAGCATGGTTACTAAAATTTAAAATAGTCAGATTTCTTAAAATTTATAAATAATTGATGATAATGTCAATATTTACGTGATATAAAAATTAACATAAAAATAAATAATTAGAATATAGACAAACATATAATTGACAATAAAATGATCACTATGGCGGCGATGTCCAATTAGTTTTGTGGAGTGGTCTTCTTCCAGTTATAACGAAGCGTCCGATTGAGTCCCGCGAAGCCCGCTTTCGCTTGGACCCTCCCGGGGAACAGGGGATGGCGTAGCTTTCTTCCTTCGCCTGCCCCATCCCTAAAATATCATCATCATAATTATTTTACCCCCGTTCACTGCTGAAGCAGTGTGGGATCAAATAAACTCCCCGTCAAAAGTATTGCAACACCCATAATTCTCGAGATTTTCTTGGTTTCGACCTGAATCCGTACTTTGTTTATATTTACAGTAATATTATTTACTAAATGAGATACATTAGTGACTAGACACTTCATTCTTATTCACTGTTTACCAACAAACGATAAGATTTTGGATTATTCATTTCAAATTTCCTTTCAGTCCAAGTTTATCTTTCGTGTGTCTCAAGTCTGTTTCCTCTTTTCTCTTTAGTCTAGTTGAAACAATTAATTTTATCCACAATGAATCGTTTAAGCCGCGATGATTCGGTCAGAATCATCACTCTCTCTGAAGAAGGCAAATCATTGCGTTACATCGCTAATAGCCTTGGGATTCACTATTCTTCCGTTTCAGGGAACATAAGAAGGTACAGGGAGACTGGTAGTCAATCGAGGCGACAAACGTCAGGGCGTCCTAGGATTACTAATCCCATAGATGGCCGATTCATTAAAATGCAAGCTCTTCGGAAGCCTAATTCTACAGCTTCTTCCATTAAAAACTTGATCGCTGGGGTTTGAGGGATATCAATCTCGGATTCAATAGTCATTAGAAGACTGAGGGAGTCAAACCTCAGCTCAAGAAGGCCAGTGAAATGTCCTCTTCTCACCCCAGAACGCCGCGTAAAGAGATTGAGATTTGCAAGACAACACCAATCTTGGACTGTGGAGGATTGGAAAAAAGTTGTCTTCACTGATGAGACGAGAGTGGCCCTTAACACACAAGGTGGACGTGAAGAAGTTTGGAGAAGGCCTGGAGAACGGTTTAGTCAATGCTGCACGTTAGAAACTGAGTCATTCGGAGGAGGGTCTATCATGTTCTGGGGCGGCATATTTTAGGAGGCACGTACAGAATTAGTGCCAATCCAAGGAGAGGCCTTGAATGCTTTGAGGTATATAGAAATGATTCCTCAAGATCATGTAGTGTCTTTTATGCCGTTCATAGGCTCTGAATCGTTGCTCATGCATGAAAATGCCCGCCCACACAAGGCAAGATGTGTTTCTGAGTACCTGAACACCACAAATATCCACACCATTGATTGGCCAGCAAGAAGTCCTGACCTTAAACCAATCGAGCACCTTTGGTATTATCTCAAAAGATCGGTTCGGTCACGAGATTCACCTCCTACTACCCTTAAAATGCTAAAGGCAGCTGTATTGGAGGAGTGGGACAATATACCCCAAGATTTTCTTCAAAACCTTTTTACAAGTACGCCAAGACGAGTGGAAGCAGTCATTCAAGCCAGAGGTGGCAATACGTCTTATGAAATGTAAATTAAAAATTTAAATTGTGATTTAAAAGTTAAAATTATCAGAAATTAAAAGTTTAGAAAGTAAGTTTTCTAACTTTTTTGTTTATTGGAAAAGATATTGTAATTTATTTTAATAAAATTTGTTTATGTCCAGTTTAAAAATGCTTAATACAGACTTCAGAACTTTTCTTTATTATGAAAAGACATACGTTTTTGTAAAATTCAAATATTTCAAAGTGTTGCGATACTTTTGACGGGGAGTGTATATAAATTAAATTTTAATTCAATATTTTCTATTTTTTTCTTAAGAGTTATAAATCAGAATATAAATTAAATCTATTTGTGAACGGCTCTTAAACATATTATATTATATTACATATTATTAAACATATTATTACCGTTAATAATTATTTAAATGTTGTAAGTATAATAAAAGTACCGGCTTAAAATAAATTAATAAACTTGAGAAAGAAGTAGAAAATATGAAATACATATATAAAAATAATTACAGAGATTAAGGATTAGGTTTAGAATTGTTTTAATAAATTAAATATTTGGGAATAGGTGAGAGATAATTTAATATTTTTTGATTGATGGGAAGGAATTTTAATTGGATGCAGAATCTTTCTGAGAGGTGTCGTTTTTCATGAGTCTTGACTATACCTAGTTCTAAATACTATAGATGGAAACGTTTGGAGATTATGAGATGAAAATAGTTGACTGGATGATCTAATGTAAAGGAGATAGTTGGGGGGTGCAGTCAATAAGAACACAGATAAGTAGTGAACTTATATTATGTGCCGACGTTTCGACCTACAGTGTAGGTCATCTTCAGGGCGATTTGGAGAGCGAAGTCGTTGGGTGTAACGGCTGGCTAGCAATCGTTGTAACGGCTGGCATTGCTAGATGCCCTGAAGGTGACCTACACTGTAGGTCGAAACGTCGGCACATAATTCTAAGTTTATTACTTATTCAGTGTTTTTTTTTACTGCACCCCCCAACTATCTCCTTTACATTACGTTTGGAGATTATGTTGGAATGTTTTGCTGCCTCCCACGGTTCAACTCCGTTCTAATGAGAGTTTGGTAAATAATAAAAATGTCGATTGACAGATAAAAGCCCTTCTTTATTCTATGCATTTGTCTTGATCTTCTGTTGAGATCTTATCTTTTATGCTAAGTATGTAGACAAAATGGTATCAGATCTGGGTAATGCAATTTTATTAAATAGGAATGGTGTAAAAGTACGGAGGATAGGTGTAGCTTTAACATATTGACATATGGTTACAGAATTTCATATCAATAATCACTAAGATAAATTTAGTTACTAAATCGTAACTAGTTGAAAAACACCGAAAATGGTCATAAAACGGGGAAAACAAGGACTTTTAAATGTAAAGTGAACTATAGCTCAGGTTTCCTGTTGGCTCACCTGGTATACGCTGAATTGCTGATTGAAACGCGTTGGCAACGGAAGCCAAAATACCTGGTTTGTTATGAGGGGATGCTGTTTCAGACGCAGTATCATATAAGCTTTCGACACTTTCTGAAAACGTCACCCTTTTCTGAGAAGTGCTTGTGATTTGGATTGTATCCTTTTGGGCTAGCAATATAGAAGGTATACCTGAAACAATACAAACTAATAAGCTCTATATGCATCTGTAAAAGAATAGATTATATTTTTATAGAAAAAGAATAACGATCAATGGCTCACCTTCAGTTATACACGTAGATCCGAGTGGAGCCGAGAACTGGCAACTTATTTGAGGAGAAAAACTAGACAAAAAGTTCGTTCCTCGTTTGGGAAGTGGTGTGCTTGTCGTGAATATATTATTAACATCTTTATTCATTTTTTCTTCGATCGGGCTGATTATTTCATTTCCCATCTCCTCATTGTCTTCGGTTCCATCCTTATTTTCTACTTCCGTATTTTCATTTTTCTTTCGGCGAGGTACAAGAATTTTTCTATTCACCATACTCAGTTCAATCGAAGATTGCTCATGAACGTATTTGGAAACGGTCAAATATTTTCTTTTTCTAGATTTATGAAAGTTCGAGCGATTCTGATCTGAGTAAAGAATTTTGCGCATTTCTAAAGCATAAGATTCGCTCTGTTTTCTTTCTATTGGTAGGCGCAACATTTTTTTCTTATATTTGTCAGGGTGGGAAAGTAGTTCATGCGATCTCCTGTGTTCAGGACAGCAAAATACTTTATCACAGAAGGAGCACCTTGACTGAAAGAAATCAATACCAATGATAAACCGATTCTAATATAAAAAGGAGGTTATTTGAAACAATTAGTAGATAAATGATAAATATTGATGTATATACAAGCCGACAATAGTACACAATGCCGTGCCATTTGAGTGTAGATGTACAAAGCCTTTTTATTTAATTTTTTTTAATAGGATTTATATTTTTTTTCACTGAGAAGAAAGAAATTATCCACTGAAATAGTGTTAACCTTCGATACGAATGAACAAGAAGAAAAAGGAATAGCGGGGGGGGGGGGGTATGTCTCTTACCATAATGTTCGAAATAGCACCATACGTCGTCACCACATCACCAATCCAATGCTCTTGTGTGATTTTTAACCAAGAATTCGGGGAATACGGCTACAAAATAACTTAATAACTAAATCTCACAAACAAGGAACATAAGAACAAAGAATTTCTATGTTTTCATAGTGAACCTCCAAAGGCTAGCGTCATATTATGGCGCTAAGGTGTTTCAGAAACTGGATGTTTAATAATAATTGACGTCTCTAGTGTTCTCAACTGTCCATGATCAACTCTTCTTGTCCAATAATCTGTTATAGATTAATTTGAAGAATTTTTATGAGTTAACATTTAGTTAATGATACATATAGGTGACTACATATTTTTCTCATGAAAACAGAAAGCTGTATTTTTACTTACCGAAAATGTTTTGGTGATTTCGGACTGACTTTTTGACAGGAAAAGTTAATAGAAAAATTTGTTAAAGGAATAAGACTCGACCCAAAGGGTTTAGATTCAAACAATCCAAAATATTTCAGGACAATACCAATTGGATGTCCTTTGACATAAGAACTACCTACTCCAAGACATTTGATGCTTTTAATATCCAGGGAAATTTCCGAACTAGCAACTTCCTATTCTTGTCAGGCTAGTTTCATCTCACAGCCAGATGTTTTCAAACAAACAACTACATTACAAATAGAACTCTGCAAGGTCCGGGTGTCGAACTAATGGTGAAGATCTGACGAGAGGCGCACTAAACTTCGTAATGAGAGTATTTGTATGCCTAAGGCTATGTATACCGAAACGAAGTGCCGTCATAGAAGCGAATTTCCTAGGAGAAGTTTATACCAGCTAAATCCTCCAGTTTTCCAATATAAGACCAAGGGTTAATTGGCCTCATAACAACAACTGAGCTGCAAATCATGATGATGCTCTTAAACAATACAAAAGACAGCGAATATGTTCTAATGCAAGCCATCGACTCCAATATGATTTCACCAAGGGCAAAGAAACTGATGCCTGTCTGAGAATATTCAGGGATAGAAACGTGAATAAGCGTTCAGACAGATAAAGATGGATTCGCGTACCAAAATAGCAGCAAAGGTGCTATTCAGTGAGCAAAACACGCCTTTGTTAAAAGACACCGCCAAAACAAAAGAGATAAAATAAGAGAGCTATAGTGAAATGGAAGCTTTTATAGAGAAAGTGTCTGTTTTAGATCCAACTCTAAGGATGTTGTTTTTGACGAATTGCTCCGAGTGCAGGAGTAAGGGGTATGTTGAGCCAACCTTGTGAGTAGAGGAAGCTCACAATACCAGCAGATAAAACTCAAACCAATCTCTTGAGAGAAAAAAATAAAATAAAACATAATTAATAAATAAACTTGAAAATGCAATGATTTATAGAGTTTATTAAATCCTAAGTTAACTCAATTCAAGAATATAAGCAAAGCACCAAGAGAATGAAATATCTTTGCCTAACACGTTTGGAGAACAAATTCAACAGGAGGATATTTTACATTACATTCCTTGTCAGTAGTTGGGAATTGTGAAATCCTCCAGCTCTGAAAATGATAGGAGCCCTACTAAATCGACTAATCTCATTACTTTTGAAAGGAGGGAAATAAGCCTACTACGATTTAAATTAACTGTTAACAGTATAAACTGTTCAATATTTAGAACTGCTAAATAAAATGAAAGTCACTTCTTTTAATATGGCATGAAGACAATTTTTTTGTATTTGTTTATTTTAAATACCAGTCGAGGTCTGTAAATATTATAGCTGAGACATTAAAAAGAAGACATGAGAAATGTGAGTCCTATTTGGAGATATAGAAAACTGAATATGCTTTATTCGTGTACTCTTCAACCTGCGCGACAGAAAGGAGCTTAAATTTATTTTTCAGTAATATCATTGACCAGGAATGACTGATCCACAGAATACCAGATTCATCAAGGCGGATTCTATTTCATCTAAAGAGATATCTGCTTTTTTTTTTTATTATTATTATTAATTAGCCAAGAAAAACTATTGGTTTCATTTCTAACATTTTGTACTCATATCCAACTTACAAGAAATATCGGAAACCCACAATACACCTAAAATGACGGATGTACTTTTTAAAAATCTTTTTGTTTGTTCTAGATTATATATAGATTATTCTAAATTATATATTAAATTTACTTTTTTTTATTACTTTCGTGTATATTCTACTAAATACCTGGAAATCATGAAGGTCTATTTTTTTCATCATTTCTCAACGTTAAATGGAATTCAACGTTGAGAAATGATGAAATAAATTCTATGAATAATTCTATGAATAAATGCCGGGAGATGGACAAAATGAGGCCGTAACATTTTGAAAAAATGTGAAACAAAATGATAAAGAAATTAGATGCTTTGTATGATGATTTCTAGAAACTAATATCTATTTATATATTTAATAAACAGTTCTCCCTACTTAAGAGAATTTTGTTTTTAATATCCAGTATATATTGAGTTTAAAATTACAAGAGTAAAAAATTTTTAAAATAAATAATTATTAGTAATAAAGAAGAATATAGATAAAATCAAATAAATCAGTGCAAGGTTTATAAGCTGTGAAACCTTAATCATGTTATAATATCAGTAAATGATAAATAGTTATAATAAACTCACTATTCAATTGAATCAATTAATTTACTTCTCTTTTATCAATATAATTTAGCAGCAATATTTAAATTTAATAATGTAGTAGATTATTATTACTTTTCATATTATTATACTCATACCAATAATATATACACAACGTTGAAGCTGCTGATAACGGGCATATGAGCACCTACAATAATGTATATACGAGTAAATTATATTAACGTGATAAAACAAGGGTTGAACGTTTCTTGATAGTTTTTGGAATTAGTGATATTAGTGCCATCAAAACAACTTGTAACAAGAAAAGTAGCAGTTCAATAAAGCCATTTCAAAAGTCCCGATCGCATTTTATGAAGTTTAAATGGGGAAAGAGATAAATTAAAAACATTGAAAGACTTCTGATATACTGAATGTATCAAACCAAAATTAATTATTATTACCTGTGCTAACAAATCCATGAGAAGAAACAACACAAGTTTATAACAGACTGAGGCAGGGATACCAAAGAGGGGAAACGGGCGTCACGTGTGGGAATTTTTAAATTGTTAGTGGGATTCAGCTATTATATTAAGCGAAAAGTAGAACAAGATTGTAATTTATATAATCAAATCATTAAGAAAAAATCTCGTTTAAGCATCTCAATACTTCCATTCTCCTTCTTACAGCTCAATATCAGTTAAAACAAACCTTTAATACAAAATGGCTTATTATTAGTTAATAATGCAAATCATCCAGAACACAATGAAAGTGGGGAATTTCAGGAGAAACACGCAGGGAAATACAAGAACATCTAGCAACCCTGGACTAAAATGTTATTATTTTCTATGTTCTATCCGTGACAAGCAGTTTACAAACATCTTTAATACGCCTAGAATATCCTAGCGCATTATTTGTATATAACCAAAAGCCCTAAACCTTGACGTGTATGATTTAATGGAAGGATACATACATTCTTAACAAATATTTACAGTTAGGGGGGGGGGGTCTCTTGCATGAGACGAAGCCCACACTTTTACTTTTTGTTAAAATGTAAAATTCATTATTTAAAACAAAACCATGTAAGGCTGGGAATAGCCGATCTGGCAAATAAAGGATATTATATATATATATATATATATATATATATATATATATATATATATATATATATATATATATTTATATATATATATATTTGATATAACAAATATTCCGATAAATACTGAGGCATTTTTAGTCAGAAAAAAATTGATAAATGAGTAGGCCCACACAAAGGCATCATCTTGTATAATCAAACTTATTAATATAAAAATTATGTCGAAACTTTTTTTTTCTGTACCTAACACAAATATTAGGTAATATCATATTAATTACCTTTTAATTTACGATTACCACTTATTTAATATTTTAACCCCTTCATCAGAAAACAAAATGTGTAAAAGGTAAGATTATAAAACGTTTTCTTATATTTTTTCAATAGTTTCAATGTTTTGTATTGCTGTATATTTTCAACACCTATTTCTTTATTTTAATTTTATCATCCTGGTCTATAATTTTTGGATCGACGTTTCGAAATGTTAACCATTTTCAAGCATTTTCCTATCTACTGCATATATTTTTTTTGTTTTTACATTACCTATGAAACCCCCCAAAAGGAAGAAAAATGAACAAAAATTATAAATAGTATTTTCTTTTCTATAATATTTAGGCTAGTTATGAAATCACCAAACAATATTTCAGTAATACTTGGGCTATTGGAAAAATAAGCAATTCTTCACTATTTTGGTGTGTAGTCCGGTAAATAATGAACTCTTTAATGAACCAGTAGTACTAGATTATTACTGATGTAGTACGAACACAAAGAAGTTATTCTTTACAAATTCATATTCGACATGAAGATTAACACATTAACTATGACTTCAGAATGAAACTTCTTAAATTGTTAAGAAAAAAGCATACGTTCTGGTAACGGTAAGGCATAGGTATAAGTGGAGGGTAACAAATAGGTTACAAGATATGATCAAATAGTGATGACATGATCACTGCTATTCTAGCATTTATTGAAAAGTTATCAATGTGTCTAGTTAACACAATTAGGTGTGAGTAATAATAGCATTAATTATGTTTTTGAAGAAAAGATAAACAGCGTATGCCGTCAAGAAGCTTTTGGAACACAAAATGACAGCCAATCAAAAGTATCATTTCCGAACGTTTTTCACTTATTACCTTATAACTTCCAACCGTATTTCCCAGAAAAAAATATAGTTCAAGAACAAATTCAAGGACATAAATCTTTACTTCGAAAAAGTATACAACATTATAAATTTAGTTCAAGAATATAGACTGAGCCAGCCGACGCACAGTGTTCCGATTAGTAGGAGATAGCTGGACAAAATTCATTTTTAAAATTCTAAAATTGTTTATTCAAATGTTGTAAACAATTTTTCAAAACCTAGAAATCTAATATTTTTTTATGCCTGGCACACTTCATCTTATCAGTAATAGAGTCCGAAGTAATGAATCTATAGAAATAGACTAAATCAGTTGTATTCAAAGCTTCATTTCAACCGCACAAAATTAAAGTGTTACTAATTTTATATGAATCAATTGTTGAATACCGATAATATATGTACTGATAGGTGCTATTTTTTTCCAATTAAAAAAATCTGATAATCAAACTGAGTCTTTTTTTATGCATGAAGAACTTTTTCTCATTTTGAAACTTTGAAGTGATGAAAATGACTTGTATCCGATTGAAAACCAGCTAAATTTTATATATTTCATAGCTGCATCTCTCCCATTAATAATAAGATGCATTATAGCCTGCACACTCAAGTAAAACATTTTTTTTTTAATTTTAGATTACTTATTTTCAAGAAAGCATTTTTTTTTTAAGAATGGTAGAAATACCCTTATTTTATTTTATTTTATAGTTCTTTTCAACCAAATTAAATGTTAGAAACCTTGCAGAGGACTCGGAAAAGAAAATTAAAATAAGACATGGTAATCTAATATTTGTTTAAGTCTGACAAACTTCACAGCTTGAGGGTTAGGGCCCAAAGTGATCATAGCAATAGAATAAATAAATCAAGGAAATTCAAGGAATCATCCATTATCACCCTCAAAAATTTATTGTTCATCTACTTTTATCGAACCAATCGTTGAATAATTGTACTGGTAAGTGCTATTTTTTCGAAATAAAAAAATCTTCTGATAATCAAATTATATATATTTTTTTAATTGGCTGAACAATTTTTCCTCATTTTGAAACTTTGAAGTGATGAAAATGCCTTTTACCCATTTGTATCAGAGCTAATTTTTCTATATTTAATAGCTACACTTTTTTTTTTCCTATACCACTACAACCCATGAAGGGTCTGGGGTTCAGTTCATGGTAGAGACTGTACTGTTTCATGGACAACGGTTCTGCAAGGAGGTGACTAGTCCTAGATCACGCTCAACCGCCAGATTTTTTTCCATTTTTTTGGGTACCCTATTTTTATAATATTTTATAGAGGCTGGGTGCGCCCCAGGAGGGTCCTAGATCCTATATGATCCATCTCCCACTGCAAACAGACTAAATAAAAATCATGGCCTGCAGTGGGATTTGAATCAGGACTTTCAGCATGGCAACTCAGTGCTCTACCACTGAGACACTCCGCTCTCCAGCTACACCTTTCCTATGAATAATAAGGCACATTTTAGCTTGCACACTCGAGTAAATTTTTTTTAGAGTACATTATTTCGAGAAGATATTTTGTTGAAGAATGGTTTATGCACCCAAAGGAAGAAAGAAACTCTAATCTCTTTTCTTTCGACCAAAATTAATTTTGAAAACATTACAGAGGACTCTAAAAGGAAAATAAAAATGATTTTGGCAAACAATTCTTCCAATTTATTATATATCTTATTTAGCATTTAGTTACCATAAAACAACTTTAATTAGTTTTTGATTAAAAATTTTTGGATGGATGAATGATGAGTAGTAGTAGTACATAAAAAAAAAAATATATATATATATATATGTACCAGGTCTGCAAGTTTAAAATGTCGTTTATTTCTTAAAATATAATTTAATTTAAAAAAAAAAAGTATAATATATTTTATTCAAAGTACTGGCCCTCGCTTTCTACACATTTTGTCCATCTCTCGGGCAATTTATGGATACCATTCCAAAAGAATGCTTCATCTTTATTTGAAATCCATTCATCGAGCCATTTTCTTACATCCTCCAAATTGTTAAAGTGTTGCTCAGCCAATGAGTGTCCCATCGATGAGAATAGGTGATAATCAGAAGGCGCCAGGTCAGGTGAATACGGCGGGTGGGGTAGGAGTTCCCAACCAAGCGAAGAAATCGTTTCCTTAGTCAATCTGGCTGAATGTGCAGGAGCGTTATCATGCTGAAGAATGACTTTGGCGTGCCTGTGAGCCCATTCTGGGCGTTTTTCGATCAATGCGTGACTCAAATTGATCATTTGTTGTCGGTAGCGGTCGGTATTGACTGTTTCGCCGGGTTTGAGAAGCTCGTAGTAGACTACTCCCTTCTGATCCCACCACACACACAGCATTGTCTTCTTCCCAAAACGATCCGGTCTTGCACTCGATGTGGATGGTTGTCCTGGCGTTACCCATGATTTTATTCGTTTGGGATTCTGAAAATAAATCCATTTTTCATCGCCAGTTACAACTCGATGCAAAAAACCCTTTCTTTCGTGGCGTAAAAGCAGCATTTCGCACACAATTTTTCGTTTTTCCATCTGTCGTTCGTCCAATTCATGTGGAACCCATTTTCCAACCTTTTGAATTTTTCCCATAGCTCTCAGGCGATCGGAAATGGCTTGTCTAGTGACATTCAACTGTTCTGCCATCATTTGTTGGGTTTGGGTATTGTCTTCGTCTAATAAAGATTGCAATTCGACGTCCTCAAACTTTTTTGGTCGATTTTCTCGTTTTTTATCAGTAACATCAAAATCACCACGTTTGAAACTTTGAAACCAACGTTCAGATGTCTTGACGGTTGGAGCAAGATCGCCATAAGTCTCAACAAGAATTCGATGACATTCAGATGCCTTTTTCTTTTGATTGAATAAGAAAATCATGACATGCCGCAAATGCTCTTTATTTGGCTTAAAATTAGACATTTTTAACACCAAAGAAAGGTATGATACGTCCACGTGAACGACTTAAAAACAACTGACTTTTGTAAACAAATGACTAACAAACAAAATAGCGTTTAGAGATAAGCAAATCCTTCAATAGGCTAAGAGCGCATTCTATTGGAATTAAAACGACATTTTAAACTTGCAGACCTGGTATATATATATATATATATATATATATATATATATATATATATATATATATATATATATATATATATATATATATATATATATATATATATATATATATATATATATATATATATATATATATATATATGTAAGGGAGTATAAATATACACACACTTATTTTAAAAATAATTATAGCTTTTTGTTTCTTTATTTTCTTAAATTATTTTTTTGTTGTTTTGTTTTCCATAAACCTTGTATAAATGTAAATATTAATAGAGATTGGAGATAGTTGGGGAGTGCAGTCAAAAAAACACCAAATAAGTCAAAACTTATTTGGTGTTTTTTTTACTGCACCCCCCAACTATCTCCATTATATCATCCAGTCAACTATTTTTCCTCTCTCTAACGTAAATATTAATAGTCTTTATAATTATTGTTATCTATCTTTATTATTATTGTTTATATGTTTTATTTATATCCATTAATTTTTCATTTTCATTTATTGATTAAATTTTAATTGTATTCTAATCTGAGACATTATAGTTTATATTTTATTTTCCGTATCACTATTCTAAAGGGACTTGTCCTTGTTATATAAATACGGATTTATATAAGTTTTATTATTATATATTGTCTTAATTATACATTGTTTTTATTTTAATTTTTCTAATTATTATCCTAACAATCCTCTTAAATTCAGTAGGTAATTAATTAAGAACCCTTTTTTTTTTAATTACAATACTTAATTAGTCGACAGAAATGCAAAAATGCTGAAAAATAATTGTGTCCAGCTAGCTCCTACTAATCAAAACACTGTGCGACTTTCGAAATAAAACTTTAACTTTGTGAAGAAATTAAATATATAGACCTGGGACCGGCTATTAAAAGTTTTCAGTGTTCATTATTTATTTTCAATTCATAAATCATGAAAGCTTTATATAATACAAATTATTTTTACTTAAGAGGGATACATGACTATTTGTAGTATTTTTTAAATTAAAAGATGTAGAAGTAAAGCGTAAAAATCTACAAAGAAACATGAGGGAAGGTGCCCTCATTGATGGTTAGAAAGTTTATCAGACAGCCGGAAGGAAAATAATAATTTGTCAGGAACACAAAAATGCAGGGTTTTTTTTTTTTGTGATTAATTCCTTACTGTGTTGCATTGACATTTTTACTAATAAAGCATCGCTTTAATGTAGGATTTCCTCTAAGAACTTGTCATAAAATAAACTCTACTCCATTGGAAATAGCACAGTATTATGCACTAAAGCAGTATTGCAGAAAATTAGAAAATAAAACTGCAGATTATAAAGGGATGTCAATTGAATGTTGACTCTTTATATACAGTAGAATGTAACTATCGATATTAGGTATATAATAAAAGAGATAGAAGGTACCATTGACAAGGAAATGTAAATAAATAGAATACATGGACAACAATAACAAATTTATATTTTGGAAACATGTAACACAAAAAAGTGTTGTTACAAAGCTTTTTAGTATCCAACTATTTAATCATTCTTTCAATAAAAATCATACAAAACTAAACATATGTCTATAACTGTTCTATACCATAATCATCGTTAATAGAAACTTTAAAAACTAAAGAAGATATAAATTTGAAAGTAAATGATCAGCTCAATTTCCTGGTAACAAAGTGTAATCATATACCAAAAATATTTTAAATATAAAAACATAAAACGAAATAACTGTTGTTTAACTCGTTTATGAAATTAAAATATAAATATTTTTATTTTGAAGAGAAAAATTTTTGTCTGAAAGAAAAGATTTGTCTGGCCTGGTTACAACCCCTGGGAGCTCAGTTGGGAGAGTACCACACTAGAGATGCGGAAGAACCGGGTTCGAATCCCTGCCTGGACAAAGCTTTTCTCTTCAAAATAAAAATATTTAAATAATCACCATCAAATAAAATATAAATATTGTAACAGCCATAGCGTAAGAAGCTAAAAATATAATAGAGTGTATTACAAACAGATGACAATAATAAAGGGGTTAACTTTTTTCTTTTTTTTTCCCCCCTTTCTGCCATTGCTGGCATACGGGGTTTCGGCAGTGGCGGGTTGATACGTTGGGTTTACGCACGCCCTCCACTGCCAAAAAACAACTCTTTATTCATTAAACAAAATCTTATTATACATAATCTGGGGGGGGATATGTATAATTCTGGGGAACAATAAAAATAATATTCTGTGGTGCTGCCCGGTGCCCGGATGTGCACCTTACTGATGGGGCAGCACCTTTTAAGCCTCCTGGCCGGTCTGCATCCGTCCGGGTGCTGTCCAGCCCTCCTGGTCCGCCGCATCCGTCCGGTCCGTGTCCGGCCAGTCTGCATCCTCCTGCCTTCCTCTATCTCCTCCTGGGTTGACCCGTCGTCTGGTGGCTCGCCGGGTGGCCGTATCCTGCTGATAGTGAAGTGCGCAGGACCGACCACCTCCTTCCACCCGTAGACAAACTCCCTGAAATGGGGGTAGTTGTCCTCCTCCATGAGGCGGGGGAAGTCTTCCTCAACGAGGACGAAGATCCTGGTTTTCCTCGACAACCTGGCACGGTGTCCTCCAACCACCACGTGCTCTGCCGTCTCAGGGACCCCACAGGCGGGCACCGGGGGTCGATATCTCTCCTATGCTCACTCAACTTACCCCGGAACCCGCCTCAGGACCTGCGAGACCCAGTAGTCCGGGAGGACCCACATCACCGCCAATCTTGACCGGACGGTGGGGAAGAACTTCCTCAAGGTAAAGCCCTTCTGGCTAGTCACCCACCGTCCATTCCACTCGTCAATGGAGTCCTCCCTCACTATCTTCTTCCACATGTTCGGGGTCTCGCCGATCCTCTGTCGGAGTCCCTCCGGGAGCGCCTTTAGCCCCTGCCTCTTCACCTCGTATTTTAGAGTGCCCTCTTTCAGGACGAGGTTCAGGGGCATAGCTCCGAGGTCCGGCAAGCACCTACACCACCTCGTGTGACACCGTTCTGTAAGTCTTCGTGACTCGCAGCAGAGCCAGTCATAAAGGGGTTAACTGGCAATACTCATAAACACAAAGAAATCATAACTATCAAATCCAAAAATGTTTTTTACTAGGAATAAAAGTGGATATTTTTATTCCCTCAAAAAAAAAAAAATTATATATATATTTTTGTTTAAATTCTATCACCTATATTTCATTTTTCAGTGTTAAAATTAAATCAAATGGTATAAAAAAGAAAATATATTTAAAAAATAATAATTCATTTATTTAAAATGTTTGCAATCGTTCAATTGGATTGAACCTCCATCTAATATACTGGTGATGTTGGAGCTTATAATAGGATGGAATAGACTTTGATATTACAATTCCTATATATAGATTCTAGCCTCTGGCAGCAGTAATAAGCATATCAGTACATAAAGGAAGTTTCAAGCAAAATGAAAGGTTCTAGGGTTGTAAATTAATAAATATTAGGTATATAAGATAGGGCATTCAATCCTTTAATTATTGTCATATCCTTGTGATGCATCCCATATATCTAATTTTAAATATTAAAAACTTTGATAAGAAAAAGAATATTACTGTTTGTTGGATAATGGTAACATGAAGTAAAAAACTTAATAACCTAGTTCATAAAACTAAAATATATAGGATATAACAAAATGACAAGATTCACAAAAAAATAATATAAAGATAATAATACTGTACAGCAGTATTTCACAGCTAAGGTATAGCAGTTTGGGACAAAATACACTCCAAAGGAATAAATGGTGTCTTTGAAGAACAACATACGTTGTGTAGAAAATAGCATATGAACAAGAAACAAATGGAATAAACCAATAATACTCCAGTTCTTCATCATAAACGCTAAAAAATAAAAATAAAAATCTGTAAGTGAAAGGAACAAAATATATTGGATATAATATTAGATCATTTTAATGTCATTGATATTAATTAATCTAAAATGACTAAAAATAATTTAAAATTGGAAACAATTATATTTAATGATTAACACGAGAATAGTTTAAATAAAGAATTACAAAAAATCCTTCAAAGCATATAGCATATAGCATTAGTCAATTTCCAGCTTTTTCTAACTTGTTGCAACCTTTTCTATTTTAATTATAACCTAACTAACTTCAGACCTCAATTATCTCATAAATATTAACAATTTATTTCTGCATTTCACTACAGTAATCTTTTTTTTTAAATGTAATGCTAATTCCAAATGTGTATCATTAATCAGAACTGCAATATAAAAAATGGAAACAGAGCCTTTCAAAAACCTACAAAATGATCGCTTTATCTAATAAAAGTCAATAACAAAAGTATAAAAAAATTCACTTGAATAATAAAAAATCCTATGGGAAATTTGTAAATAGCTTCCTTGGAAACAAAAAAAAAATACCTGTAACCAAAATATTTGTTATAGCTCTGAAATACCTTTTAGAGTTGTAGGTTGATCATCTATGTCTTTTGGTAGATTGAAAGGTTGAATTTTCTGGTTTGGAAAAAATGGCCTTTGGCCAGCGCTTGATGTTTTGGCTAACACTGTAGGTGGTATCTTTAGTCTACAATATCGATACCACTTTTAGGATAATTATAAAAACAGATAATCACTAGTTTCTTCTTCTCTGTTCCATTTATGAATCATGGTCCATTCATGAATCAACTCTTCTACTTTAATAAGAGAATGAATGACACTCTCTTCACCTAAATCCGATCTCATGTTGTTCATGTCAACATTGTTAAACAAACACCTCGTTTCTTCCAGATCCTTTTGTTAAAATAAATCAAGGAATTTTGGGACCATTTTATTTTAAATTCTGTGTATAATGAAACACTATTATAAATCTCAGTGGGCTAAGAGGCCAGACTAAAACTCCACATTATGTAAAAGGCAGCAAATTTTGCATGATACAATCATGAAATGAATTGAATAAACATATTTGATATAATGACATATATATTACCAACATGTTTATAAATAATGAATTTAGGTGCCATATGCCGAGATATTAACAACTTTCCAAGAAGCATGAGAATAAACTAAACAAGATGGTTTAAAACATAATTTAAACATAGGAGATAACTTCTCTTCTTTCTCTATCTCCTTTGTGCTGTTAAGCGTGGAGTAGCCTCGGACCATCTTTGATATGTGTCCCTATCCTGAGCCTTCCTTTTCATCTCCAATAGGGTCGACCCCCGCTCTCGCCCGAGTCTATCCATATAACTATTATATGTGATTCTCGGGAGTCCAACCGGTCTTTGCCCTCTCAGTCTGGCCTCCATCAGTCACTTTGCTCTATGCTCGTCCCCCATCCTGCAAACGTCCCCATACCACTTGAGCTGGCGTTCCTTTATGACATCCCTCACATGTCTAACTCCCAGGGTGTTTCTAATTGTTCTGTTCCTCAAACAGTCTCGTCTCGGCTTTCCCGCAGCTCTTCTGAGATATCTCATTTCTGCTGATGTCACTCGTGAGGCATTCTTATCCAGTAGTACCCAGCTCTCGGCTCCATATAACAAGACCGGGAGGAAGACGGATCTAAAGATGCAAAGCTTCACCACATCCTTGCTCACCTCCTGCTTGCCCACCAGAGTTCTGGAAATCTGGAAGAAAACCTGGTTTGCTTTACGCACTCGATGCATAACCTCCTGGTCTATCTTCCTATCCCGACTGAAGATCGTTCCCAGATATTCATAAATATCAACCTGCTCTAGTTGGTGTCCTTAACTCACAATCCTGGGCTCCACCTCCTCCCGTCCTACCTGCATAACCTTGCTTTTATCCGGATTGATGGCGAGTCCTCTTCTTTTAAGCTCCTCGGACCACTCCTCCACTGCAACTTGCAGAGAATCTACATTGTCTGCTACCACCACAATGCCGTCTGCATAAACAAAACACTGGGCCTGGACGGGCACCATATTCCAGTAACCAATGATTGCTCTGGGTGTTCTCCGCTTGCATATCTTCAACATCTCATCCCTGACAATGTTAAACAGGAGCGGACTGAGGCTATCTCCTTGCTTAACCCCTTTTTAGATTCTGAATGGAGCTGACTTCATTTCATTCAATCTAACCACACCTTTTGGGTCCTGGTACGTTGATTTGATGGGGCAAATCAGGTTTGGTGGTATCCCCTTCTCTTGTAAAACAGTCCAAATCTCCTGTCTGGGGACAGTGTTAAAGGTTGCTTTGAGGTCCAAAAAGACAAGGTAGACATTTCGTCCTTGGTCCAATGCTTTCTCCGTAACCTTCCGGAGAGAGAAGATATGATCCTGGGTTTGTCTTGAAGGCCGGAACGCAGCTTGTTCTTCTTCCATGTGGGGTTCTACATATGCTCTCAGCCGTTGCTCCAGGATCCTTGTATAAACTTTATACATCACCAAAGAGAGGCATATGGGCCTGTAGTTCTCACATAAGGTCTGGTCTCCCTTCTTGCATATAGGTATAATTAGATAAGGAGTAAATTTCTACTACACCAATAAGATGAGGAGGATGAAAACTCAGAGCTGCTAAGTCAGTTGTGCCAGACAGAAGGTTAAGTCCCATTAATATCCCCTACTGCATCTATGATTATTCAGCACTTGGTAAATACCTCTGTATATACCTCTTACACCATTTTTATAAAATTTCTGGAAATATTGTTAAATCTATTTCTCACAAGCCCTCACCTTCACACATAACTCATTTTTGAGATTAGACTTTCAAAACAACTATGTCATCAATTATTATAATTAAATTAATGTATTCTGACTTTAATTGAATAATTTTTATTCTCCACATACTGATTTATTTCAAACCTGATGACAGCTCACAAGTGCCGGTCAAAATGTCAGATTTTAAAATAAATAAAACATTACAAAAGACTTTGTTGATTACAAAAGAAATCAACAAAGTCTTTTGTAATAATAGTGGCCGTGGAAACCTAAAAGAGTATTAAATAAAACTATTTACTTTATCCTTAAAATCACAGTAAATTCACCATTTAGAAATTATAAATAAAATAAGCTAAAAAAAAAAATCAAATTTTATGTACTTAAGTGGCTGAAGAATCTCTTCTTGAAGGGCCCAATATTTTCTTTTTTGTCCATTCTTTTCTTTGCTATAAAAAAAGAATATGAAAAGTAAAAAGCTTATATGAACCGAAAACTAAAAAGTTTTATCAAGAACTTACAAAAAATAAATAAAACAAGAATTTGTTGTACATATTTTTCAATTACTATTAGGTATTGCTAAGTGCTTCCTACCGATTCGTTAGTATGATTTCAAATGTATTGTAAATACATTTTATCTAATACTAAAGACAATAGAGTTGAAAAAAGTAAAACATGAAATGCATATATGAAACATATAATTGTTTCAGAACATTTTTTTATTATTTCTGAAGACCTAAGATTTTTATAATTTAATTTTTTGTTAGACTACGCCATTTCCTAGAAAACTACAAAAACATTTCCTCTGCTATTGAATTATAAACAGCAAAGATTATTTTCCTTTCCCTTCAGTCTTGTTAAAACATGAAAATGTTTCTTTAAAATAGTAAACTGTTTATATTTGTTGGGCTTTTAAATTTTATAAATGTAAACAATAATTATTATAATTATATATGAGATGAAAATAGTTGACTGGATGATCTAATGTAAAGGAGATACTTTGAGACCTTCATTCTTCAACTTCTTAGTAAAGACTGAATTATTTCCAAGTAGCAAAATATTACAGAAGTAAACAAACAATTTTGGTTCAAAGAAAACTTAAGATCCTGTATTGTTTTCCGGAAAACCCAACATAATAAGTTTAAAATGAAAAATCCTAAAGAAGTAACGAAAATTAAAATTGCAGTAATTTGGAAGTTATGAAAATAGGAAACCCTACATTAGCACAATTTTTGCTTAACATTAGTATCTAAGAAACATTGTATTAAGTAGTATAACAGACTGTTTCCAAATAAACATAAAATATACATCAGACTATTGCAAAGAATACTTAAGCTAATTTATAAATATATGAAATATACCTTTTGAATAAATAAATGGTCCTTAAAAGCAAAATATTAGATAATATTATGGCTGAAAAAGTATTCAGAAAAACGTATAAACCAGATATCATTAAATTGAATTCTTCCAACCCAACGAAGCCAGCAGTAATATCAATTGAAGCCAAACCATTAGAATTCCCCTAAAAAGAAGAAGAGATTTATACTAGCAGTAAGACAATAAGGAAACTGCAAGGTACAATCTTATTTTAAGATTTCACAAAACTATTATTATAATTATAAGAAAAACATAAAGCTGCAGCTATTATTGGATATTTTATTTTTAAGCAAAGCCATGAATCTCTCAATTAGCAGTAAATAATTTGTCCATTTACTGACCAGTTTCCAATGATAGCAACAAGTGCACTTTTTTAATTATGTACAAGTATACTGTTTTTTCTTGATTTTTTTTCTTTTCATTTTGAAATAATCTATTGCTTTCTATAAGACTTAATCAATCCAAAGTATACATAATCAATCGCTAGAATTAGTATTTGTCAGCAACCTACTCTTAAACTCCATCACAAAGTGTTGGTTTTTTTCTCCCAAAATATAAAAATCAAAAGTGTTATTTAATTGAAGTCTTCTTCAATTTATCTTAATCGAAATTTTCAGGATGAAAACAATTACTAATCCATTTGATCCACATTCTGTCTCATGATATAATTTCACATAAATTATATAATTTTACTATCTGGTACTTACACATCAATTTGATTTTGGGTTTGTGAAACCAACGATGCTCATACATAATTATGAATATCCTCATGTTAAAGCATTAAAATAATTTTGATTATTAGGTTTTTTGATGCAGGAAAGTTTAATAGTACATACATAGATGACTCTACATCCCAAGTGGGGATAAGACCTCCCGCAAGATCAACCGCAAGTCATTTCTGTTCATTGCTGCTGCTCTCCAGTTACGGATGTGTAAAATGAGCCGAGCGCCACAGCCATACAATCTGTCCATCGAAGCCTTGGTCTTCTAACCCTTCTGGTATCATGCACTTTTCCTTCAAGAAGTTTTCTATGGACTTCATCTGTTCCCATATGTGCAATGTGTCCTGCCCATCATAGCCTGTTTACTTTGATAAACCTAATAATGCCAGCATCTTTATGTAATCCTATTGTTTCTATGTTCGACCGTTACCTCCACGAGTTATTGTGAAATACTGCTCCAAAAATTCTTTGTAATATTTTTCGTTCAAACCTCATGATAGCGAGCTCCTGTGCTTTGTGAGAGTCCAGCATTCTGAAGCATATGTTAGAACGGGCCTTATCAGGGTTTTATTTATTGTTATCTTCGTGGTCCAAGATAAGGCATTACTTTTAAAGTGCTTTTACAACCCAAAAAAGCATCTATTTACTGCTGTTATTCTTCTTTGGATTTCTGGTTGCATTTCATTGTTGGCATATATCTGGGTACCAAGATATACAAATTCGTTCACGTTCTGGAAGGATGTAGTTTCCTACTTTGATGGTTGTTTCCCGGTGTTCTTGCTCATTTCTTTGCCTCATGCACATGTATTTTGTTTTGGAATCGTTGACAAGTCCTATTTTAGCGGCTGCATTAGTTAGAGCCAGAAACTCATCATTGAAACTTCTCCCTATGATGTCTATATCATCAGCAAATCCTAGAATTGGCACCATATTATTAAATATGGGCCTCTGATTTGTATTCCCGACCTTCTGACAGCACCCTCCAAGGCTAAATTAAACAAAAGACAAGCCAGGCAGTCACCTTTTCTGAGGTCTTTGTGTCTCAAAACCTTCTGAAACACTACCTTATACTCTGACACTGCAATGCACTTGTTTCATTGTCACCTTGATCAGTCATACCAATTTTGTTGGGATACCCATTTCCAGTAGCTCTTTATTTAGCATTTCCCTATCAATATTGTAATATGCTTTCTTGAAATCTATGAATATATGGTGGGTAGTGATGTTGTACTCTCTTGTTTTTTCTAGAATTGTTGATGAGAAAAATATTTGGCCTGTGGTGGCTTTGCTTCTCATAAACCCTGCCTGGTAGCGTCCAATTTTCCGTTCGGCAAAAGGAAGAAGTCTTAAGAAGATAATCCTTGAGAACATTTTTTATGCACTAGGTAGCAATGATATGCCTCGATAGTTTTGACAGTACAAAACATCCCCTTTCTTGTGTATGGGGCATGTAATTGTCTGGTTCCATTCTTCCAGAATTGTTCCATTTTCCAAGGAGTACCCTGGCTACCTCCTCTCCTCCATATTTTAGCAATTCAGAAGGTAGTTCATCTGCTACCGGCCATTATCATTTGATACTTGGTGAATGCTATATCTTCCAATGGTGGTTCTTAGCTCCTCTTCTTTTCCTATCTGTGCATTGTAGTCACCAATAACAATTTTAATATCTGAACCAGGGCAATTGTCCAGGCATTGGCAATATGAGAAGTCATCCTTCTCCGCATCATTCAAGGATTCTGTCGGCTTATGGAAACTAACAATATTTAAGTTACAAAACTTTCCTTTTATGCGGATGTAGCATATTCTGATATTGGTTTGAAACCTGGGCGATTCTCTTATTCACAGCAAATCCTGTTCCAAAGGTGTGGCTATTTTCATGGTAGCCATAGTATATTGTGTAGTTCTTGCTGATTAGGAATCCTTGGCCAGTCCATCTCATCTCCTGGATCACAGAAACATCTAATCTGTAATTTTCGAATTGTGTTAGAAGCTATTGGAGAGCTCCAGATCTGTATAATGACAGAGCATTCCAGGTTCCAAGTTTGAAGTCCTTTAAGCAGGTTTTATGTTGTTTATTTGCGGTTTTTGTCATGATAGTTTTATTGGAGGGGCTGCCTCCACTGAGCACCCTGACTTACTCCCCCATCCGGGGCAGCTAGGGAAGGTGACCCTAGGATGTAAAACTGTATATGACCTCAGTCTGTAAGTGAGGAGGTGTATGTAATTAATAGTTTATATTATAAGTTTAATAGTTGGATCCTATTATTCTATTATACACTAAATTCATGTAATTTTTCTTCATCAGACGTCGGATAATAAACTTTTTATGTTCTCACCTGCTTTCATGTCCCCTGATATTAATTGTAAACAGCTTTGCTGAAGATTATCGCAGACCAATTCTAGTTTATCATAAAATTTACATATCATTTCATAATCACTATCTTCAGTAAGAGAATGTATGTAATCACCATGATTATAAATCAATGCCCTTGAGAGAGCCATTGATGTCATTTCACTAAAAAACTGCACATTCCTCATCATGGAAAGCGTTCCATTTTTAATCAAAAACCCATAACCTAACCATTTTAAATCATCTTGGTAAATCTCTTCTTAGACTGTTAAGTGAGATGTATGAGAGTCACCCTGAAGATGACTGAAACAACAGATGGTTGACTGGTTATTCATTTACTGCTATTTAAGGAACTCAATGCTAAGTGATAAAACTCTTTGGATGACATAATATCCTGCATTGGGATTAAAAATATCCAACACGATAAAATATTAAGAATTCAGTATAGTTTTTAAGCATGTTTTAGTAAGAATCACAAAAAAATTAAATCCTCTATGAATTTCTATCATAATAAAAATTACCTTTCATGAGGAAAACAATAAAAACCATATTGTGGAAGTTATAATAAGATGAAAAATAATAAAATGTAAGAAAAGATAAGGAAGAAACTAACCTGATAAAAAAAAAAGACCATTCCTAAACTTTGATAAAGAACCATTAAATAATAAACATTTGCACAATATTTTACCAGAATATCTTGAAAAATCAACATCGCTGGTATCAACACAATGTTATGAGGTTTATGAAGTAAAGCAATGATTTCCATGCCTAAGAGAAGAATGATTTCTGAAAATAAAATGGAAATAATAAAAGAGAAAACATATTTTAATATCTTTAATTACTCTAAATAAAAATTACAAAAAAACCATTCAGTGATCACCTAATTTATTTTAAAATGTGATGATATAAATATCCACCATAAAAGTTTAAGGTACTTGAAGTACTTACCAACTATATTCAGCATAAAGTTGTTCTTAGAAGTTTTAAAATTAATTGATGTGATATACAGAACAAGCTGTACAGATAAAATGCCCCAAAATAGCTTAACTTCAGTAATTCCTCTGGAAATAAAAAAAAAATTAAATAAATGAAACCAATTGTTATAAACCTTCAAAAGCAAGATAAAGCACTTTATTTTTTAACACTTTAATGAACGCTCCACATGTGTGCGATAGCCCAAACTATTCTTAGCGTCCACTCAAAAAACATCTGTGTGATGCTATCGCCAAAAGTTTTTGGCCAGTACTGTGATTTCTGTGCAATAATTTATGAACGCAAAAAAGTTTTGATATTGGATCTTCGATTTTAGATTAATATTGTTTTAATTTAACTTTTTTTATCAACAGTATGCCATCCAGGTCAGTACAGGTGGCATAAGGAACAAAAAGAAGAAAACAAATATTATGGACATACCAAATTTTAAAAAATGAAAAAACGGGCAAATAAACTTTCCTTTTATTTACTAAATATGTTTTCTTGCTGTAAATATGTTGTTTAAAGTGTTTATTTACAAACGATGAATTATTTCATGAATTTACATAAAATTTTTAAAATTAATCCTTCTAAACACTGCCGGCCCCTGACGACGTTTGACTGCATAGAAGTGCCACCAGTAAAGTGTTATAAATATGTTTTATTTATTTATAAAACATAAATATGTTTATATACTTTAAAATTAAAATTATTATTTTTCTAGAGAAAATTTGTATTTTTTCATACAAAGCTTTGTTATGCCATTCTGAAGGATAATTGAAATATATCAAACTCTAAATCGTGTACATCACCCATATTAGTGGAGTGTAGTTGGGGATCAAGGTGCAGTAGAGTTTTGCATACATTTCTTAATGCTGATTCAAGTGAAAATAAAACCAGTATTTTATAAGTTATCAGGATATCAACATTAAATAATTTTTTAATGCAATATAATGCTTACACATGTTATCATTTATTTACTGCAGAAGTAAATAAAATCAAGTAGATTCATTCAGTATATTTGGAATTGTGTTTATTAGATGCAAAGATTACATTTAGTTTAATAAAATATCCGCTTTGTTTAAACAAGAAAAATTAACAACCATGATATAACACCAAAACTGACCACAGTTATGAAATGCCAATGTTGACTTTCTCCAATTTTTCTCTTGATATGAAAAGGGAAAATGGTGTAAAAAAAATTATGGTGCATCTCCTAGAATGACATAATCTTGGCCCTATTCTATAATCAAATATAAAAGTATAAGGACCAGGGAAAATTTTCACTTTCAGCTTAAATGTTACTTATGGGCATAAAATGATAATAATTTTATTCTTGTTTTTTTTTAATTAACTGTTTTAACATACCATCTCTCAGTGTGTCATAGGACATCTTGTACTTTATTAAGAATTAGTGAGTGCCTATAAAGAGAAGTACAAGTTGGCCTATGACAAAAACTATGGAATTCTGAAGCACAATAACATTAAAAATATTTATACAAATATTAAACAATAGTAAATTATAAGAAATATGTAATGAAGATAAATAAAATTTACCCATTATAATCTGAAATTTTCTACTCATGCATTTCCAATCTGTACTTTATTAAGAAACAGAGCCTTGGCATACATTTATTTTTCTACTGATTTATTAAATAGTTAATAAACAAAATAATTAACTTCATTTAAGTCCTAGGTTGACTTAATTCCAAATAATCTGGAACCTAGCAAAATATTTGAATACAAAGTATAAACTTGAAAAGTATGTTTACCGTGATTCAGGTAATGGTGATGATCTCCATAACTTTAAACTTCCAATCGAAAATCTATAAAATATTATAAGAAGTATTTGAAATAAAAACAAAATTTTTTCAAGAAATAAGCCCCATTTTTTAACATTCTTGCCAATCACATTCTTTAACAACCAACATATTGTAATAAACAGCCCTAAAACATAAAAAAATATAACAGGTTAAAAAAATAGAAATTCAGGCAAATACTGGATTAAAACTATTATGAAAACTCGTGTATATGCAAGGGTGAAAATAACGTCCCAAGCATTCCAATAAATTTAACCTAATTCCTATGGGGTAGATGTATGTTTAAGGCTTTGTTAGTTCACTATAAAAATTCAAGCATATGTCACTTTAAAAAGCTAGTTTTACTTTTTGGTTGAGACAAGGAAGAAATCGTGACCTTTCCACTCTGGTTAAAATGTGTTGGTAGAATAACCCATCCTTCCTGTCCTAGTTAATGAAGCATAAGACTGCACTTGTCAGGTTCCCGTCCGGATTGCTGCTGCGTACAAAAGTATTGAATTACCTCCATTAGCTAGAAGCTTCCTTCGATTTTCCCTTGGTCCACCGAAATTCGGCATAATAATCGGCCACTTGCGCTGCTCTGGTGCTAACTTGGTGCAAGTGTTCATGAAAGGATTATGTGTGTGTGTGTGTGTGTGTGTGTGTGTGTGTGTGTGTGTGTGTGTGTGTGGGTGAAGTGAACTAAGATAAAAAGTTGTTTATTAATATTTTATTTTATTATTATTTGTTTTTAGATGTTTGACTGATGGGCCTATGCTTTAAGCCCAATTAAGTTCCACATTATAAACTTAAACGTGATTTTAAGTTTTTTACAGTGAAACATTAACTGCTGTATTGATCCAAAGCATATATTTCTTATTACATATAGCAGGATTCATTGTAAAATTTCCCAGCTGTGGACAAATGGTATTTAAATAAATAATGATCAAATAATGCACTATACACATCAAGTGCAGTTCAGGTCTCTGGAGACTGACAATGTAAAGTAACACAAATTCATAAGTTTTTTTTTATATTAATAGTATAATTGTTACAATTGATTTGACCATGTGAATTTTACATTTTCTTCTTATTCTCAGGATATAAAACCCAAGCAATAAGTTTTTTCATGAGATTAATTACAAAATAAAGTATAGAACAATATACAACAACTGATTAGTTATTAATTAAATGTAAAATAATAACTTGGTAATATAAAAAAAGTAAATAACAGATCAATGCCAAGTAACAAAGATAGAGAGATATACCTGAAATATAAACAATCAGTAGAAGGGTCATATTTTTTTCTTCACATAACCAGTCACCAATATCCGGAATAAAAGCCCATTTGTTGCCTGTTTGATTCAGTTTCCTGAGAAATCTATGAACTAATAAGGGAATAATGCAACTATAAGCCGCATTAGAAATCAGTATAAATAAAAATAATGTCGTAAGGAAGAAATACCAAAATTGGTGCTCTTCTTCAATATAACTGCTACTGGTATAACTAAGTAAATGCAGCAGAAACAGAAAAAGTAAGGGAGGTTCGACATCAAATGAAACCTGAAAATACATTTTTTTGAATTACTTAGATACAGAATTAGAAATATATTATAGACATACTTATAAAAAATAACAATATAATCTCTGTTTATTGTAATTATGATACTTTAACGAAATTTGGGTGACAGCTTATGTTAATGAATGATCAGTTAATAATAGATATAGCTAATTTATTTTTTTATTAAAATGTCAAATGAACAAAGATTCATCACAGTTTATTAAGGAATATAGATTATTTCATGAATAGTAATATGTATTGGTATATGTATTGTAAGTGGTAGTACTCAAATAACAAGTTCAACTCAGAAGGTCAAAAGGCCATCTTCTTTTCAGACGCCTCGGAGGATTATTAGGAATTAAAGAGGTTGCTAGATTTGAAACTAGTGGGTTTGAGTGGGAATGAAGTTTTTTATTAGATGACTGTTATCGGGTTTGGGCCAAATCAGTGACAAATGGGACATTATGGATGACTTTATCCGTAATAAAGTAAGGAGCATAAAAGATTATACGAAGCATTTTGAATTGTAAGGGTTGTATACAAGAGGAATTCCATGGCTTAATGGAGCCCCAAAGCTCTATTCGATAAGTCCAAATAGGTCTTATAATAGTCATGTATATGAGTCTTTTGTAATTAATTGGGATCCTAGACCGTTTGTCTAGTAAGCGTTGCAGTAGCCTGAAACAAACAGTTTCTTGTCTTTTCAATTTTTTTTTTATGGCATTGGATTCTTTCATTCATCCATACAGCCAGCTATGTATTATTATTTAGTGCACAGTTTAGTTAGATGCCAACAGCACGCGGTTTTTCCCCAGATGGTTACCGCCTGTTTTTCCCAGGCGGTCACCCATCCAAGTGCTAACCACGCCCGACGTTGCTTAACTTCGGTGATCTGACGGGAACCGGTGTGTTCAACGTGGTATGGCCGTTGGCGTCTTTTCAATTTAGTATGAGGATTTCAAGATTTTTTCCAAGAGACGTTTGTCGAGATGTAATCTTAAGTATCGGATTTGTTCTAGAAGAGTCAGTGGGATATTATTAAAGAATACTGGAGGACAGGAAGTCGTTGGTTTCCTTTGAAGGGTAATAGTTATTTTACTGGATTAGTGGGAATTTATTTTTATCCTCCAGTTTTGACACCATTCTTCATGATCAGTGATATGGGATTGAAGAGTATGAGACGCAATAACTGGATTATTGTTGACTGATAATACATATGTATTATAAGCATACGTGGTAAGGATAGTATTATGATGGGTTGGGATGTCAGCTGTATAAACTGTGTAGAGGATTGGGCTGAGCATACTGCCTTGAGGAACACCAGCAGATTGAGAAAAGAGGGGTGAAAATACATTATTGTGGTTTACTTTGAATGACCTGCCAGTGAGATAGGACAGGATAATTAGGGAATTTGTAGGAGGTAGGAACTGGCGAAGTTTGTAAAGCAATCCAGGGTGCCAGACTCGGTCAAAAGCCTGTTCCACATCAAGAAAGACAGCCGAACAATATAATCTACATAACAATTCAGAGGAAACGTCCACCACACAATGGTATTGCTGGATAGTGGAGTGGGATGTTCGGAATCAAACTGGTGATCTGGTATAATTTGGTTTGCATCCAGGATGGGATACAATTGTTTCAGGATGAGATTTTCTAGGATTTTACCCATACATGGTAAAAGTGAGAAAGGACGGTAAGAGGAAGGATATTCCATTTTTTTTTAGGTTTGGGTATTATTTTTTTCTTCCCTGAAATTACATTTAAAAAATAGTAATATCTTAATGATAAGGAAATGGCTAACCTGGGTGATATAGAAAATGGTCAGGGACATGGTTGATAGATTTATTCACACAAAAAAGCATAACTTAGCATAACTATTGATTAAAAAAAGGCTGGAGGAATTTTATCGAGAAATAACAAAAATAAAGTAAAAAAAAAATTTAAATACTAAAGATGATTAGGAAATAGGATTAGGATTGTTTTAATAAATTGAATATTTGGGAGTATATTGAGGATAAGTTAGGTATGTTTTTTTTATTTATGGGAAGGGATTCTAAGTGGATGTATGTGAGCAGTCATTTGTCATGGTTGGGAACTGAGGCGAGGACAGAGGTATTGTTAAGGCCAATACTAAAGTCAAAGACTTTAAAAGTCTGGGATAGAATATTCCTCTATCAAATTTTCAGTGTGGTGAAGGCTAGAGATGTCTGGCCAATTAAAACCAACAAGGAAATGAAGGAGCTTTTTAGAGTGAAGGCATTGTCTCGTATACCCCGCTGGAATGATTGAGATATTTGAGACATGTGGAGAGATAGAATAGAAATAGAATCCTCAAAAAACTGCTCTATGGGAAGCCCGAAGACGAAGATATGGGAGGACCCAAATGCGTTGGCTGGATGATGTCGAGTTAGACCTGAAGGCTTTGAATGTACACAAATGGAGATTTACTATTGACAGAGCCGAATGGAGCAAGCTGCTAACAGAGGCCAAGGTCCTGCCTGTATGGATTGTAGTGCTAGTATATGAGTGAGTGAATAAGAATGTTAAGAATGATAGTTGAGGAGTCTACCAGTGTAGGGTAGGTACTCGAACACATCTGTTGATATGGTCTTTTTGAATTATGTTTTTTATTGTAATAATAATGGGAAAAATATGGTAGATAAAGTAAATTAAGAATAATTATCTATTACATCATATTTCAAATAGTGATCCAACTAGTTTAAATACACAATTACTTCCTTCCAATTCATTTTTACACTTGATTGAATCCTATGATTTAACAATATAATGGAATGCATATTTCATTCCTAACAGTAAATTTGATAATAAATAGTGATAAGAAAAAAACTGAAGCTTTCAATGAACAAAATTTTGATTTCATATTAAATTTCATCTATCAGTTATGTAACATATTTTATATAAATTATAAAATCCAAGATCTAATGATTATTATTCTAAAATAACTGAAGTTAGCTTAAAAATGTTTTAAACTAGTATTTTGACATGTCATTACTTACCCTTACTCTTCTTGTAAAAGGTGGCAACAAAAGAATATTGAAGGAAAAAATGCTTGTTATCAAGCCAGGTAAAAATTGAGATGTTATATCATCACTGCACATAAATGATGATCTTGTTGAAATATTACAAACAAACAACTTTAAAACACCCAAAAAAATGAAGGAAAATAGTGATATTAAAATTCTGGGCTTAGTGAAAGCTAGTTGACAACCTTTTAACAAAATCCACCAGATCTGTAAAAGAAAGAAATGTGAAATAATATAATTAGCAGAAACTATAAATACATTCTAATACAACTTCAGGGAAATAAGAAACAAGTAAAATCTGACAGATAAATTTTTTTTAAAAATGTATTAACTTATAAGAGTATATACAGTATATTAAAATTTCGGTTGACAATCATTATTTGGTTTGAAGTTCTTTAATTTAATTTCTTGATATGAGTATAAACCATCTATCAGACTAAAGATAGGTTCTACTAATGAAGAATGAGGTTTATTTTAATCATCAATATGCTATTATATCATTATAAAAACTCAACTCAACAAAAGAGGACGCCTTTGGTGGCCGAAAAACCTCGAAAGTTTTGGAGTTATTTCAGTTTTTGGCCTGTATCTCCTAATCGCTGCATTTTTGGAAAAAAAAACATGCGCAAATTCCAAGTAAGTTCAGCCACATATAAGGCAACAAAATATATAGGAAAAAAACTTAAACAACGCGTAGGGAAGACTGAATACCGCATAAAAGATTCCAGTGAATTTGTGAAGAAAATCTCCACCATTAAAATCAATCCACAAGATATACAAGTCAGCTTCGATGTGAAATCTTTATTTACTAAAATACCAAGTAAAGAGACGATTGCCATAATAGAAGAGGCACTCTCCAAAGAAGACTCAAAATTGGCAGAACTATGCCTTAAATCATCATATTTTCTGTTCAACGGAAAATATTTCCAACACATTGAAGGTGCAAGCATGGGATCACCGTTAAGTCCACTCGCTACCAAACTATTCATGGAGAATTTTGAACAGAAAGCTTTGGAAACATCAAAACTAAAGCTGTCTTGTTGGTTCCGCTACGTGGATGACACATTTGTTATTTGGCCACATGAAATGACTTTATCAACCATATAAACAACATCCACGAGAATATTAAGTTCACCATGGAAGTTGAATCTGAAGGAAATAACCCTTTCCTGGACGTGAAAATAGAGAAAAAAGAAAAAAGGTTGGGTTACTCAGTATATAGAAAACCGACTCGTACGGAACGATATTTAAATGCCTCTTCACATCACCATCCTACACAAAAACATGGAGTAATAAGAACATTAATGAAAAGAGCCATGAGGATTTTTGAACCGGCTCAATAGGAGAAAGAAGAGAGACATTTAATGGAAGCTATGATCAAAAATAGTTTCCAGGAAGAAACTATTAAAAGGGAATTAAAAAAAGCCCAAAAAACGAAACTGAAAAGGACAGGGAAGAAATAAAGACAACGGTGATTCCATACATTAATGGCACTATGGAGAAAATAGCAAAAATCTTAAAGAATTACAAAATAAGGACAAGCTATACCACTGACAGAAAAATAAGTCAGGTTCTGCGTAGTACAAAAGATGACTCAGGCCTAAAGACGCCAGGAGTCTACAGCATTCCATGTTCATGTGGGAAGGAGTACATTGGGCAAACAGGAAGACTAATATGTACAAGACTTGCAGAACATATTAGAAGCATAAAAAAGATGGAAAGTAAGTCCTCAGCATTGGCAGAACACTTTGTGAATACCAACCATGCTATCAAGTTTGATAAAATTAGAGTAGTCAAAAAAAGTAATAACACAACAGAAAGAAATATATCAGGAGCAATCAATATATATATACTAATACTGAATAAAATAATACTAAAACATCACATCTAATAAAACATAAATACCATAACAAAAAAGGCACCTGTATCAGTAATATTAAACTAACAAACATCAGGTAATAGTCAAAATTTATATTTAGTAGAGACATTTTACTAGACATTAATTTCTGGGCTTCATAATAATGATGTAGAGACTTGTTTTCTTTAATGCTGTCAGAGCCATTTTTAATTATTAATTCAAATAAATTGTCTGCTTCAAGAAGACTATTAAGTGCATCTAAAACAAAAACATAAAAATTGTAAATAGTAAATGAATTAGGAACAATATGAACTTGAAGTGTATCACATGTGCGGGTGAGCATGTATGAATACAAAGAAGAGAGATTTTTATACTTTTATTCGAATATCTTTGATCACAGAAGTTGGAAATTAAGGGCAGAAAGACAGTAGGAACCATATGTTTCTATGCGCTGTAAAGAGCTCTCCGATATAAAAGTCTTTCCAAGAAAGCAAAACTATTGTTGTATAAAAGAATAATTAGGCTCTTAGCAATGTAGGGCAGTGAGACTTGGACTCTCACCAAGGAAAACAGAAAAGATCTTCTGATTTGGGAGAGAAGAGTCCAGAGAAAGACCTTTGGACCTCTCAAAGAAAAGAACAGGTGGATGATCAGAAGCAAGAATTGTATGGGGACCCTGTTATCCTCTGTGCTATTAAGAAGAGGAGGCTAAGATTGTTATGTAGAAAGAATGTATCCCTGTAGGCTGTCTAAAATTATGCTAAATGGTGCACCAGGATGGAAAAGGAAAAGGGTCATCGGTGGATGGATAAATTGGAAGGTGTTAAGGCCAGATAGTTTATTTGGATGACTAAAAGAGTACTTATTATTAATCATAAACAAAACAAATATCTTGTAAAAGAAAAGAACCTTTTTTCCTTTTATTTTAATTTTCATCTTTTGTAAATATAGTAATATAAATATTTATTTTTTATATTGTCATTATTTGTTTATTATTATGTTTTTATTATTGTTTAAATTAAATAGAATAACTTAATTTTATTTATAAATTGAAGAAAAAAAAAAAAGACATGCCGACGGTGGATTCGAATGGCTATTGTTTATTTTGTCGATGTAATCTAAACAGTGTTGGCCCAAGTGAGTGCAAATTATAAACAATAGTGTAGTTGTTTGGTGGACTTCAACTAGACTAATTCACTGTCCCTCTGCAGTTGGGAATTAGTTCAAGTTCAAACACAGGAAACAGTATTGGTCTGTCAGTCGGTTCGACCACTTCGAACCAACCCGATATTTTGATCCTCGCTTGCCCTGTTGGAGCGAGGAATTTGATGGACATTTTCTCTCGCCTTGCGGAGAAAAATTACTTTGAGGTCACGTCCGCCCTGTGGAGAATTCCTTCGACGTATTGGCATCTACGAACGCCTCGCCGTTGAAATCTACGACTCAGATAAGGAAGATTTTGTTTTATATTATTCCATTTGGCCAAATAGACAAACATTATTAGTGTCTTGATAAACATTAATGTTCTCCTTTTTCTTATTTGTTTTAAGTAACTATTTTCATTTGCAAAATGATTAAATTTTTAATTTAATTCAATTAGTTTATTTATATTTTGATATATATATATATATATATATATATATATATATATATATATATATATATATATATATATATATGTATACAATGATTTTTATTTTTAGTCTAATAAAAGGTTCTATTAATATGACATGCGATCAGGTGTTTTGAATCAGTGTGTATTTTTTCATACATATCCATTTCGGAGCTCTCATCGAAAGGTCCAACAACTATTTCGAGGTTGCTCACACAGAAGGCAATTTAAGAAAGATGGGAATAAGGCATTGGAGGAGCTCCACTGGAGACTGTAAGGAATGGGGAAGAGTGGTAACAGAGGCACATGTCCTGCAAGGATTGTATGGCACCCAATAATGAGTGAGGAAGTGAATTGAGAACAGGGAGTTGGATTAGAGTCAGGATATGATAAAAAAAGCATCTATTTTGAGTAGTACATAATTAATTATTTTCATCCTAAGGGGGGAAACCACACCAAAATTAATAACACTCTAACATTTCATTCTGTTTTGACTTAACAAACTGAGACCATAATGTGGCTGAGAAACTAGCCAGCACCAATTAAATCTCCATTTTAATGGTTATCAAGTAGGATATGAATAAAAACCACATCACAGTCTGTCTTAACTATCTTATAATATCAACATGCCCTCGTATAACTGATGATAATAAATAGTGAAATATAATTAAGAAAAGGGTGAAATTAAGAAAAATTATAATTAATGTAATTTACAAAATTGTTTTTAGGCTAACTCTATATTATTTGCAACCATAAATATCAAGTTTACTACCTATTAACATTACCTGGATAGGATTGCATATTAAAATGATAATCATCAAATATCTTCTTCAAGCTATGAGTTGAATAGTGCATAGCATACAATTTTGATAATGGTTCCAGAGTTTTTAGTAATCTGTAATCTAATTTACCTAAATTAGCAGCAGGAATTGGTAAACCCAATAAAACAGAAATAAGAGGTGTAATATCCGTTTGGCTTATTTCTTCATTTCTAAAAACCAAGTACATCCAAATAAATAATTTATCAGTAAATCAGTATAAATTAAGGTTTTAATAAACTTAAAAGATTTTATATGGTACTGAGGACCATAGAAAATAATAATTTATCTAGATAAATATGTATAGGACTTTTTCTTCACTGAGTTAGACCTACTGTCTTCGTTAATTTTAACAATATTTTTCCAACTTGATCTGAATGAAGTTTGAAATCAGGAAAAAGGAAATTATCTATCTATAAGATTGACTAGACCTCAACTTTTCAGAATATATTTTGTTGATTCACAATATTACAATTCTATGTTACACACGAATAAATAAAAATAAATAAACTGCAGGGAAGTGATTTGTCCTAGATCAGACTGAACCGCCAGATTTTCCCCATATTTCGGACCCACTTTATAGAGGCGGGTGAGCCCTAGATCCCATAAGATTCATTCCCGGCTGTTAACAGATTAAATAAAACCTGTCACAACCAAATTTGAACCCAGGACTTTCAGCACATACAGCTTTCAAATTAATTTTTTTCTTTATTAAAAGTCCTTTTTTATTTTTGTTATTTTAATATTTTGGTCAATAGAACTCAAAACCATTTCAGAACCAATATACATCCAGTTGACTTCATTTTTGTATTCCAACCTATTTTCCAATATAGACCAAGCTAAAAATATTTAGAATATTTCATCTAAATCCAGATTGATAAAATCAGACTTATTCCTGAGCATATTCTATTATTAAGTTAGAATTAGTTTATATCCTTCACATGTTGCAAAGAATAAAATTATCTTATAAAATGCATTATTAATATTGTTATGATTAAGTTATTTATTATGTTACTAAGTTATTACTATTAATATAAGTTATTATTATTATACTTGAATATTTCAACATCCTCTAAACTGCATCCTTCTACCAGTGGTTTAGTGAAATGGTTTTTAACAGAATAATACAGCAATTATTCAAATTACTATTAAACCAATCTTTAGTGTGACTAAGTTTAATTAAAACTTAATCCATACCTTAAATCCAAACTAGAACATAGTTATTTTCATATTTAATCTCAGTCCAGTAGATTAAAAGTAACAACCTAATCTAGTAATTATCTTATTTTCTTATCTTATATTGTTTTCAAAATTATTTTCTATTTCTCTAATTTTTCAGAAACCAACCTTCTTTTCTTGGGAGGTGGATATTCATAGCCTCTGGGATGCTCAATAATCTGACTTGTGACTAACTTTGTGATAAACTAATGCTAATGGTCTGATTGAGTTTCCACCTAAATCTCTTGTAGAGCCATGATATTCAAATAATTCCCTTAAAATAATTTTAGAAATAACTTGGACACCTACCAGACTACTACTAGACTTCATGCCGAATGATGAACGGATATGCAAGCTTAGGGTGAGAGGATGCTTTCACAATATCAGCATTGTGAATGTCCACGCCGTGACAGAAGAAAAATATGAAGAACACAAAGAGGAATTCTTCGAAAAGTTAGAACGGGTGTATGACTCCTGCCCAGCATATGACCTTAAAATTGTTCTGGGAGACTTTAACGCTCAGGTAGGAAAAGAAACAGAATTTAGACCCACCATTGGAAAATATAGCCTACATAATATAACGAACGATAATGGCGAATGCATGATAAACTTTGCAGCCTCCAAGTCACTCGTGGTTATGAGCACTATGTTCCCGCATAAACCCCAACATAAACAAACCTGGCTGTCACCAAATGGCAACACTGCGAATCAGATCGATCACGTACTAATGCCAAGCAGGTTCTTTAACAGCATCAACGATGTGAGATCGTATAGAGGCCCTGACATAAGTTCAGACCATTTCCTCGTTGTAACGAAGCTTAAAGAACGAATAAAATGCCTACCGAAAAATCAAGCTAGGAAAACAAAGGCATGGAATCTAGACTTTTTTAGAGATGAAGAGAAGACTAAAAAGTTTCAAATGGTAGTAACAACGAGTATAAACAATTTGCCAGCAGCAGAAGATATGAACAAAAACGCGAATCAGAGATGGCTCGAAATTAAAGGCTGCCTAATAGATGCTGCTGAGAGAGAATGTGGGCAGGCAGAAAAACCTCCCAGAAACACATGGTATGATAAAGACTGCGCACAGGCCATAAATGACAGAAATGAAAAAAGGCAAAGATGGTTAGCCAGGAATACACGGAGCACATTTAGAGAATACTCAAATGCCAGAAAACGGGTAAAGAAACTGCTTACGGAAAAAAGAAAATTGCACTTAGGAATGAGATCTGAGAACTGGAGGATGCGAGACGGAATAATGACACCAGAAAGTTCTTCCAGAAAGTGCATGGAATACAAAGAAAAGGGACAAATCCGGCATTAGGGATAAGGGATGCAGAAAGAAACCTACAGATCCTTCCTGACGATGTGCTGGACAGATGGAAAACTTATTTCTGCAATCTGCTGAACGCAGAAACGGAAAGAGTTCCTCTATCCGAAATAGAAGGAAGAGCAAGTCAGGAACCTGGTGAAGAACATATCCTGCCAGATGTGGAGGATGTTGAGGAAATAGTGGAAAAATTGAAGAACAGGAAAGCATCCGTAACAGATGGTTTCCCCGCGGAGCTGTTCAAAAAAGCTGGAAGCGAGCTAGAAAAAGAACTCCACAAGCTCAAAGCACAGATCTAGGAAGAAGAAACTATACCCAAGGAGTGGTGCGAAGGCATTATAGTGCCAGTGTACAAGAGAAAGGGCAACCCCTCGATATGCTCTAACCACAGAGGAATAACACTCCTCTGCATGGCATACAAGGTGTTTTCAATAGCAGTATATAATCAACTTCTGCCATATGTGGAGAGGAAGCTGGGGAATTACCAAGGAGGCTTCAGAAGTAACAGGTCGACCACTGATCAGATATGGACCTTAAAAAATATCTGCGAGAAAATGAAGGAGTACGACCAGACAATGTGGATGCTGTTCATAGATTTTAAATCACCATATGACTCAATTATAAGGGAAGAATTGTTCAGAGTCATGGAGGAGATGGAGATCCCTGGGAAACTAATACGACTCGTACAGTGCACGATGAAAAACACATACTGTCGAGTAAACATTAGAGGGGCACTGTTGGAACAGTTTGAAATAAAAAATGGTCTAAGACAAGGAGATCCTCTTGCCCCTTTACTATTCAACATTGCCCTGCAGGCAGTTATGGAAAGAGCAGGATTACTTGGAGGCGGGGATATTTTTAATAGACTAACGCAGGTACTCGCCTATACAGATGACGTGGTAATTATTGGAAGGACATTACCTAGTATTAAGGATAACCTGCAAAGGCTCGAGTCTGAAGCAGAAAAGTTGGGGTTAAAAATAAATGAGGAAAAAATAAACTGATGGTGCTGAGAAGAGGAAGGCAAAATCAGCAAATTCGCTGGCAACAACTCTACGTAATGGGAACACATACCTTCGAGGTGGTGAATAGCTTCCAATACCATGGATCTGTCATCAACGACAAACTAGATGAAACAGAAGAAATCAGAAGAAGAGTACTGGCCGGGAATCGGGCATACTTTGCTATTACTAGTTTGCTGAAAAGCAAAAATGTCGATCTCAAAACTAAGATCACTCTCTATAAATTGCTGATTCGGCCAATAGTGACATATGCTTGCGAGACATGGACCCTAAACAAGAAGGATGCACATCTGGTGGATAGATTTGAAAGGCGTATCCTCAGACGCATCGTAGGGCCCGTCCAGGAAAACAGTGTATGGCGCATAAGAAAAAACAGAGAGTTATATGAAAGCTATGATGACATGACGATCTCCTCTTTCACCCGGTTACAGAGGATGAAGTGGCTGGGTCACTTGCTGAGAATGGGAGGAGAAAGAAATGCTAGAAGAGTGTTCGAGAACTGCCCTGATGGAGTGAGGCGTAGAGGGAGAACCAGGGGCAGGTGGAAGGATAGCGTTCTGGGAGATCTCAAGAAACTGAGAATAAGTTCCATACATGCACAGGACCGAAGCAGATGCAGCTTGGAGATTGAGCAGGCCAAGGATCGCTTTAAGCATCTGTCGCGCCACTAAAAGAAGAAAGAAGAATACTCCCCGAGGGTGTAAAATCATAAAAAAAATATATTTTTATAATAAATTCTAAATATCATAGAAAGAAGGATTTTCATCTTTTTTCTTTAATGTATCAACAAGTAAATATTGCAGACAATTAAAATCACTTTGAAATAAGGCTGCTTTTTAAATGCTAAGTGTCATTATTTAAAAAAAAATTATTGGATTATTATTATTATTATTATTTTTATATTTTATAAATATTGGATTTAAAAAATTCTCTGACAAAACAAATAACTTTTCCTAAACACTCTGTTCTGTTATTTATTATTACCACTCTAATATTCATTACACCCTCCCTGTACTGAAACTGCACTCATTTCAAATTTATTTTCAAATGTTTATTTGAACAGTTAAAAAAAACTTCTTTCCTTCAGAGAAATGTGGAATGAGTTCAGATTTGTTTTTAGTACACTCAGATAACCATAGAAATTGAAAATTACATAGAATATTCATCACAGGTTTAAATCAATAGAATAATGAATTAAACAATACCTCATATTATTGTCACAATGGTGATTAATTAGAAAAAAAGGCACTAAAACTTCAGCTAATGAACTTCCTCCATGACCTCCAGAATCATGCATACCATGGTCACCACAAACAATTAAAACATTGCCCATGTTATTTTCAGGTATGGCCTTAAAGAAAAAGAAATCAATTTAAAATCAGTTACTGTTATGAAGAAATATTTTCTATTAGATAATAAAAATCATAAATAAGTAGTACAATACAAAAACATTTATCCCAATAGTGACAAGGACTACTTAAATTCTATAAACAACAGAGACAGATCAGTGTGGACAGCTACAAGGGGCATACTAAAGCAAAAGGTGGTTCAATATTCTTTTAGACGTACAGACAACACTTGGGCGATGATGAGCGAAGAAAACGCTAACAAATTCACAAAACATCTTGCTCAAATATTAACGGCAAATGAAATTCAGGATAATACTCTCACTGACAAAATAGATGATGACTTGACAACTGTACTACCCTTATCACTTTCTCCTCTGGCATTTCATCCAAAAGAAATTTATCAAGTACCGATGCCAAATAAAAAAGCTCCAGGCTATGATCTCATCACTCCCTTCATCCTTTGCCACATTCCTCAGATAGCTGTAATCTTTGTTACTCTCATCCATAATTCAATCCTGCGCACAACCAATTTTCCACTCCTTTGGAAACTTTTGACGATTAAAATGATACCTAACCCTTCTAAGCCTTTCACCAATCCATCATCTTATCGTCCAATTGCACTCCTCCCTACAATGGCTAAATTATTTGAAAAACTTTCTCTTAATCGCATAAAGCCTATCCTCGAAAGAAGCAGAGTGATACCGAACCATCAATTTTGCTTTAATTCTTATCAATCCACTGTACAACAGAGTCATCGTATCGTAGATGCAATATTTTTGAGAAAAAAAGAATATTTCTCAGCGATTTTTCTTGACATTGAAAGCATTTGATAGTGTCTGGCACAAGGGTCTTCTCTGAAAAATAAAACCTCAATTGCCTCCTACTTACTTTTTAATTCTATAATCTTATTTCCAAGAAAGATTCTTCTGTACTTTCATTGACTCTTCTATTTCCTCCTTCTTTCCTCAATACAGGGGTGTACCGCAAGACAGTGTTTTAAGTCCTATTTCTATTCTATTTCGTTTACACCTCTGACCCATGCACCACCATCTATACCTTCACATTATTTCATTCCATAGAGATCCAACCATAGCTCTTCAACATCATTTATTTGATTTAGAAAAGTGGTTCTACAAATGGCGAATCAGAATGAACTCCTCAAATCTCAATAGGCAAAGCTACGTGTCCAGCAGTCAAAATTGAAAACATACCTTCCAAAAACTATATACCTTATCACGGACTATGCTTGGATAAAAGCATTACATGGAACGTATATACAAAATTAAAAATACAAGAACTGACAAGGCACTACAAATAACTATCACATCTTCTGGACTACAGATCTTCCTTGACTTACGAAACAAACGACTTATCTATAACAGTATACTAAAACCTATTTTGACATATGGAGCAGAACTTCGGGGTTCGGCAAAACAAGTCCAGATACACAAGATACAAATAACACAGTCCAAAATTCTCCGAAAAATTGTTAATGCTCCATGGTATATTTCAACGACATGAATATTCCACTCATCTACACAAAATCACCAAAATCCACTCTTCCTTCCACTTTCCTACTCCCTGCTATACGGGCTTGATAGGAAAAGATTACAAAAACAATGGCCAAGAGATCTACTCAACTATTGATGTTTCCATTCCAAAACTTGATGTACCAGTAGAAAAGTAAAGAGAATAACCTGTAACCTGTAACCACTACGACCCGTGAAAGAGACGGGGTTCAGTACATGTTAGAGACTGTACTGTTTCATGGACAACGGTTCTGCAAGGAGGTGACTTCTCCTAGGTCATGCTCAACCGCCAAGTTTTTCCCTCTTATTTTGGGTACCCTATTTTTATAATATTTAATTCCGGCATGGCTACTCAATGCTCTACCACTGAGCCACCCCGCTCCCAAAGAGAATATCAATTGAATCTAATTTTCTGGATGAGCAATTGCACAGGTGCAAATGAAAATTAAAGAATAAATAAATAAAAATAATAATAAATAATATTCATATCCTAGGAATTAGCCTAGGAGTCCTCATATCTCCGGCAAACGGGAGTGAAATGCGATGTTGTGTGTCATCTGCAGTAACAGTAACATATTGGATTCATCAAGATGATCTAACTAGCCTCTTTTGCTCCAACTCCAGCACGTAACCTACAAGAGGTGCCCCTGATAAGCTGAGCAACTCAGTGGAAGGTTGGGTAACCAATCCCAGCGGGAAACTGGGTCGGCGAGCCAATTAGTGGGGGCTCCAAGGCACAAAACCTTGGTAGTTACCTATTACCCCAGGTGGTAACCAATCCACCTTCGCCTTGAGCGAAGCATGCAGGCCTTCAGAATCTGGGGAGCCTGCACCGACATGCATGGAGATGTCAAGGACTCCAGGAAAGATCAGGCACAAAAGCCGGAATTTCTTTGCCACATTCAACTCGAATTCTCTTCGGAAGATTGTTAAATTGAAACAACTAATGGACATCTAATCCCAACATCAAATCTTTATTGCAGCAATCCAAGAAACGAGATACATGGATGAACAAGCCTTTGAGTCTGAAGGGTACAGAATCATTAAAGGTAAACCTGGTAAATGTATAATGAAAACAGTCCCCAACCATGGAACAGGATTCATTGTCAGTAGGAAGATTTTGGATTCAATTATTGCGTTTACCTCTTCTAGCAGCCGAGTATCAACTCTCTTCTTTTGGAGCACAAACAAACACTAGTGTGAATGTTCATGCACCAATCAATAAGGCGAATAAGAGGGATCTGGAAGGAACAGATAGGTTCTGGGAAGACCTTGAGGATGTTCTCAGTAAGATCCCAGACAAGCATACAATTCTACTTCTCGGTGATTTCAATACACAGCTGGGTAAGGAGAGAAAGTTTCAAAGATATATTGGTAACTATCCAGCCGACAGGAGAACAAATCGCAATGGTGAGAGACTCGTAGAACTATGTAAGGCCTTTAATCTCGTTATTAAATCCACGGCATTCAAACACCTTCCCAGGAAACAGAAGACTTTGAAATCTCCGAATCCCAATCTCGACGAATTTCAAATTGATCATGTCGCAATCTCTCACAAATTGCAAAAAGAAATACAGAATGTAAAAGTTTAGCAAAATGCTAGGTTAGAGTCTGATCACCATCTGTCTAAAATCAAAATTTAATTTATTCCAAAAAAAACACGAGGAAGGCCGTGGTAAAAAAGATAACCCGCTGAAAAATTACAATCATGCCCTGAATTTGTTCAAAAACTGGAATGCTTGAATCCTGAAAATTGGGACGAGCTGCAAGAGGCTTTAGTCAAAACTGCAAAGGAAACCGTCCCATTAACAAAGTCAAGGAAACAAATGTGGTGAAATAGTACATGTGATACAGTGGTAAAGCAAAAACAGCATGCTTGGCAGAAATGGAATTCTAAAAAGAACCAAGGTATCTGGGAAAACTTTGAGAACGAGAGACAATGCGTTGCAAAACCCATCTAAAATGTAAAAAGTTCCTACGAAAAAAGTCAAATAGATCAGATTGAGCAAGACTTCCAAAAGAACAACACACGAGATTTTTACAAAACCTTCCAACATTATCTATGTAAGTATAACCCTCCTAGTCTACAGTTTAAAGACTCTAGTGGGAAATTATTGTACAGTGACAAGGAAAACTGCCAGATTCTAGCAAAGTACTTTGAGGCCATACTTTGAGGACTCCGGACTTGACTTTCTGTTTTGCAGACAACGTACAAGTCAACCCAAATTCATCCCCCCCCCCCAATGAGAGAAGAAGTTGAAGAGATTATCCAATCACTCAAAAATAAAAAGGCACCAGACGAGGACTCTATAACAGCCAACCTGTGGAAATATGCTGGTAGGAAGACAATTGATAAATTGACGGATATCATTAAGGAAATTTGGGAAACTGAGAAACTACATTTTTACCTACTTACCTATTTTTACATATTTAAAGGAAAAGAAAACTAAACCTGCCTGGTTCGAAGAGGTAGAAAGAGATTTACAGGAGATGGGTATTACCTGCGAGGATATCTTGGAAAGCATCAGGAAATCAGTACGGAAGACGGAAAAGAGATGGACAGAAGAAAGGAGGGAGCAGCACCTGCAACGAATCAGGGAGTACTGGGCAAATGTCAAAAAGAAAAAAGACAGTTGAAATGACGTGGTCCTTATCACCATAATAATATCACATGATATAAAGTGGGTCTTTCCAATTAATTAGATTAATCCAATGAATGTTGAATGTGTGGTTCACTCAGCCAGGTTGGTGCTCAGTTGCAGTGCCTTTAAATCTTTAAGTGATATGTTCATAACTTTAAATCTTTAAATTTAAATCCCCTACACAAGAAAGGTGACAAAGCGGACGTCCATAACTACTTTGTTATAACCCTCCTATTGAAATCTTACAAAATTCTATCAAAAGCTCTACAGATAAGGGCAGAATAACAACTTGATCCTCAATTGGGTGAATACCAAGGAGGATTCAGAAAGAATCGTTCTTGTGCCGAGCAGGTTTTGAGTCTGAAATCAAGGAAAAAGAAATTTGTGGAGACATTAATAGATTTTGAGAAGGCCTATGACTCTATTGATAGTTTGGTTCTAATTAAAATTATAAAGGAATTTGGATTGGATGATAAAACAAGAGAAATCATTCAACAAGCCTTACCTGCAACAACATCTAGAGACAAGTTCAGAGGAATGGTTTCGGATCCTTTCGAAATTAAGATGGGAGTTAGGCAGGGAGATGGGCTCTCACTCTTGCTCTTCAAGAGTGGCACAAGGGAATGCGTGATTCCTTGAATATGGCCATAGAACAAATTAATCAGTCAGAAGCAAGAAAAGCATGTCTCCAGATCTCTTTAAGGTGAACACTGTTTATCACCAATATTAAGTCTGCACCAGAGGAGCTAAGAATGAACCATGGAAAAATCAAAATGGCAGGAAAGTTTAAATATCTTAGTTAGTGGATAGAACCCAATTTTGGTGAGAAGGAAGCCTTTTATTCGCGCTTGAATAAAATGGAGATAGCCTACCAAATCACCAAGGATATTTATAACAAAAGATCAATGTCCTTGAATGCAAAACTCAAATATGTTTGCACAATTCTATAACCCAATGTCTTACGAGTACATGCTGCAAAATGCCCCATTATGAACAAGAAAGGCCTGGTAGAAAAATTAGAGATCAAAGAAAGAAAGATACTAAGGAAAATTCTTGGCCCAATTACAGACCAAGGTAAATACAGAAGACGACATAACAGTGAGCTGTACATTCATGTTCCAAAAATATCGGATGTTATGAGAAAAAGGAGAATATCATTCTACAGCCAAAGTTGAAGAACGAAACCCACAAGACTGACGAACCCTATTTTTACATATTTAAAGGAAAAGAAAACCAAACCTGCCAGGTTCGAAGAGGTAGAAAGAGATTTACAGGAAATGGGTATTACCTGCGAGGATATCTTGGAAAGCATCAGGAAATCAGTACGGAAGACGGAAAAGAGATGGACAGAAGAAAGGAGGGAGCAGCACCTGCAACGAATCAGGGAGTACTGGGCAAATGTCAAAAAGAAAAAAGACAGTTGAAATGACGTGGTCCTTATCACCATAATAATATCACATGATATAAAGTGGGTCTTTCCAATTAATTAGATTAATCCAATGAATGTTGAATGTGTGGTTCACTCAGCCAGGTTGGTGCTCAATTGCAGTGCCTTTAAATCTTTAAGTGATATGTTCATAACTTTAAATCTTTAAATTTCTTACAAGTTATAAAGAAGGTAGACATGCATTTTTTGTTCAATGTTTGAAATATTAAAATATTTGAAAAATATTTTTCTAGTCATTTTAATTCACTATAAACTATAGTCAATAATAAAATGCATTATTTTACTGTATCAAAACCTTCATTTTTTATTTATCCAATGCCAGCACATGGAATTTCTTCCATACGTCGCCGAGCCTCCCAATAAAGACATGCATCGTCATATTATGTGGAATATCCTTAAGACCACTGTAATGTCGCAAGTGTGCACCGTCCATTATGTGGATGAGTCTGAATCTCACAACAGCTTCACTTCTCGGAAGATCTCGGGGGAACTGCTCATGTACAAGGCACTCCCATTTTTTCCCTCTGCTACCATTGTAGAGTAGGTTCCTTGTATAATAGCTTCTAATTGTTGTTTCAATCTTAGTCTTGGCTGAGGTTAGCGAAGTGGGGTTGTCAGGTTAAAGAAGTGCTGCGCCTTGCTTGGCAAGTTGGTCTGCCCGTTCGTTTCCCATTACCCCTACGTGACTTGTTATCCACTGCAACGTAAGCTCCCAGTCTTTAACAATCATATTCAATATAGCTATCCGACAGGATCTTGTGTTGTCACAATCAGTCTCAAAGCCTTCATTATAAGATTGATTATTTAATTTGGCTCATGACCGATAAGGGTAGATATTGAAATAAATAAATAAAATAAAGATATTAATTGATAGTCAATGAGTATACTATCGAATTTAGAATTCACCTAGACACCCTACATTTGTTTTATCACAAGGATAAAATGTTTCCAGTATATCTGAATTCTTAAATATGACCCTATAAAGTTCAGATAATCAGGACTTGCATGCAAAAAAATATTTTAATTTCTGTAAGCAGCCCTGATGATAGCTTAAAAGTTAAGCCGATAATTAAACACAAAGTACAAAAGTTATACTAATTGGGGATGGATTGAATTAGTCAGGGGTGCAGTCAATGATAACACAAAATAAGCTTAACTTATTTAATGATGCTGACGTTTCGGCCCAAAATCTAGGCCATCTGGTGCTGAAACGCCGGAATAATATAGTAATTGGTATTTATAATTTTATCGACTGCTCCCTTGACTATTTCTTACATTACTATAGCAGTAATAATTTTAGCATATCTAAATGAACACAAATTTTATAGTACAATACAAGAGCAGTTAATTAGCAGGGAAGGTAATTTTGGCCACCTTTAGATAAGTCTGTTGTTAACATTGATAATGTGAACTCTTTATAATTTGTATTCTTTCTTAATGCCTGCCATACATTTTCTTTATGTTCATTTAAAACATCATATTTCCAAAATCTCAAATCCCAGAATGATGCTTGGTATCATGATTTTTTTTATATACAGTATACATTCAGTTTTTTCGATGTCAAGTAAAGATAATTGTTTTTCTTTTTTGTTGTTTTTTATATGAAGAATAAATTTCTTAAATATATATATATATATTATTATATATATCTATATATATATTATTACATATATATATATATATATATATATATATATATATATATATATATATATATATATATATATGATAATATAACAGTTATTATCTATAACTAATTTATATATAATTATGAATATAAATTAATATAGACTAAACAAGTGGTGTACTTACTTTTCTTATAAAATCTTTAGAAATTAGAGATATTATATCATCCATTTCATTTAATTTTGGTTTGATATGTTTACTTTTTGGGCCTTCTACATGTCCAATATGATCCAAACCAAGATAGTGAAGGATCATTATATCCCAATCATATCTATTTAGTTCAGTTTTTAAATTTCTTGTAACATTATCATCAACCTTTAACATTAAAAATTATATTTATCATGAGAAAATCTTGTGCGAACAGAGTAATATGTGTTCAATATAAACTGGCTCAAAAGGTTCTCTATGCTAAACTAATCTAATAAAAAATATCAGAGAAAAAAGTTATAAATCTACAGTAGTTCTACTGCTTTTTAATGTTGACACCATGCAAAAACTTTGGGTTTGCCCAAGCACCTAATATTTAAAATTCTCATTTATTTGTATTTAAAATGTATTCAAAATCCCATTAAACACATTTCAATGTCTTCAAAATCAAAAAACTTACACCATTTTAGAATATTATATTAAGCCATTATTAATTTTTAGGCACTCATAAATTGGAATCTCTGAAACCGTTAGGAAAAAGAAGATTTTTATATATGTCTTCATCGCTTTCCTATTGAAAACAATTTCAATACTGTAAGTATAGTATTTCTTCTGTGTTTCAAAATTATGAAAAGTAAACTGATACTTGAAATGTTAATCAATTTAACAAAAGAAATTGGTTCATATTTCATTACTCATATACATTCACAAACGTATGCTATAGCCTCGTCCAACAGCCTACTCCAATGTTCCCTGTCTGCGACCTTCTGTCTCCATCACTGCACTCCCATTCTTCGCAGGTCATCCTCCACATCATCTTCATTACTCATAAGATTCTATCATAAGGTAAATATTTTAATTATTTATGATATTGAATTGTGTTTTGTGGTTTCTTTCATAACTCAAAATTAATCATAATTTTCATAATAAAGTAAAAGTTATTTGCAAACCCAAAGTTTTTGTCCTACATCTAGAAGATGATATCCCATTCATAAAAGAGAACACACAAATTTACACATATACACACGCACACAGATGAACTAAAGACATTGAAGAGATGGTTTAATGAAAAACATGAAGGATTTAGGAGGAAAAGGTAAGATGCTTTTTTTTTTTTAGATTAATTTATTGATATTTACAACTGTAATAATATTACAACAAGTAAAACTGCTTATATGAACAAATGACATGAAAAAAAAAAACACTTGTGGAGAAACTGCCCATCGGTAGCACTCCAATAAAGTTCTACAGTAGAAGGTCTCGAGGCCATCTTCTTTTCAGATGTCTCGGAGGGTTATCAGGAATAGTATGGGAAGCAAGTTGAGAGACTAGCGGATTCAAGTGTGTATGGAGCTTGTCATGGAAGGATAGGTATCTAGTTTAGGCCAAATCAGCATCATATGGGATATTAAGATCATGATGGATGAGTTTGTTTGTGACATAATAAGGAGCATTGAGGATTTTACGAAGGATTTTGGATTGTAAGGATTGGATACGAGATGAATTGGATGGTTTAGTAGAGCCCCAAAGCTCAACTCTGTATCTCCAAATTGGTCTGATAACTGTCATGTAAATGAGTCTTTTGTAATTAATTGGGAGCTTAGAGCGTTTGTCCAGTAAATGTTGAAGTAGGCGAAAACGTCGAGCAGTTTATTGTCTTTTCAGTCTTGTATGAGGATAAGGTAAGATGGTATGTTAACATCTCCATCAGGCACGCTACCATTACAGAAGATCAGGGAAATACTTTTAATAGATAAAGGATCACTTCATGAATCTTGAACAGTTACGCTCATTCAACAGTTAATCATGAATCATTTGCAGTAGTAATATTTATAAATCTGTCCTTTTAACACTACACTATAACTGGAATTTTAATTTTACATTTCTACAGATAATGCTATTTAATTGAATATCAGATGAGGAAAATTTCAACCCTCAAACACTTCCTGACAGGTATCATAACCATTGGTTGATAAACAAATATATGTCATAACAATCTGTTTTGTGCATACATACTTTACAGATACTTATATAGGAGATAGCAAAGAGGATGTATAGACAAGGATATATTACATAAAGTAGAAGTTATTACAATCCTCCTTGATATAAAATATTAATGCATTCTATCTAAAGCACATTTCAATTTATACAGGATGAGAAATATAATTCATTACAATATGGCATTGCTATAATTTAGAAATAAACATGCTGAAGATATGATAAATGCACATAGAATAGCAGAATCTGTTGTTAAGATTACATACTTCAAAAAAATCATTGACATAGAAAGAAGTTGTAATTTCCTTTCTTATAAACTCATGAGGAAATAAGTTGATCCAAGTTTCGTCCCCATAAAATAAGGAAAAAAATCCATTTTTTGAAGCTTGTCTCAAAATATTGTCTTCAGTAACTTCATCAGTCTTAAAATTTCGTATAATATCCAAAAATCCAGGAATGTTTCCAGTCATTAGGGCCTTAAAGAAAAAAATAAGTAAATATATACATACAAATATATATATATATATATATATATATATATATATATATATATATATATTTATACATGTATGTATATAATATGTAATCAAATAAAATAAATGTAGTAAAAGTCCTATCCGTCAAAACAGTATCACCCAGGACCTGTAACAGGCCTGCTTCACTATTACATGCTAAAATTATGTTTTTTATATAGTTTTTTTAGGTACTGAAACATAATTGTAAATAAATAACAAACATGAAATTTATAAGGAGGTAGAATGCACAATAATTTATCTGTATCAATACTCTTTCAAGTTTCCACGGCCACTATTTATACACAAAACTTTAGTGGTTTCTGGTTTAGACCGTGTTGTTAAGAAGAAGCTAGCAGTATGTCTGGCAAAACGTTGGCAAAGAAAAATTTAACAACACGGTTTAAACCAGAAACCACTAAAGTTTTATCTTTATAAGTTTCAGACTTGTACAGATAAGATATTAAAGTTTGTTGAAACAAGGGCCGGCTTTACCTTATGTGCAGGGTGTGCGGAGCACACGGGTGCCGGGTCTCAAGGGGCAAACGGGCGCTGCGAGGCATCTCAGGGTCTCAAAAAATTTCATTTCATGTTGATCCCATAGCAAAATTTGTTTAGTTTCATGGGCACATTCACCTCCTTAGGGGATATGCAGTTTTTTGTAACACCTTGCATAACTGTAAGTGTTCAATTTTAATCGCGTGCCTCTACTAGAGGGCGCCTAGGTCATGATTGCACACATACAATGCATCAAGATATGTTTTTTTTCCTAAATTATCAATAATTCAGAACCTAAAAACTTGATAAATATAAAATAAAAAATGTATACATTAATATAAAACAAAATATAGAAAACTTTATATTTTTATCCTAAGTATCAAAATTTTATTTTTTTTAAATTGCATAATCTATCTGTTACAGATTTTCTTCCATAGCTAAATGATTTTTCACAAGAAATGCAGACGACAGCTTTCCCAAATTTTAACTCAGGGGTAATTTTATTTTCATATTTTAATTTTTGACATGAAATTAGTATAAAAATTTCAGCATTGAAGTAAACTTAACTTCAACTCAGTTCTGTCGCATAGACAGGGCCCTCTGCAAAACACTGAAGGGTAATCTGAGTAATTTACACTATCATGAAGGTGCAATTGTCTCCTCTATATATAAAGTAAAACTCCGTTATAACCTTTTCCTATGGCCCAAAGAAAAAGAGGGAAATAATAAAAATTAAAAAAAAAAAAAATTTACTCATCCCCCTTCATTGGTATCATATTATACCTATTTATCAAGTTTCGAGCAAGGATGATGCTAAGTTTTATGATGGTGTTAAATTCTTAGTGCTTATTAGATGAAATATTTTTCTTATTGGTTTCTTCATATGCATAGTTTTTTTTTTAGGTGCAAAATATTCAACTGTTTTAAGGAGTAGCATAATTATTTTCGTCATGTCTGGTCTCCCCATCGGCCTTCCATTGAACATGAAATATTAAAATTACTATTACTCCTTTAATTAAATACACCCATACCTCGGTTTACGGCCTAGATACGTTCCACGAAACTTGGCCGCAAAGCGAAAAGCCGTATGAGGAATCAATTATTCTAATACAAATTCAATGGGATCGGTTCCAAATTTGTTAAATATGTAACATGTTTTATCATTCAAAATGCATTTAATCTTTTTATTTCATTTAAATCAAAAATACATACATACATAAAATAATAACAGATATGCTTTTTTTAAAAAATGGCTTTAATCTGAAGACGATGAACAAATGGTAACCTGCAGATCTCTGTCGTCATCATTTTTCACTGGTAAGGATGGGCCTGGCTTAAAAAAAATTGTCCAATGTTGCTTGTCTTGCCTTCTAGCTAATGGCTGAGTAAATTCCTCGAGAACCTTTAGCGCTATATCTGATGTCAGTATCATATTCAAGGAGGATGTTTATTCCTAGTTAGAAATAGGAAAAAGCTTTTGACAAATTTTTTTATGTTAGCTGTTTGGATACAACAGGCTCTTTCTTTTCATCAATTTTTCTGCTTGCAACTGAGTGAGCTCCTCATATGAAAGGATTCTCTCTATCAGCTTCGAGTAGATTAAGCTTATCACGTTCCTTCAAAGCTGAGATCATGTGCAAGATCCAAAATGTTTTGCCTAATTTCAGGAAGGAAATTAACGTCTGCATCACTACTTTTTACACATTCTGGCCATATTTTTTTCCAAATATGGTTCATTGTTGTTAATTTTAATTCCTTCCATGATTCACTGATGCTGTAAACAGCATCCTTGATGTTATAGTTTTTCCAAAATGTTTTAATTGAAGATTTATCATCGGTTTCCCTTATAAGTTGTCAGAAAATTTGGCGTAGGTAATATGCCTTACAAGTGGCTATTGCACCCTGATCCATTGGTTGGATCAGAGCTGTTGTATTTTTCGGAAGGTACTCAATCATGACATCTTCAGATAGTTCGGATAAATTAGTAGGATGCCCTGGTGCATTATCCAAAATTAGCAATGCCTTGTCGCTTAAGTTATTTTCTCGCAAATATTTTATCACTTCTGTACAAAAATGGTTTTTGAACCAATTCTCAAAAGTAGCTTTAGTCATCCAAGCTTTCTTGTTGGATCTCCACATGACGGGTAATTGTGGGCATTGATGACCTACATGTTTTATACCCCCTAAACCCAAGAAAACAAACAAACGGGTAATTGATTTTTAACGTCGGCACATAATAAATAAGTTTTTCTTATTTTGGTGTTTTCTTTGACTGCACCCCCAACTATTTCTTCCTTAAATTAGAAGATACAGTCGACCAATTCTTCTCTAACGTAATTGATTTTTATTTAGTCTTTTAAGAGGCTGTCTATTTTCGGACAAATGTATTAAAAGTAGTTTAAGGTTAAAATCACCCGCGGCATTTGCACCAAGTAGCAAAGTTAATCGTTCTTTAGACTTGTAACCAGGCGCAGATTTTTCGGTTTTTGAAATGTACGTATGATCAGGCATTCCAATAAAGACCTGTTTTGTCTACGTTAAACACTTATTCAGATTTATAACCACCTCTTTCAATAATTCCCTTTAAAATGTTGGGATACCCCTTAGAAGCGGCCTCGTCGGCGCTAGCTGCTTCACCTTTCATTTTCAAATTATGCAAATTAAATCTATTTTTTAATTTTTCAAACCATCTTCGGCTTGCTTGGAATGTGACATCTTCAGCAGATTCATCGGTATCTCCATTCTTCAAATTTTCGAAAATACTTAAAGCTTTTTCCTGGATAGTCACTTGACTCATTGGCATTCTCTGTTTGTTATGGTCCTCAATCCATATAATCAATAGTTTTTCCCTTTTTTTCCATAATCCAGTTTCTTTGACGTGTTAATCTTGAGACATTTAAAGGTGCAGCAGATTGCAAATATGTTTTAATGTCTTCTTTTTTATCGCGAATAGTTTGAATGGTAGATTTCGCAAGTCCCATTGTCTTGCAAATTTCAACAACTTTCTCTCCAGCTTCTATACGACGTAATACTTCTAGTTTAGTTCCTAGCGTGACCAATTTTCGGCATCTCTTTTTATCAGTCTCCGAAGTCGATAATCGTTTCGGTAGCATTTTGTCTAAACAATAATGAAATTAAAAAAATAAGTTTAATAAAAAAACATTAAAAATTTTTAATTTGTTCATACATACATATGTACTTATGTACCAAAAATGTCCCTAATTGTTTCTAATTTTTCCAGTTAATGTGTAACAATCAGTAATAAATATGTACATAAAACACTCACAGACAAGTCTAAACCAGCCGCTTTATGAGAACACACTGAATAACGCACTTAAACAAAGGCAAATAGAAAAGAGTGTGCATCGAGATTGCGTTTGCGCAAGATTCGCAACATGTAGATATATCGATATATCGTAGTTTTCTTTGCCGTTATAGCAAAACATTTTAGGCCGTATATCGAAAACGTGCCTTAATTGAAGAGGGCCGTTATAGGGAAATGCCGTATAAAGAGCGGCCGTATAGCGAGGTATGGATGTAATAATAATTATTATAAGGTTTAGCCAATCCGAAGGCTCGATGCCAATTCAACCAATCTCTGCTTACACACTTCCATCCACAGACCACTACCCAAACCCAATGCTACCTACCCACTTACCAGTCCACACAACGCTTATTAACTTTTTGGGAATTTGTTTGATACTAAGCCCAATAACTTTACTACCAATAATCTTCATGATGCTATTTTTTAAATAATATTAACTGGTTGCATGCTTTGCAATTCTGCGTTGTTTAATTTCCTAAATTCTCCAGTTACTGTAATCAAAACTTCAAATCAAACTGTCCCGTATTTACCAAACAAAAGTAATATTAAACATAAAGTTTATTCAGACTGTATAACTGGAAGTTCAAATCATAATGATTAATAAAACTTCATAAGAACATTATGAAAATTTTCAAGTGGTTTTACCAATGTCAAACTGGATTTCTTAACACCTTCACTAGTAATGAAAATAGTGGTTTCTTTTACTGTGTGTTATCGGTCCCGAGGACTGATAGTAGAACTTTCCTCTGATGCAGTATCGGTCCTCAGCGACTGATAAATTATTTCTATTCAATTCTGCCTGTAATTTTCCAATCACACTATAACCTGATTTTTATTATTTCAATTTGTTTCGAGTCATCGTAAGATAAGCATCGGTTCCCGTGAACTGATGCTGCAGTGAAGGTGTTAAAAAAATATCAATTCGTCATAATTTCAATATTATCAATGTTCACAATAATCATTTAAATAACAATACACTAATAATAAAAAAAACACTTAAATTATAATTTTTCTATTTAAAAAATCTGACACTTATTTGTTACCTTTATACGTGGCATCGTAACTGTAGGAGTCTCTACTCGCACCTTTAACAAACAATTGTCACTTTTATTGACTAAACCACTAACAAATGGCATGTTTTCTCCAGCACCTTTTCCATATAAGAAATCAAAACGCAAACCATCAATAACGAGCAATATTAATCTATTGATATGTTGATAATAAAAGTTCTTTGGATTAATTCTGAAAGCAATTAAAAATAAATTTATATGTAAAAAAATTAAATTTATAAAATATCATTAATACCCTCCTTCATCCCCTTCCTATATAAGCAGCAAGGAGAGGGGGGAGGAAGTAAAGTGAAGGTCTATTGATTTTTACTTTCTATAGAATGGAAAACTATAATTGAAATTACTTACTTATAGCCAAGAATTCTGAACCGATGTCCTTAATGCTTTAATTAGACATATGTTTTTGGATCTTTTTTTTTTCGTATTGCACTACTCTAAGGACCATATCATTTCAACTGTCTTTATTCTTCTTGACATTTGTCCAGTACTCCTTCATTCGTCACCGGTGCTGCTACCTTCTTTCTTCCGACCATTTCTTTCCCGTCTTCCACTTTGGTTTATCTTGAAACAAAGTTGGATACCACGCAAGTACCCAGTTTCATTCTGAGACGGTCCTTTCCAGAACATCCTCGTAGGTAATCCCCATCTCCTGTAAATCTTTTTCTACCTCTAAAAACCAGACAGGTTTGGTCTTCTTTTCTTTTAAATACATAAAAATCCGGTTTGTCAGTCTAGTGGGTTTCATTTTTAACAAGTGGCCATAAAATGCCTTTCTCATTTTTCACATAACATCAGATATTTTAGGAAAACGAGTGTAGCTCCTTTCTCATCAACATTGGGTTCTATCTATTCACCAAGATATTTAAACTTTCCTGCCCTTTTGATTTCCCCCTGGTCCACTATTAATTTTTATAATATGCATCATTTAAGAAAGAAACTTTTCTAGACATGATTACTATATTGTCAGCAAAAACATAAATTTCTCACATTTCATTAATTATAGTGCCAGTTTTGACTGTCTCTTTTACAGATTCATGAAGAGCAATATTTAACAACATAGTAGATGCAAAGACATGGCTTATGGCTTTGGGGACACTAAAATCCTCTCCTACGCTCTTTCCAACAATAATCCTGGAGAGTTATTATTTATTGTCAGTTGGATCAATTTCACAAGCTTATGCGGGACTTTATTCATGAACAATTTACTAATTTAGGCTTTCTCATTCATAAAATGCTTGTTTGTAAAAAAAGAAGGGAAGGTGCAGATATATATTAAAATCATAGCATTTTGTCAAAAATTGTTGTACTATAAAAATTTGATCTGTTGTGCTCTTCTCGAATCTGAAGCCACATTGGTAATCTTGCAGAATTTCTTTTAAGTAGGTTTTGATTCTTTATTCTTTACTTATAAATTAAAATAAAGTTACTCATCTATAATTTGAGCATTAGCTAAACTAAGAATGAGACAGTTTCAGCTAGGACACAGAAACATACAACCCATAAGATTTTCTGTGTTAGCTTTCGAGGATGACCTAGTCTTACTGTCTTCCAACGACCAAGATCTCCAATACAACATAAATGCTCTTCAAGAGGAAATGGCCACGATAAACGTGAGAATTAACCCAGAAAAGACCAAATGTAGGAGGATAGGGAAGAAACCCCAGAGAATAAGAGCGAGTGGAGAAAGATTAGAGCAGGTTGATAATTTCAAATATCTAGGTGCTCATCTAAACGAAAACGGCTACATTGATGAGGAAGTTTCTCAGAGAATCGGTGCAGCTGGAAGAGTATTTAGTTTTCTTCAAAGGGTTTCCTGGGTAAAAGTGAAGTGACGAGAAAAACTAAAATAATGATTTATAAATCGACGTTCCTCCCTATTCTTTCCTACTCTTCCGAACCATGGACCCTCACCTCAAAACATAAGAATCTGATCCAATCTATGAAGATGCATTACCTTCGTAAAGTGAAAGGAAGGAAACGACGAGATAGGATACGCAACAGTACCATACAGACTAGTCTCAAAGTTAAGCCAGCTGAAACCATCCTAGAGAAGCACAAGCTAAGGTGGTTTGGTCACCTCCTTAGGATGGAACAGGAAAGAACTGCCAGGAAGACCTACAAAACTCGCGTGGAAGGAAGAAGGCCAAGAGGAAGATCGCGCATTTCTTGGGAAGAAAGTGTTAAAGAGGCATTCAGAAGAAGGGATATGGACTGGAGTAAGAGAGTTGGCCCAGGAATGAGACATCTGGTCCAGACTCTACAAATTGCGACCCCACACTGCGCCAGTGGTAAATATGGATAAAATGATTATGATGATGATGATAATGATGTTCACTATTTCATATCATGCAAATCAGGTAATAAATGCAATCAATCAATCGTGCTGAACAGTTTTTAATTACTTCAGAATTCATTGATGTTACCTTAGTAAAGACATTAAATATACAAACATTTCATAAGAAAATTTACAACAATTAAATTTAAAATGAATTGTCAATTGTATTATTCAACAATTAATGAAAATAATTGACCAAAGCATATTTTTGAAATTATCTCAAATATTGATGAGCTTTTTATAAATAGAAATAAATGAATTTCTCCATTAGTGTAGCTGTAATCAACAGCTAATAACAATTTTCAAGCATCATTTAATTTGTTTGCATCCTGTATATCTAGTTATGAAGAAGACAACCTTGGCTTTCAAATAAATAGTTCAATTCTGTTTAAGAAATTATTTCTCTGACCTCCATCCGGACCATTTACTTCCCCCATTTTAGTATTTAGTTTTAATAGTATTATCATAAAGTAGTAAAATTACTTTTTTATGAGGTTTTATGAGGGATGTCATGAAACACTCAAGTTAAGGAACAAGTATAGACTGATCATTATGCCACGATTCACTAGACAAAATTCACTGAACTATACAGTGACTCAACAGGGAGGAAAAAAGATATTAAAGAAAAAGCAAATGAAGAATTAAAAATTAATAATGAAACTAGAAAATTTCACAGAGTAGTTAGACACATTATTTAAGTTTCCCTGTCGAAAACTGATGCTTATTAAGACAAGAATGGAAAAAATTTTAAGGAAAGACAAAGGCATTAGCTAGGTGGGGAAATACTTAAGTGATCTCGTAGGTGTTAAGGACAATGTGAATAGGCATACTGACTCAAATCCCGGTTTAAATCTAAATTTAAATAATATAATAATGAATAATCAGAATGATTTAGAGCCACCCAAAATACTAGGTAAAGACGCTCTAGTTGCTGAATTTTTCAAAAATGCAGTTGAAGCTATCATAAATCAAGTACATTCTCTAATCTACAATATTTGGGCGAAAGAGAAAATGCCCAACGAGTAACAGTTTCCAGTTCACACAAGCAAGGTAACAGTTTATTTATACACAATAAAGGTGATATATAAAGTGCGAAAATTATCATAGCACCTGACTCCTAGGGAAGGGATACAAAACTAGCCTGTTACAAAAATCTTAGTGCATAAGTATAGGTTTGCTTCTTATTACATATTTTGAGCATTATTAAATACTGCTCATCAAATAAAAATCCATTGTTTCACTACTTTCATCCATCTTTCTCCCAATAATTGGAGTTAGGGTCGTCTTCAAGGACTTTTGTAACAACCTAGCAAAGTAGTTTTGTTATGGTGTTTTATGATTATTTGATGACACTCATAAGAATATATTTTCAAAAACTGAATAAACCTTGACAAACCGCAACCAACCACGGGAATGAGATACTTAATGTATCTGACCTGCATGATTTAGAAATAAATTATATGCTATATAAGAAGGAAACACTTTATTATGATTGAGAATTATAATTACTGAAATAATCACTTCACAGTAAAAGATAGGTCAAATAAGGTTAAAGATGACTAATAAAAGCAAATAATTAACATACCTCAAATCCTTAAATCTAAATGGCAAGTCTTCATGAGATGCATTTCTTTTAGGAATGGTTTTGATAGGAAAAAAACCTAACAGAAAAGAAGCAAGTGCTAATACTTGCAATATCATAAGATATACTAAGATGTACTGCAACTTTAATATCAGCATGCTAAAAAGAAAATGAAAATTAATAAATAACCTCATAAAAATGAACTTCCTTAACTCTTATATCAATACATTATATAAATTAATATTATGAGCAGTTGAGTAAAATTTTCCAAATGCATTACAGATTCCTAGAAATTAACAAATATACAAATATGCATAAAACAAGAAATGGTCAACATTAAATTTAAAAATAAAATATTTCTATTATCAATGTTGTAATATAGCTTTAAGTGGATAAGATAACCATGAAAACTTCTCAAGATTATATGGTATTTTATACCTTACAATAAATCAAACAATCATTTAGAAGTACGCATCTAAATTGTAACAATTATGGTTTAATGACAAACATTTGAGTGGTAAGCTGTCAAATATGTCAATCACTTACTTAATTTGTATGTTGAAATTGGCAGTACAACAAACTAATTTACTAAATTGGTAAAATTTATAAATGACAATAAAATATTAATCCAAAAACGAAGCTATTTATTAAATATATAAACCGGGCAATATTTGAATTCTTATTCAAAACCACCATCGTTCGTGAACGATCACTAATATACTGACTGAAAACATGTAATCGAAAATCGTTGTTAAACCTGTTCTATCAATAAATACTTAAAGCCTTTCACTAAATTATGACAAGTTGCCGTGCTTAAGAAAAGTATCCAATATTATTTAAATCATGAACAAACACTGTGATAAGAGCTAGAAGATATATAATTGGACAGGAATTTGTGGAAGAAGTGAGACAGATATGCATACGGGGATCCAGGGGGGTTTTTGTGTACAGTGGAGAATCCATTATAGTATATACTTATAGGCAAATCATTTGATGATAGTTGTTAAAATATATGAAAAAAATAACAGAAATAACACGAGTGAAGCTATTGTTTAGATATTTTAATAAACCTTTGAAACCTTTCTATAAATACTGCAAGTTTATTTCTAAGTTATTGTTGATTTTTTTGCCCATCTTCCCTTTGTGCCCCCCAGAAAAAAATCCTGGATCCGCCCTTGTAGATAGGTTAATGTTAATAAATCAGTATGTACATATTAATGTTGCTTGGCAGGATTTCATCTTTGATTTGTTGTATCTTTTTATGCAAATCATTGTTACATTGTCGCTGGTATTCCATTCCAGCATTAAATGGGTCCACGATTTTTCTGAGCATTCTCGTTTCTTCAATTTCAAGTTTCTTAGCCGGCCTTTTCCCTTTCAGAGTTTTCTGCATTCTGTTGCATACAATGGCTCTAGCCTAATGACTGTTGAGGAATGCCGAAGTTTTGTATTAATGAAAATTGACTTGTTATAAAACAAAAAAGAAACTCTGGGTCAAATTTGGTGCTGTCTTCAGTTTGTTATTTATGGATGTCAATGCTTCTTTCTCGGAAACATAACCCCAGACCCTCCACAGATTGCAGTGGTTTACGTCATTCATTCTAAAAAAACTAGATTCACCCATAAATTGAGATATTTTTGGTTTGTATCTATTATAAATTAGTTTTTACGTGATCATGTGTCTCTATTTGTTGTAAAAAAGTAAAACAAGGTGATTGCGGAATTATGAAAACGACGGAACTTAATATCGTCTTTTCTCTAAGTACGCTAGTTGCTCCATTCTCTTCATTTTTGTATTTGCGATCATCAGAAGCCACATTTAGTCAGTTTTCAATGTTATGGATATGTTAGTAGTATATTCTCTTTGCAATGGACCTCTTTTCATTGATATCGATTCTAGTCTAGCTCCGGTTTGATTAGGTTTAAAATCCCAAGTCAGTTGTCATTTTTTGGTTTTGTTCCTTAGCATTTTTTTTACTGATTATGGTAATTATTTTTTTTGTATTAATTGCTTGCATATGCATTATTAATGCCGGTTATTAGTTCTTGTAATGTATGTCCTATTCTGGTAATTTGAAAAAGAAATAACTTGTGTAAGTTGTTTTATTTATTGTATCTTTATCTCAAAGGTATACATTTTTAGTGCCTTATTTCTACTTAATGTTTTTTTTTTTTGTAAACCTAAAAATAAAATTCCTTTATTTACGAATTAAATTATCTGTTTGTTTTCAGACAAACTTATTTTAGATGTCAACTCAATACCCTGCCTAATAAAAATAAATTTACTTGGCAGGCTAGTGTTACATAATCAATCTATGTTATAATGAAATTTAAAATTCATATTGTGCCAGTCATAATAGTCTGTTTTTGAGGTAGAATAATATCTAGGGATTATTACTTTTTGTTATTTAAACTTATTAAGTGTTTATCATATAAACTAGTTATGCACCCTTCTGAACATATTCTCTACTTCTTTTTGTATCTAATTTCATGGATTATTATTTCATAATATACTCAATGTTGAGCACCTGTTGCCATGGATTGCTTTAATTGGAATATATTTAAAGGGAATTATGTTTGCTTTAATACACGCTTGCTGAAATGATTTACTTTTTAATAGATTTTTAGGTTTGTTTATCTTTTTTCATTGTATATTGTAAAGATGTTTTTAATGAACTGATATTGTTCCTAATTATTATTTATTAATTATTCTTATTTGCATCCATGTTGTTTACACTTAATAATTTTAGTTATTATTACTTATGATTTATTTTGTTTTGTTTTTTAGAGTTTCTTAATATATTTATGATATCTAAATTTTGAAAAGAATCGTAATATCATTCGTAAATGCAAAAAATTTAAATAAATTTCATCTGTGCTACTATTATCATCTTCATGGCATTCTCTACTGTTTTAAAGTCATAATATTATTTTTTACACAGTAATAGCTGCATTGTTTTTTTTTTTTAATTATTGATCTAATCATAGCTGTAGGTGATTATGTAGACTCATTCTCATTCTTACAATACACATTTTTTAAGTATCATTTAATTATCTTAAGTACTATTTATATTTATTTCACTCACTGGTAAATGTTAAACCAGTTGAGAACTCTTTTCTTTAACTTCAAAGTTTACATCATTTGTTAGTTTTAATATCTGTGGTGCATTTCTATGCATCACAGCTATCAGTTATTATATACACTTCTAGGTTATATAGTGGCGGCAAAAAGTATTTGCACTCCCAGTTTTTATAACTCTATCAGTTATAAGGGAAATAATAATCCACTGAACTTCACAATAATAATAAGTATATTTAAAACTAAAACAATGCTATATGTGTACAATAATTAACTTTTTAGAAAAAAAAATAATGAAATCCTCTGGCAAATAGTATTTGCACACTTTGTGAACTATCACTAATATCCTTTGTTTACTATTTATTAATTCTTACACTAATATTATCTACTCTATCTAATGTTTTCCTACAAAGCATTAAGAATTAAATTCTTTAGTCACTGGTTAACTATCATGCCGAAAACAAGTGAATTGAGTTTGGGACCTCGCGATAAAAATGTTTTGTTGCGGGGTCAACCAAAATCATATCGTGAGATTGCAGATTTATTAAGTATAAATTTTTCTACGGTCAGGTACGTCATAAAGAGGTATGAAGAACGTGGAACAACTGAAAACAGTGAGCGAAATGGCCTTCCGAAAAAGTTGAATTTCAGGATGAGGAGAAAGATAAAAAATGAAGCTCATTAAGTTTTCGAGATCTGGCTAATATGGTCCATACAACTACTGGTGTTCAGGTTAGTGACAGGACTATCAGATACTGCCTGAATTCTGAAGACCTGCATGGTAGAGTACCTCGAAAGAAACCTTATATTAATGAAATCAACAAATGCGTCTTGCTTTTGCCAGAGAATATTTACATAAGCCGCTTACCTTTTGGGAGGATGTCATATTCTCTGATGAAAGCAAGTTCAATTTGTTTGGGTCTGATGGGTGGAAGAATATTTGGAGGCGGCGTAAAGAAGAATTGAAAAAGCTAAATGTTTCTGTTACAGTAAAACATGGTGGTGGACATGTTATGTTATGTAGGTGTGTCTCATACCATGATGTGGGAAATCTTGTTGCCATTGACGGAATTTTAAATGATGAGGGTTATGTGAACATTTTGCGCCATAAGCTGCATGCAAGTGCCGAAAAAATGAATATCCGGTATCGATTTGTGTTCCAGCAGGACAACGATCCAAAATGTAGGAATGGTTGATATTTAATGTGCGAAGACAGCTGCACACTCCTCCTCAATCACCTGACACAAATATTATAGAAAATGTATGGCACATCTTGCATCAGAGTGTGAGAAAGGATCACAACAATGGAAGATACCATATGAAACAAGTACTGGTCCAAGAATGGGAAACAATCAGTCTTGACTTGATTAAAAACTTGGTCCACTCCTTGCCCATATGTCTACAGGCAATTATTGATGCCAATGGACTTTTTACGGACTATTAAATTTATATTTATTCTCAAAATAATTGGAAAAATAAATAATTGGAAGTGTGCAAATACTTTTTGCCAGAGGATTTTATTATTTTTTTTTATTTTTCCCCATTAATCTAAAAAGTTAATTATTGTACACATATAGAATTGTTTTAGTTTTAAATATACTTTTTATTAATGTGAATTTCAGTGGATTATTATTTCCCTTATGACCGATAGTTTTGTAAAAGCTGGGTGTGCAATGAACCTGTGTTCTTTCTTGATGGCCTGTCCTAGTGATAAGTGAGAAGCCTTTAATTAATATTCTACTTTTTTTTAACCAATCAATACCTTCCTCTTCTTCTTTTCTTTTGAGCCTTCCCATATTCATTTTCCCTACATCGCTTGTCATTCTCATCACTATATTTTTACACATTGTTCTTTACATTTCATTTTGACTTAATAACTCCTATGCTTTGTTAATTTATTTTTTAGATATTCCATTTCATATTACATATCCTATTATGTTATAGATTTCTTGTATCATCTCTCATCTTCCCTCTCATTGACTTCTGTAGTGTGGTATATGGGGGCTTTTCAAAAATGCGTGAGGACAGTTTAAATCGAATAATGAACTGCGCTCTAAAATTTGTCCTTGGTACCCCGAGGCGGTCCCGCGTGTTCCACCTTTATGATGAGTTAAAGTGACTCTTCTCTCCCATTCGTAGACAATAGTTCCTTGGTTGATTCTTATACCAATCCATTAACTCTCAAAGCCCTTCATATATCTAGTCTCCTCTAATTTAAATCCTCAGTCCAGCACCATGAAACAAGATCTCACCTTTCCGATCTCTGTACTCGTTTCCACTGAACCAAAACATTCAAATGTTCCTTTCTCGCCTGCTCCGCCACAGTGTGAAACTCAATCCCTCCTGTCATCCGCCATGCTTTTTTACTGCCTTCATTTAAATCTTTGCTTTTCCAACATCTCCTGGTCTCCCAAAAAATATGCTCTCCAAGCAGGTTAGTCTTTTGTTTAAATGAATCAATATTGAGTAATTAATTTTTTTTCCTAGTTGTTTTTGTTTCTGTTTTATAAAGAAGATATGCAATTGTAAAGAAATTATTGCATGCTAGCTCATGCATTTAACTGTAGTTATCAATTTATTTATTCTCCATAATTGGTTAAAATCTTGTCAGGATTCGTACTTTTTATTTACTTATTATTATTTTTATTTTGTTTATTGTTATCTTTATATGCTTTATGATGCTTTATTATTTGTATTATGTAGCCTTCTGGCCAGATATATATTATGTTTCTTTTTCTGATCATGTTTATTATTCTAAAGGGACTTAGTCCCAGAATAAAGTTACTTCCCCATTCTATTCAAAACGGTTTGATCTATTTTGATGAAGATTTTTGTGTGCATTCAAGTGGGTTTAGATTCAAAATTCGATCCGATTGGTAACGTTTTTTAAATAAGGTAACGCAATTAGTTAAATTAATTTTTTGTTTATAACATCAAGTTTTTGATAAGAAGTTTGCTACTTTTACACATAATTGTTACATGCCTCCGTGGGTTACTTTTTTTATTTAATTTAAATTAATTGATTAATTGAAAATATTAAATTAAAGTGCAATTAATGTGTGACGCGTTTTGCACTGTTATCAAAAAATATATGTTGTGCAAATTTGTAAAGCGCAATATTGGAATGAGTATTTCACATGAGTTTCCATTTAATTTAAATGATGTTTACACATGTATTTAACAATAATCAACCTAATCTAATAAGTAAATAAATAAAATAATAAATATACTTTCTTCATTTTTATATATAAAATTCTTCTGTTCGTGTATACGCCTCTATACTCCTCCTAAACAGTTGGACCTGTTTTGATAAATTGTTTTGTGTGTTCAAGAATGATAGATTGCTTGTTGTTAATAACCTCAATGTGTTTGATTTACATTGGATCCGGGTGGCAGCCCAGCAATAGCGGTATCAAGACTTTTAATTAGCCTATCACATAGTAAAAGTACAAGTTTCATAAACTTATAGTTGTATTGATAAAAATTCGTCAATGTTCCTGTTAAGATTATTTTTAAAAAGTTATCCAAATTAATAGGTTGCGTATTTATTACAGAAAAATGCCACAAATTGAGTCAATTCTTTCTTTCTATTAATTAAAACAGTTTTAAGTGTATACTTAACTCATTTAAGCAACAGATATACTCATACAAATTAATAGGTCAAGTTGTGATAAGTGACACCATCACTTCAGATATTGTAATTTGTTTTTGTTTTTTATGTATAATTTCATCAAATGGTCCAAATAATTACAATCCATTAAAAAAAAAATATAATTCTTGGATTTTAAATGTTTGAATAGGACACATTTGTCAGGTCAGCTATTATAATGTAAAATTGTTCCCCATTTTTATTTCTTGTATTTTTTTCCATGCAGATACTTTTTTTATCTGTATCTGTCTACTTGAATATATTATAACTACCTGCCTTTATTATTTATATTGTCTCTTGTTTTGTCAAAACAAGTACTTCAGTAATTTCACAATATAATAGTTGTTATTTTATATTTTATGTTTAGCCCCTATGGTTATCAAAAAAATGGCATATACCACAATTCTAATTACCTTTTACATAAATTAACAAACCAAAACCAAAAAAATCTTATTACAATTAAATTTACAATACCTCCACTATCTAAATTCTTATAGACTAAGTTTGTTGAGCTAAGAAGTGTTTCGATGTTTTAGGACGGTGATATTTTTGGTTTGAGAAACAGAAGACAAAGGATGTTTAATATGCTGCCTGTACGCCACTATAGAAGAAGTCCCAAAATTTCAACAGCAGTATTTCTAGGAATGCTTTTAGTATTAAGCTGGTCTTATTGGTTAGTCCTACGTATTGAGCATAACTTCCCTGCTCCTATTTATAATGAAGGCAATGACAAAGACTCCACCAATTTTGTCGCTGAAAATGCTTTAAATCTTGTGTATAATTTGACCAAACTAGGTCCACGTCCTGTGGGCAGTTTTGAAAATGAAGTGCTGGCAGTAAGCTTACTTTCACGGGAATTGAACACAATTGCTAAAAAGGCCCATAAAGTTCACAGGATCTTAATTGATATTCAGAGAGTGGATGGTTCATTTTCACTCGATTTCTTAGACGGAATGACGAGTATTTATCGAAATGTTCAAAATGTTATTTTGAAGATCGGACCACATTCCAATAAGAAGTATAGTGTATTGATGAATTGTCATTTTGATAGTGTTGCAGATAGTCCAGGTATGATTTTTTTTATGTTGTTTTCATATTGAAATTATTAATTATGTTTTATAAGCTTAATATTATCTTATATAAATAATAATCAAGTGTCTAATTTTGAAACCACTTTTCTAATCAACATTTAAATAGTTGTTTTATTTTTTTTTTTAAGATTTATTTATTAATATGTTTGTTATTATCTTTTCACATGTTACCAACATATTTTATCTGGAATTGGATTGTTGAGATTCATTCTCTATTATAAATATAAATATATTTCCATAGGTAAAAATAAAAGCCGCACAGCATTCACTTCTACTTAGGTGTAGAAGAGTGGCAGATGTCTCATCATTGAACCTCTTTAGAAGTTCCTCCCAACTTAATCGGTTGGACTCGCTGACCAAAAATAATTGGGGCCCCCCAGGCTTGCTGGAGGGTGTCATGTTTGAATATCCTACTCTCATATTATTTTGTTCACATACCATCATTAATAGTCATGGATCTTTCTGAGATAAGATGTCCAATGCCTGGAGCCAAAATAGCTCCTGTTGGGCTCTCTTGGTGGGGGCTGCTTCATGGGATTCATGGCATATATTGAAAAATAGAAGATTAGGAATAGGCACATAGAAGGTTATAAGTAACTCAAAATCAAATTGATCATGAGTTAGGTTTAGGATCCAAAGGTGAGAGGTTGTGTACAGAGCTCTAGAGGATTAACCCAACTACCTACTGCAACACCAGATAAGAAAACTTTCAATTCCTTTCTTTATTCTTCTATTCTATTTTACTATATAATTTTTTTTTCTTATACGATTGTAAATTCATTAGTATGGATTAGCCATTTCTTAGCTTGAATAAATGACGTAAACGTAGTCGGATTAAAACACCGCCAGAGCAATTAAATGAGGTTTCAGAAAACTTACCCACTTATTTATTGGTTAACAGGGAAGGAGATGAGGGTTTCCAAAATGGGTATCCCCATTTTTAATTTATTAATAACTTAATTGGGGAAGTTAAAATCATCAAGAAATTACGAGACGTATATCGCCTTATCCAAACTTCAAATAGTAAACAGTCAAAAAAACTTTTGGACTGCAAAAAATTTGCAGATCAATTTAACATATCTGTTGAACCACACTCAACATTAAATTATAGTAAGGGAGTTATAAGATGCTTCGATTTACAATTCCTAGAGAAAAATAAAATAATAGCCGAGTCAAATGGAAAAATAACAGACATTCAAAGAATAAAAATAAAAATAAACAGCAATGAAAAATTTACTAATTCATATATTGTGACTTTCCTGTCGCCATTCCCATCCGAAATCCTTAAAACTGGTTATCAAAACATCCAAGTTCAGCAATACACACCAAACCCTATAAGATATTTTAGATGTCTTAGTTTTTCTCACCACACTTTAAAATGTATCATCCCTAAAACTATCTGTTCTCAATGCGGCGAGGAAAAACAGATGAAAAATGTACCAAAAGCCCTAAATGTATTAATTGCAGTGGTGAACATAACAGTTTAGACCGTTCTTGCCCCATCTACAAAATGAATAAAGAAATAAAATGTATTCAATTTACTAAGAAAGTGCTTGAAAAAAAATATACAAATTAAAAATTTTCAAACTCTTAATAGACTATTTTCTTAAATAACGAAATCACAAAAAAAAAATATTAAAAACACAGGAAACAGGGACCCAGACGGATATATTTTTTAAATTTGATGTCATAACTAATTTCCAAGCAAAAGAAGCACCAAAACTTGAAAATATTTCTTCCCCAACTGATACATCAGCTGGTCAATCAAAACCAAAGCCCTATGACATGATCTGTCACTACGAGCACGGCAACCCATGCCACCTTCCACTGCCCCTTTTCACGGCCTCCTTCCACTCCTCAGCTCCCTCCCTCCCTCCGATCCTCCTTCCCCTCCACGAGAAGACAATAGTCATATTGTCAGATTCGCTAAGCTCCTTAGAAGACTTGAAAGATATGTAACCAAACCATCCTCTTGTTATCAGAATTCAAGGTCATCTTATAAGACTCATCGAGCAGGGCAAGTCCATATATTTTATATGGATCCCTGCCCACACTGACATTAATGCTAATGAGCTCGCAGATCAGGCAGCTCGAGATGCACTTACGCTACCTGGCCGAGGTAATATGGCTCTCACTCCATCAGAATTAAGCAGGCCTCTTAAAATAGAAATATCGGAGAAATGGCAAGCCACATGGGAAGAAAGCCAACCTAGCACATCAAAAATTATTTAAAAAACAGTAACAGCATGGTCTATGTCTTACAGGAATAGCCATAGAGAGGGGGTTGCCCTGGCTCGCTTGAGCCTGGGCCACACTCAGCTCACTAATCTGCATCTCATTACAAAACTGCAACCTCCTTTATGCCAACATTGTAACGCCAACCTTACAGTTAGACACCTTTTCGAGGAATGTATATATTAGAGGTCAACAATAAATAAATTAGGACTAGTCCCAGATTTAGCGAAGGCACTTGTTGACAACGAGGCTGCTGTCTCGTTGGTGTTTCAGTTTTTGAAAAACACAATGACTACTCTCCACAATATAACACATAATCATGAATTGTACTTGATTTTTTTTCATATTAGGGTACTACCAGTGGGTAGTTTCTCTACTTGTCATTATGTAACACGCATTCTATTTACTTGCTGTATAATTGTAATACAGTTGTAAATATCAATAAATAAATTTAAAAAAAAAAAAAAATTTCATCATCAATTTGATTGATAAGCGTGTATGTGTATGTATGTATGCTTGCTCGCGCGAATGAGTTGTATGCATGTTTTACTTACAATATGAACCAAGGTTTTATGGAAAAACCGCAGGCGTTGATGACCTAGGGGTTTTACGCCTTTAAACACCAACAAACAAACAAGGTGGGCTGAGCAGTTTGAAGAAACTCTGAACACTGGCTTTTCTGCTCAAGAGGTAGTTTGTAGAACTGAGGAGAAATGAATACAATATGGAATCCTGACATTGAATGAATAAATATCTTCTGAAGAACTTAAAATCCAAATCAGTCTGAAAACTGATTCTGGTTTTCAAATTTGATTTTGTTACATTAAAATCTTTATACATATTAGTGATTATATTATAACATCTTGTTCTTCATATTTCTTAGTAATTATTTATTACACTTATTTATTTATAAATGAGTGTTGTTTTTTTTTAAAAATAAAATTGATTAGAAATGCTATAAAAACCGAATGTCTTCCCACATATGTTTGTCATATTTATTGTGATTAATAAACTTTTAAGTTATTCTATTTTCTAATAGGTGGTAGTGATAACAGTGCAGGTTGTGGAGTGATGTTGGAATTGCTTCGCATTATTTCTATCTCAAACAGACCTCTTAAAAATAATTTAATATTTTTATTCAACGGTGCTGAAGAAAACTTCCTTCAAGGTTCTCATGGATTCATAACTAAACATAAATGGGCTAAAGACATAAGAGCTTTTATTAATCTTGAAGCTTGTGGTGCTGGTGGTAGAGAACTTTTATTTCAAGTAGGACCACAAAATCCATGGTTAATGGAAGTAAGTTAAGTATATGTATGTTTGTGTGTATGTGTAATGAATAAAAAAAATGATCAAAAATAGGAAGTTATTGGAAATTAATCGAAGATGTGACAATTTTTTTTTAATAAAACAAACAAAATCATTGCAGGGAGAAAATAAGTTCATAAAAAAATCTCCCAAATTTAAATTTCAAAAGAAATTTCCTGACTCAGCTATTTTTATTTATTTATAGCTATTAACCTTTTCCATCTTTTGTCTTGTAATCTTTTGCTTCAGTAACTATATTGGGCTTCTAGTGGAAGGATCCCATCTCAGATTATTATTTTTATTCTGCTGATGAAGATACATGACCGAAGCTACAAAGTTGTTCCAAAAATCTAGGAGGAGAGAAGATACCAGAAGATTTGTTAGTGGCATTGATTACAACCATTACAGAAACAGGGGTTGAAAGTGGACGTGAACAATTATAGAAGCATATCATATAATTATATGTATTTATAATTATAAATCTCATATATATATGTATCTGTCACATACAAAATCTTCTGTAAAATACTGCTTAACGGGCTAGAACCACAAATTATTCCAAAACTGGGAGTACTAGGGAGGCTATAAAATATCTCACCATACAGTCAAAGGACATCTGCAACTCTTTGGTTGGCTATAAAAAGGCTTATGATTTGATAGACTCGTAAGCACTGAGAGAATATGATGTTTACCAAAAAACACTAAATCTAATCAAACTTATATTAACCAAAACCACATCACAAGTTAAATTCTAAGGAATGATCAGCAAACCTTTTCAGATAAATACTGGATTGAGACAAGGTGATAGTTTATCACCAATGCTGTTCAATGTGGTTTTGGAAAAGATAATGAAGACCCTCTGGCAAAATAATGACTCTGGTACCATAATTGGAACAAAAAAAAGGCCAAACTCAGATACCTTGCCTTTGCAGACAATTTGGTGCTCTTAGCTGAAACAGAAAAAACCCAACAAATTAGTGAATTAAAAGAAATAACTTAGAAGACAGTTATAGGAATAGCTACAAATTTCTTTCCAGAAAACAAAAATAACTACTACCAACATTTTACACGAAAAAAAAACAGTGAAGACTAAATACAGGCTGATAAAAGTCACAAAACATTTCAAATATTTAGGAAAGACCATCAGAAGAAATGGATCGGGACAGGCCTGCAATGGAAGACGGAAGACAAGTGCCTCAGTAAATTACTAAATTTCCTCACAAAAGACATTTATAATACAAATGACATCGTCACCAATACAGAATTAAGGCAAGGAAAATGCAAAGTTATTTCCTTCTATCTATCTAGATGGGAAAGCTCTTGAAAATCAATCAAAAGGTGAATATTAAGATGAATTTAGTAAAAAAAAAAAAAAAAAAAAAAAAAAAAACCATACCACTACAACCCATGAAGAATCTGGGGTTCAGTACATAGTAGAGGCTGTATTGTTTCTTGGACTACGGTTGTGCAAGGAGGTGATTTGTCCTAGATCACGTTTAACCTCCAGATTTCCCCCCTTATTTTTGGTACCCACACAGATTAAATAAAAGTCTGCCAATAAGCAGGATTTCAACCCAGAATCTTCGACATTGCTAATCAGCGCTCTACCACTGAGCCACCCTGCTCCCCAAGAAGAATTTATGGCCGTAGAATATCATTTGGGAGCTACAGATTGAGACTGAATAAGGAAATGTACGAAAGGACAGAGAAATTAGAAACAAATATGAGGGAAAAACGACTAAGTACGTTACCAAAAGATGACGGATCTCACAAGGTTGAAAAAGAAAATGTTCAGTAAGAAATACAACCTGAAAAGCCAGAGTGGTTGTGATTAGCAGATGAAAGAAGAACTAAAAAGAATTGAAATTAATGATGATACTGTCTGGACAGAAAGAGATTTAGAAGCCGTCTATAAAACATTAGGGCTCTTGTGGAAGAAAGAACAAAGCATGGGGTATGGACATAGGAGAAAAGAAGTCAAAATTCAGAGAGAATGAGAGAATATTGGAGAAGAAGAAAGAATGAGCTAAAAACATGATATCTGTGTGGTCCTCTAGTTGCCGGTACGCAAAAAAAAAAAGAAATGATAAAAGTATTAAAGGTCGTGCGCATACAAGTCGGTCTAATTTCATTGATAGATTGAATCAAGTGTAAATTTAAGGTGCATGTTCTTTTAAACTACCAATGAACAGCAAATTTTATAATACATAATTTAAAATAAAATTAAAAAAAATTTTAAATGGATGAATGCAGGAATTCCTCAGGTACAAAAGACATGTTTCTACCTTACTGTTTACTGTAGGAATTTCCGGTTAAGACTGTGTTTGGGTTGGGTTTTTTTTAATATAAGGAATTGAAATAAAGTTCCCACCAACAAAATACATGCTTGTGTTGAAGGAAATATTGGGCTGTACAAACCAGGTTATTGACACTCCTGGCTGATGGATTCAGTCATTTCATGAAAATTTTATTAAAAATTATAAGAAAGAAAATGTTAAAACAATATTATAATATTTCATCCATGTTATATGACTGTCTATGATATGTCAGTCAAGCTTCTTGATAATAAACTGTAAAACAAGTTACTGAAAATAATTGGGTGCAATGGGACTTAGCATTCTTTTTAAGTACAGGCCTAGAGTGATTTTCTGTCATTTGTAGACTTTTGATTTGTTCATCAGGCTCCTTGTTCGTGGAAGATAATGCCTTACATTGGATGACGTTTTGTTTTGAAATATGAGCAGTCCCTCAGAATTTAGCTTATTTTTTTGCTTTCAAAATGTACATTTTTTACCTGTTCTAATATCTTTCAAGTTTTAAAAAATAATTAGAAGTGTATTATTTAAATAAGAGTAAATTATTTGTTTGTAGGCCTATTCTGATACTGTATACAGTCCATTGGCTTCAACTATAGCTCAAGAGGTGTTCCAATCTGGAGTTATCCCTGGTGACACTGATTATAGAATATTTCGGGATTTCGGTAAAATACCAGGTGAGTTTATCTATCATTACCTGAAAAAGTTTTTTGTTATGTATCACAAGAATACAAAGTGATGGTTAAAAGAAATGACATCAAACTATATGTCGACTATATTATGCTACCAATGATTTAGCAGGCTTGTTTTTTCATGAGATCTTAAGAATTTTTAAATGATTTTTTTTTTTTTTGTTATAGGTTGCATATTTCATTATTTAACCTTCTAGGACTCGCGCTCGTTCCGTAACATGAGGAAACACGGGTGAGGGGGGGTTTGAGTGTCACTATACCCTATTTCTCAAATCAGAAGCAACAGCAACTTGATAACTAAGATTTCTAACTTTAAGATAACTTAAATAAGGTGGGAAAACTAAATAACAATGTTCAAACTCAATAAATTTATTAAAATTTTAAATACTGGCAATTTTTAGTAAAAACGAGAGTAAATTATTGGAACAGAACATCCAATTGGGGTTTTGTTTCTCTAGCTGCTCTTAGATGTCCTGTTGACCAGATTGTGAAATTTTAGAGCAATAAAAAGTAATGAGAAACGTTGTTACAAAATAATCGTGCTAAACCTACTTACTGCTAAACCACAAACATTGAGGTGTGAAGATCTCAAGCAAACGCCCAAGTATAAAAGTCCAATTAGAGCTTTTATTACTTCCAGTGTGTTTTTTGGTCTTGAGTAGTTCTGCACCACACTCCTGAATTTATTAGTAAAAAAAGTGATTTCTTGGAGTATTTCATCTGTAAAACACAGCACAAACATTGTAATGGAGTTTTGAAATGTTTAACTACTTGCTTCAATCCTGGAAGATGAGTTACGGAGGGTCTATCAGTAACCCGAACAAAAGATGTGTTGATACTGACAATAATTGGGATAATGGCCCTAATGTCCGAGTTCTGTGTAAAAGGTTTTTTATGGAAAGTCAAAGATCATACATCAGTTTGAAAATTCATTCAATTGATTTTTGAACTTTCAAACCTTCAAAAACTTTTAAACCTTCTTAGCTTCAAACTTTAAACATCTGAAACTTCAAACTTCCATAACGTCAAACGTTCAAATTAAAATTATATATATGCACGCATGTATGTGTGTTTATTTAAGCTTTTCAGGTTCTAGAGATTCAGTCAATATATGAATAACTATCTTGACTGTGATGACATATTAGTGTGAAGTTCATTTTGTATTTGGTGCGGTTAGGACTGCGCATGTGCGGGCTAAGTCTAAGAGAGAGAGGGCTGGTGTAGTGGGAGGTGATGAGTGAGTTGGTCCACAAGTAGAATGTCGGGTCTGTCTTCTGTCAGTCTTTAGAATAAATGTTTTACTGGAGCCTTTGTGTATCGTTTCTTATATGGCTACTTGGTTGTATTGAGGGATTGAAATAAAATAATAGAACTGTTGAAAAGAGAATTTTTTTTAATTACTGGATGGAATGGTTTATGGAATTAAAGGTTTTCAAGAAGCCATACATTATATCAATATTATAATGCCACTATGATCCTGCAAAAACCTGGGCTTCCTCCACCAAAGCCAACCAATCTTTTTGATCCTGCGCTATTTCTTTCCTTCCTCGTTCTTCCAGCCACTTTATACCCTCCTCCACATCATCCAACCATCTGATCCGAGTAGATCATCCTCTTCACTTGCTGTCCAGGTTTCCAATAGAGCATCTTCTTTGTTATTCTAAATTATTTAAATTAAAAACACCAGAATCATTTAATTAATGGATTATTATTTTAACTTTTTATAGGTTTTGATTTTGCTTGGGCTGTCAATGGATATGTTTACCACACTAAACTTGACAATGCAGAAAATGTACCAATTAAATCCCTACAAAGAACTGGAAACAATCTGCTGCCTTTAATGACCAGACTTGCATATACCTCATACCCCAACGAAGGACCAAAGAATGGCAATCTTGTTTTTTTTGACATACTTGGTATATTGATGTTTCGTGTGCCTGAGAGCTCATCTTATTTGATTGCAATCATTGCCATACTTTTTTCTTGTTTAGTATTTTCCGAGAATTCTTGCACTTTTAACAATATTATAACAGGTAATTTAAAGAAATTACGTTCTCCTTTATATTGATTTTTTACCAATACTATAAGTGTTACTATGTTTAATTTTTTATAACCCTATCGTTAATAAATAAATGACACATATGTGAAATAAACAGTCAGGTTGCAAACAATGTAAATTGTGCAAAAATGAATAGGTTATTCGTAATTTATAGCATTAATGTTAATTATTAATTAATATTAACCTAATAATTAATTGATATTAATTATATATATATAGCATTATTTGACTTAATCAAAATAGAAAATACAAGCCAAAAACAAGCAGTTGTTAATCTTTGTTTTTAATAATGAAATTTCTAAACATGAAAATTATAAATTTTGTTAAGAATAAACTTTTCTCTATTTTAATCCAGTTGTGTTTTCATCAACCATGGATAGACATTATATTAAACTTTAAATTCACAATATTATTGTGAGAATGAGAAACTAAGGTCACTGGCAAATTGATATCACAGAGGCTGTTTGTGTTTCTCAGAGCGTCGTCTCCTGAGCTTTAACCCAATTCCGAGAGACTGGGAGTGTCAATAGGAGGCCGAGTAACGGACTACAGTGCTTTACAACTCATAGAGATGATAGAACTATTGTCATTGCTGCCAAAAGGAACCCTTTCCACAGTACTCATTAGATACTCAATGAAGTTCAAGGTGTTTTGACTTTCGTAATCGTTTGTTGAAATTTGGCCTTATATCTTGTCCCTTTCAAAATATCTGCAGCAACACCCTGTCACCAGCAGCTCAGAAGAATGTGGTGCAGCGAGTGCCTAGAAGAGGACACCAACTGGCCATACTGCAAGCTTCCTCAGGGCTTAATTTGAGACTGAAAATGTTCTTCTACTTCGATAAATAAAGCTTCTGGGTCCGTGGGTGGAGCCTTTTCCTCCAATCATCTGATTGGCTGCTTTCTGATTGCCTGGGTTCCGACTTTGTGGCCTCTGATTGGGTGGGTTTCAATTGGCTGATTTCTGATTGGTTTGCCTTTTATTTCAAGTTTTTTGGCTTGTTTTTGGTCACTGGTATGTTTGGAAGCCACAATATGCCCAATTTGTAACCATCTTCTCTGTTGAAATTTTCGGGGTGCTTTACTATTTCGATTGCTTCTAATACCTTTCTTTCTGTTGTGTTCTTACATTTTTTGACCACTCAAGTATTGTGAAACTCGATAGCATGGTTGGTATTCACAAAGTGTTCTGCTAATGCTGATGACTTGCTGTCCATCTTCTTTATGCTTCTAATATGTTCTGCAAGTCTTATACATATTAGTCTTCTTGTTTATCCAATGTACTCCTTCCCACACAAACATGGAATGCTGTAGACTCCTGGTGTCTTTATTCCTAAGTCATCTTTTGCACTATGCAGAACATTCCAAGAAAGCTCATCTGTCTTACTCAATTGACAATGAATGATGTTGAATGCATGGTGGGTTTCCCAGGAGGACTCTCAGGGCCGTTTGTTTCCATAAGTGACGTGAGACAGGGGGGGGAGGTGCCTTGTCATGCCTGCTCTTTAATCTTGCACTGGAACGGGTAGTAAGGGAATCTGGTATACAGAGGGGACTGGCACTATGTTCAATAGGACTGTCCAGATCCTGGCTTATGACATCACCATTATGGGAAGATCCTGTCAGGCGGTCAGGGATGCATTCATGGCCCTAGAAGCTCTAGCATGGAGACTAGGCCTGAAAATCAATGAATAAAAGACAAAATTCTTTTTTTGGAATTTGGGATAATTATTGGGAATTCCTATTTCAATTATCATAGACATCTTCTCTATTTTTACTATAAACAGAATATCTAGTTTAATGTTTGGCACTATATAATTAGTAAATATATGCTGATCTGTGATTAATACTATTATTTTGACTATGATTGTCATGTGTTTGTTGTAAAATATTTAATTTATTAATTGTGATATTTTCAGATTATAGGAAGTCCTCATATTACTCTCATTTACTTTTGGTAGCAGGCTTCACTGTTTGTTCATGGGCACTAGCAGTGTTATTTTGTTTTATATATTCGCATGTGCTAATTGGCTTAGACAGATGTATGTCATGGTATGCTAAACCAGTCTGGATTCTATTTTTGTATGGAATACCAGCAGTTTGGATCCCTGCTCGTATTACTGATATAGTTATGAACTTACAAGAAAAGGTATAATGTTTATGTTTTTAATTTTCCTATGTATTTTTTTTAGTTTACTGATATGAATTATAATCTATTAGTTCTGTTGGAGAGGCTACATTCTACAGAAATAACTTAAGATTGAGTTTTTTCTATTTAGTCATTCTGTTATACCAATTTGATAACATTCATTGAAATTTAATATCATTAAAACATAATTGACAATCAAAATTATCAGGGATTAAAAGCCCTTTTTTCTATTTTATATTCTGTCTTAAACAGGAAATCGTGTTTACTGTGAAAACTCATTCTCCCATGTAAGAGGAAAGTGAATGAAAAATCAAAAAATATATCCACATTTTATACGAGGCGTGTCCAATAAATATGCAAACTGCTCGTATATTATAGCTATTACATGGTGTATAACCCTTCCCACTAGCTCGCGTGTTGCTTAACAAGCCAATGAGCAGTCAGTACTCAAATGACTGTGCCCTTAGCGTTTATTTCTGTCGTGCGTATTTTAGCTATCTGTAAAACTGGAAATGGGTGAAATCACTGAGCAATGACTCAGTATCAAGTTTTAGGTAGAGCAAGAAGTATAAAGGAAAAACTACCCCCAAGAAAATCAAGAAAAAGCATATCAAAAATCAAAGTTCAATCAATGAATGAAAAGTTGGTAGATTCTCACACTCAATTTTCTTAGTTGATTTTTAGAATAAAAAATATTCTTAATTTGTTAGTAAATAAATACAATAAACCATTTTTTTATCTCATATTGTACTTCATTGGTTGCAACAATGATGTTTGAACTGAAACAAAAATAAAAAACATTTCATTGGTAAAATTAATGTTATTTTTTTCATTTTATACTTACATGTTGGGAAAAATATTCCAACATTATTTATTCAAACTTATTTATATTTAATAATTTTGATATTTTTATTTTTAGGTTTAAAAAAAAAGTATATTGATATGGTTAGTATCAGTTTTCTTATTATGCCCTAATGTCTTGTTTTTCCAATAGAGTAATTTAAATCTTCCAAACCAATTTCATTTTATCTTAATCCTGTTTATAGTCCAAAGACCAATGCCAAATTTAGTAATTTATTTAAAGGAAAAACCTGTAACACTACAACCTATGAACAGCTTCGGGGTTCAGTAAATGGTAGAGACTGTACTGTCTCAAGGAAAATGGTTATGCAGGGAGGTGATCTATTAAAGACAGCTTATAGATATGTGTATACATTCAATTTCCATCCTCAGTAATTAGTTTGTACTTGTCTGCCAACTCAAAGCAAGTATTTTCAAACTTGCTTAAAAAAAAAATAATATAATTGAAATTATTAAATTTTATTCGGTTTTAAACCTATAGTTCATAAATTATAAACTGGAAGCCTGCTGAAACGGCTGGATAGATAGAGAAATCAGGAAGAAAATAAGACTAGTTTGCAAATGCTTCCACTCACTTAAAAAAAGGCTTTTTGAGAAATAGATTAGTATTAAAAAAGATGAAGAAAGTGGTGTTTAAAAACACACACATCCTTTAACTGAGCTACGCTAGTGAATTTTGGAATATTACCTCCTACCCCTTTGCCTGCTCCAAGCAATAGAGATGTTTCGAAGGACAGAAGGAAAACAAGGAAGGACGACATTAGAAACATCATAATTAGGAGCAACATTGGGTTAAAACCTGCTGAAAATGTAATAGAAAAAAAAAGGTTATGTATGCTAGTTTAACCATGTGGAAAGAATGCAGATTGAAAGAATTTTTAGGATAGAAGTCCATGGGGCGATAGTGGAAGGAAGAAGGACAAGAGGAAGGCCCAAAACCGCATGGTTAGGTGAAGTCAGGAAAGCTTTTGACTTTTGAGAGAAGAGGCATGGATTGTAGTAGGCAGAGTCAACTGGTCCATGGCTGTGATACATGGATCAGGCTCTACGATTGAAAGGAATTCTCAAGAAATTAAAACAAGGTAGACATCAGTATGAAAATTGTTTATGACTGGGTATTAGGGGCTAGGATTCAACTAGCACTTAAAATGAAATGATCTGTTTTGTTTCAGTACGGGCATTGATTCCCCATCCCATTCCATTCCACTTTTTTTTTACTTCACGATTTAGTGTGGATTGTTCTGACCAACACTCAGAATAAAACAGCTTGTCTTTTCTATGCCACCACTGGTTTGCTTCTCTTTTTCTTTTAAAAGTTGAACATTTTTTTTTTGCACAATTTAGAAATATGACAAAATATAAATGAATAATCAACTTTTCCGACTTTTTATATATTTTCCTATTATACCTTATAAATGAGTGTAAGAATTTTACGGTTTATAACTTTTTATGATTTTTTAGAGGTGTGACAACTGGGAAAAAAGACAAACCTCTATCACTAACTACAACCTATTGATCCAGAATGTAAAAATTTCCCTACTTTTATTCACTTTTCCTCTTAGAATTTGTGAAAGTTTGAATGAATTTTTACAGCATTTTGATTAATGAAAGCGTATGTTCACTTATTGTGCATGCTTTTGTGTGTGTGTGTTCTCCTAATCTGAAGGGTCAGTGGTTGATTGAGGTGCTGATACTAACCTCATAATATGTTTTATATAAACATTGTATTCTACGTTATTTTAAAAAAAGTTTTTCTCAACAGTAAAATATTATAATAATCTAGATTATTTTCTTTTTAATTATTTTTGCATTAATTGTTGCTGTTTACGATGAAGTAATTTAGTAGATAAGTAGTAATTTAGTAGAAGAAGTAAAATTAATAGAAATAATTACCACATTCAAAATTCATTGAAATGTACGTATTTATTGCAGGTATTAAAGTCAAATTGGTTAGCATTCAGTTTACAGATAGATGCTCTACAATTGATCTGGACGATTGTTCTCATTATTTTCACCATACTTAAAATTCGATCAGCTTTGGTTTTATCATTGTATGTTTTATTTTTTACTCTTGGTAATTCTCTAATGGGAGCAATACGATTTCAACATGGCACAACTAGAGAAGGTAATTAGATGTCAGTTAAATTTGATAATTTTAGTTTTGTATCATACAGTAGGTCTTTAGTGTTATTGGAAAATGGCTAAATAAATACCAATAAGTAAATGATTGGCTGATGGATGGCAGCAGCACTCAACAGGGGCTACTGGCGGATGCTGATTGAGGAGGCCTTGATGCATCAACATGTTGTTGTACCAAATGAATAAAAAATGATGATAAAATAAGTTGCAAACTGAGACCTATGCCATTTGACATTGCTAGTTGTGATTAGAAAGTTAGCAAAATTATATTGATACAATGGACCATGAATATAGAAAACTTATGTTTAAAAAATAAGATTGGCTTCTACGGTAGATGTTCTAAAAGTTTATCTTAACGATGTTAGGTTTATTTTTTATAGTAAATACTCTTGCTTGCTTCAAAAAACAATAACCATTTTTTTTTTAAGAAATAAAGGAATAAAGCAATATGGAGTGTGGTTAGTATTGCAACTTATATAGGTAACTGCCAACCAAGTTAAACTTCTAGTCCATTTATAAAACTTGGCATTGGATTTATTTTTATCACTGAAGTATTCCTATATTGAAATTTTCAAATGATTATAAAAAATCCTAAAAATTTTGCCGAGTGTTTACCATTTAGATTTATTTAGAAATTAAAAAGAATATATCGTAAATCAGGAACTGTTTAAATTATTCAAACCAATTTTGTGTGACTGTTAATTAAAGATTCTTAAACTATCCTTTAACCACCTTTGGTGTTTTTGTGTTTTAAAACGTCTGTGTTATGGTGGCTCTGCAAGCACCTTTCTGCTCAGTAGCCTCATCTCCATATTTTATTTTCAAATGTTAAAAAAAATTTTATGATTGTCTTCCTATTTTGTTCCTACATTTCCATTAATACAAGCTCACATTTCCAAGATCTAGCAATCATGTTTCTATCACCATCCAGAATTTTAATGTTCTTTTCTTTTTTTTCTATTCATCACCTAAACCAGAACATGGATTGATATTCCCGCTCTATGTCATCCATTATACCTAAATTATTTTATCTAAAATTATAGAGTCTCCACTGTAAGTCATTTTCACTTATTCACTATTAACTGATTTATTAATAAGCTGTATTTTTTTTTCCTCTTTCTTCTATGTACATTTTTACATGGTTTTAAAAAGAAAAAAAGACCCTTCTTTGGGCATAAGTCTCTCCCAATTTACCCCAGCTACGTCTGTTCCAAGCAGAATGGTGTCATAATACTCCGATGAAGTTTTGTATGTCGTCCGCCATCTCGTAGCTGGTCTCCCTCTCCTCCTAGTGCGGGGTATTGGATACCAAGCCGTTGTTGCCTTAGCCCAATGTGTTGATCCCATTCTTGCAATGTGTCCAGCCCACTGCCATTTAAGAACTGTCTTGAGAATATCGCGTGTACCAGTCAGCTTCCGTAGTTCTGTCTTCTGTATTTTCTCCCTTCTACTTTTCCTTAACATACTTCGCTCCATTGCACACTGAGTGGTTGCTAGGGATTTAGATATATCGTTATTTAGACTCCAAGTTTGGCATCCATAATTTAAAGAAGGAATGATGCAAACATAAAAAACTTTTCTCTTGTGATGTATGGCCAGGTTGCTTTTGAAAATATTTTTGTGTGACCAAAATTTGGACCATCCTATTTTAATCCTTCTATTCACCTCTTTCTTGGATCTATCTGCAAATGATATGAGTTGCCCTAGATAAATTGTTTCTTTAACCCGTTGGGGTTTGCTGGTACCGAGAAATATTTCTTCTTCTTCAGCATTTGTCATCAAGACTGATTTGTTAAAATTTATCTCCAGCCCAGCTTCATTTCCTACTAGGACCAGCTCTTCTAGCATTTTCTTCAGTTCAGATGGTGAGTGTGAAATGAGAAGTACATCATCAGCAAATCTCGGATTTGAGAGTTTGTTACCATTAATGTCTATCCCAAAATTCTCCCAGTGAAGGTTTCTGAAAACATCTTCCTAAAATGTGTTGAATAGATCAGGTGATCGCCCTGACGAATCCCTCTTTCGATTGGAAAATCCTCTCCATATAAGTCCAGAACTACTCTTGCTTGGCTGTTGGTTTACCAATATTGAAAAACATCCAAAATCTGTTTATTTATGCCTTGGCGTTTTAGACTGTTGATAAGAAATGAGTGCTTAACTGTATCAAATGCTTTGCTGAAGTCAATAAATGTAAAATATATTGAGATTTGGTATTCATTCGATTTCTCAATGATTTGGTTGACGGCATGGAGATTATCTATTGTAGTACTATGCCCACCTAGTGCACCAATGGTAGCTTGACTGTCAGTGAAGAATGTTATCATTCTAGAAGACATCCGCTCCTCCAGTAGTGACCGTGCGCAGTAGTTTAAAGCGAATACCTCCGATTGAAATACGGAAGTATGCCTACCTAGGGAGATCCAAGTACCTAACCTAGGTTTGTCTTTCCTCCAGAACCCTGCCCCAGCACCAGTGGCCGTAAGAGAACCATCTGTATAACAGTTGATACCGTTGCAGGGGTTATGCCTTATGGCAGTGTCAATTTTTACATTGTATTTGGGTGACATTAGGTCACGCAACTGCGAATCCGATCTCATTGCTAAAATGCGATCAGCCTCAATTTTTGTGAACAACACCCACGAGCTACAATGAGTGATGGGATTATGTTTTGTTTTAGCAGCCTGTACAGGGAGACCATGGCTCGGTACTCAAGTTCTAATATTAAAGGCTTGAGACCGAGTACCATCTCCATTGTAGCAGTTGGAGTCGTCCTCATAGAACCCATCATTAATAGACAGGCCAATCTTTGCAGTTTATCCAACTTAAGTTTGGGTCCACTTTTACCAGCTCCTCGCCACCACACCAGGGCTGCATAGGTCACAATGGGTCTAATAATGGCTGTAATATACAGCCAGTAAATCATTCTTGGTTTCAAACCCCAAGAATTGCCCACTGCCCTTTTATAGGCCCATAGACATCTAATGGCTTTATTAGTCGTGTTAACCACGTGTTGATTCCAACTAAGTTTGTTGTCCAGCGTCACACCTAAGTATTTCACTGTGCTATTCCAACATAACTGAGTTCCATTGAGCGTTGGTAATCTTATTGCCACATTACGCTTTCTCGTAAATGCCAGAACATTCATCTTGCGTGGGTTGATGCTCAAACCATTGTCTGAGCACCATCGCGACAAAATGTTTGTTGCCGTGTTGATTAAGTCAGAGATAACGCAGTGATGTTTTCCTCGTATAAGAATGGCTACATCATCCGCATACCCCTGTGCATAGAAGCCTGCCCTGTTGATCGATGACAGAAGCGGGGACAGTCTGGTTGCAGGGTAGTTGCTGGGAACCACAGCAACCCCCCTGTCCCCAACTGCCCTCCAGTAAGACTTAGAGTGGGTCCCAGTATCCCTAGACCTTTTGGCTACAGGTCTTGTTGCCCAGGGATGTTCTGGACCTCTTCTCAGCCGTGACGGCCCTTCTCAGTCTTCCGTGCGAGGGGAACTCCTGAACTGGTGGACGGTTTTGTAGAGAAACCCGACCCACCAGCAATGCTTCTTGGCACAGGCACAGACGAAGGGCCCTCCCCAAAGTGCTTCCGCATTCTGGCACGCGCCCCTGCCTTGTCAGCTGGTTTCCTAGGAAACCCCGTTTCTCCGACAGGAGTCACCCTCAGGGATGCTTCCGCCACAGCACGCCTTCCCGACTCCGGAACCCGACTTGGCTGCCGGTTACCGAGGGAACCCTGCAGTTACACTGCCCTCATGAAACGGCTCCATCGTCGAGGTAACGCTGCTGTCGACTAGGCCCTTAGCCTTCTTAACTCGCCTGCGCCTGTTTCTCCTCTGGGTAAGATTACTGAGAGGACCAGACGTCTGTTCTACTACACTTGTTAAGCCTCCAGGGGCTTGTAGGTTCAACATATCAAGGTTAGAGGGACCCGCCACCGCATGATCGGCAGAGGCTGCCGCAACTCCAGTATGTGCTGCGACCGCCTCTCCCGACCCCGCCATGACTCTCAGTCCCTGTGACTCCATAGTGAGCGCCTGCAATTGGGTCTCAACTGACGAGTCATCTATCACATCCATTACTGGATTTTCATGAGATGAAGTGTCTAAGGAAGATTGCTCTTCCTCAGACACTTGAAGATTAAAAGTATTTAAATTTTGAATATTAAAAGGGTTCATTTTGTTCCCACGAGTGTGGGTTTTAAATTACACTAATTAAAGGATTTAAATTATACTGCAGGTACAACCCCCTCTCCCTGCGCCAGGTGCCCCAAGTGGGTCGATCAGAGACAGTGTATGTTTATACATCCCCTGCCATCCAGCCACAGCTCGAGCTCCCTACACTTGGCTTGGGTGTTTTAAAGGCCCACACAGGACCGGAGCACGCCTCAGTCGTTCGCGAGTCCACAGTGCTTTTTAGGCATGTGGACTCCCAAGGGGGTACCACTTGGAGGTGACAGTAGGCGTTGATAGGGATGAGGGGCACTGTGATGACTCTGGCAGTGAGTAGGGCACTATAGCCTTTGCCATCCACTAGAAGTGAGGGAGATACCCACACCCATCTCCTACTCCAGTGCCCCCGTTACCCTATCCATTAACCCCCCAATCCAGGGTTTCTTCATTAACTGATTTAACCGACTATAATTATAACAATAGTAGGTACTTTTGTAATAGCTGGTCTGCATTAAACCTGTCTCCTTATCTTATTTAACCTCTTCTAATTACTCGTCTCATTTAAGTTATTTGTGTGTTCCTTATTAATTGTTTTCTGTATTGTTTTTTGGTGGTTTTGTCCTGTTAATTTTATTTATTGTCTATTTATATTTCTATATTGTTTATTAAATTTAATTTTGTGTTTTTGTCTTATTCCTTTTGTTATTGCCTATTTGAAATGAACACAATAACACTTTGAGAATAGCCGTCTTTAAAGCAGAAGCTGTGAAATACTTGCAGAAGTTCAGAATAATTGGAAAGAAGAAATTATATAAAACAGGTCATCAAATGGATTATGATAAGGATAGAAATGGAGATGTTTTCATTGAAAGTGTTGGAAAAGAACATTTATATAATTTTATTACTTATTACTATTATTATTACATTTTATATTTATATTAATATGAATAAGAGGGTAGGTGTTATCAGTATCAGAATTATCAATGCTCGGGTTATAAACAATGGTAGACCGTACCTGAATACAGGCTAATACACAAGTACCCAATAGTGAACCAAACTTAACAGCATGTAATTTTCAAAGATAAGTTTATTTCCATTCAATGAAGATTAATGTCCAAGGTGTCATTTAATGTATTACTTATAGATATGGAGTTAAAAGAACTAAATCCTTACTAAAATGGATGGATTTTTAAAAAATTCTTTCAAAAATAAGAGAATTAAAAATTCTTATTAGTTTAGTAAGTGTTATTAATTAATTTAAATATAATGTATAATTTGTTTTAATTGTTTTATCAAGGTCATTTTTTATTGTTAATGAATTATTGTTTTAGGAGTGAAAAGTATACTTGCTTATGCCTTAGCACTGCTAGTCCCTTTCATACAGCTCTCTTATGTCTTCAATGGTTCTCTATTAGTTATCATTCCTATAATGGGTCGATCTGGTTCAGGATTTAATACTGAAGGGCTAATAGCTGTATTAAGTTGTCTCATGGTGATAATTTCATTAAACCATTGGGTAATGTTAAATCATATAAAGTTATAGAATTAGTTTATTAATATAGATATTACTAAATTTTTGAGTTGTAGTGATAATTGATATTTTATGTATACCTCGTCCAGATTTTATTACCGCTTAGAGGAGCATCACAAGGGTGACAAGGTATAAGGATGACTGGAAGTTCTTCGTGGCTAAGTCAGATGGAACTTTCTGATAAACAATGAGGGAAGCCACCAAGGCTTTCTGGAGATATAAGACATAAATTTGAATGCCAAAAATTACCACTAACAGTCATGGATCTCTCCCAAGTAAATTGCTCAATATTAAGAGTTAAACTACAATCTGATTAAGAAATGATTGTTTATAGCATTGAGAGACATTCACTTTTAAGTGATAAGATATTGGTTGATAAATTTAGAGGTATTGGTTTAAAATTTCATTATCTTGCATTTACCTAAGATATATACAAGTGGTGGGAGAGAATATAAAAAATATAAATAGCTCAGTGAAGAACTAAAGAAACCAACTTGAAGAAACCAAAATGTTGCCCTTTATCATTTCCAGCACCGGATTTATCTGAAGTTGGAAAGAGAAGAAGTTTATTATCCGACCATCAGTAATAAAAGTTTACTCGAATTTATTAGTTAGTAATTGGATACAACTAATATACTTTGCTATCTTGAAAATAACTAGTAATCAAAACTGCTATGTTTAAAGATATTCATAAGTATACATGGACATCACATAATTCAAAAACTCAAAATCAAACTGATCATGTGTTGTTACGAACCAGATGGCAGGGTCATAAATTAACATGAGATTGTTTCACGAGGTAGACCTACTAATTGATATTAGTAAGAGTACAGCTTTGTCGAAAACTGTTTTTGTTTTGAAAATTTTGATCTAGATAAATTAAAGAACCCATCAAATAAAAATCAATTCGTGCTAGACATCAAGAATAGGTTTAAAACTATAAAAGCATTAGATGATGTTACTACACCAAGTATTAGAGAAAAAAACAGAATATATTTGGGTAGCTCATGAGCTTTATATATATATATATATCAACAGCTGATCAACCAGATAATTTCTAGGTATGACTGGTTATTACATAAAATTCTATACAAAAAAGACTATACAAAAATCAGCAAACCCATTTCTCAGTCTATCCAAATAAAACTATATATGAGACGAATAAATCGCTCTTTTAATCAGCTATCAGCACACACATTATACACTTATATGTAGTATAAAGGCTTATGATTCCATCAACTGCCAAATGCTGTAAAATACTAAAATCCGTGGATGGAGGTTAGTAAAAAGCGAGTGCTTTCTATGTCTATTTCTTTCTTGTTGTGAATATTTTATGATTATTATCATTTATTTTTTCTCACATTTCGATCCTGGACGCATCTAGGAGAACTGCATGTTGAGCCTCTCTTAAAATATTGATTATGATTCATTCTTTTTCTCAGTTTCTACCGGATAATGCACCTACCCGGACATAAGTCAAGGGTGAAGCAAGAAAAATTAATTAGTAATATTCATAACTTTTCTAACAATGCTCGCAGTTCTGAGTAATACTGCTTTCTGCATTTGATCCATATTAATATTGTGTGATAATAATCATTATTATTTTTATTTTATGCATAAACGCTATGTGGATTGTGTCTCATTAAACTTCTTGTTATAGGTGCCACTGTTTTGTATACTAGACCATTTTAGAAAGGCTACAAAGTATTTGTATGTTATTTTTGTTGTTGCATTTTTAGTTCTTTTATTAACACCACTAGGATTTCCATATTCATCAGATCAAAGATCGCCTGCTCCACAACGTTACATGGTTTTGGTGATTATTGCTCTTTCATTTCATTATCATCTGGTTTAGCAGTTTGTTTTATATTAATGTTTGTTTTATATTAATTTTTTTATTCAGCATGTTGAACAAATCTTCCATGAATTTGGTGGCAGTGTGAGTAATGACAAAGGAGGCTATTGGATTATTAATTTGGACATCAACAGTCCTCGTACTGTAAGCAGACTGATTCCTGAGATAAATATAGCAAAGAGAATAGATACTTGTGACACTAAGTTGTATTGTGGATTACCTTATTTGATCCCAGTTTTATCAATCATGAGGTATGAAATAATGCTTTATAGTAATAATAATAATAGTGCCTTAAAAGAACTCAACAAAAGATTAGATGCAAATTGTATCATTTATTTTTATCAAACTTGCAGATATATTATATTGTTCCTTAATTACCATTGACTTACTATATTTTATAAATTCACTAAATAGTCATATCCAGCTTAATGCAGATGATGAGTTTCCCAGCAATGCTCTTTAAACAAAAATCATACTTTATGGGTCATACTGCATATTATCTTATCCTCACACATGTTATCAAATTTTCAATCCCAGAACAGAAGAATTCAAGGTTTTGTCATGAATTAATGTCTGAAAATGTGATTTTGACTTTAGATACAATTTCAAAAAATTTAAAGGAAGTTGTTCGAATTGCTGAACAGATGGAAATATATTTGAGATAATTTTGGAAATAAGATGGTGCACTTCATAGCCAGCTCTAATTTAGTATCTTCACTTTCTGCCATGAAACATGAGGTCTGGCTTAGTCATGTAGAAGTACATGTAAGTCCCTTCCATTTAACCAATGCAGGTTGCTTTTTTAAAAGTTTTTGTTGCACTGTGTCATTATCCCTGCAGTATGATGTGGACGGTTTCACCTCTAGGTAGAAAGGAGAAATAAATTTTCCATGAATTAATCTGTGTCACCAGCTGAACATTTTTCAAACCAATGGCGAATGATCCGTTCGTTACAACACCCTTCCTCGAATGCAGTGGTAATGGTTATTTCAGCTTGGGCTGACAAGTGTCCGAACTTAAACTCATAAAAAAAGATTACACGAAAATTGTGGGTTTCTGCAGTTTTATTTGATAGCATACTAAACAATGTTTGTTCAATTTTAGTGTCAGTAAATGTTATAAAAATAGAGAGGATTAATAACAGCTTATTACAGTCTGTAAACATAAACACAGTTAATAACAAAAGTTCAGTAATTTTACTTTGAATTTTAGAAATAATAAACAAAAAAAAACACATTCTATATAAAATGACGCTATATACATACATACGTATATATATATATATATATATATATATATATATATATATATATATATATATATATATATATGTGTATATTTAATATCAACAAACCAACTACATAACTTTTTTACTACTCGAACTTCTACAGATCAGAAAAACATATAACTTTTGTTTTTCAAAATAATGAAGGTTGCTTACACTGACAATCTAATCACTGATAACTTGTGTGTATGTGTGTGTATATATAACTTGTGTGTGTGTGTGTGTGTGTGTGTGTGTGTGTGTGTGTGTATATATATATATATATATATATATCTTGGGTCATTTCATATAGAATGACTTTTTTTATTATTTCTAAAAGAAACAGAGATAGCGCCACTTGGCCAGTAAGAAAATAGTGTCGTATAGTTTTACTTAAGACTATATTGTATCTATAGTTACAGGTCAGTAGCTTGGTCAGTTTTTGAACAACAGCATTTTTAATAAGACAACATTAGAGTTTTCACGAATATGGAGGACTTGGACAAATGAACAGTGATTAAATATTTCCATTTTAAAAGCTTAATGCCTAAAGAAATCTAGTAGGAAATGGACTGTACATTGAAAGACTCTGCTCCTTTATATATGATTAATCGATGGGTTGCAGAGTTTAAAATGGGGATTTGGATAGTAACAGACTGAAATAACCCGGCAAATAACCAAAGGGTGAACATCGGATTTTGGAATGTACTTTCACTCTACAGTTCCGGAGTACTGAAATTGTTATTAGGCTAGATTGACCATTTTAAACTGGACATTACTGCCATTCAAGAGATGCATACTGGAGAAGAGAAACTTAGAAAACTAGCTGAAGTAAACAACATGATGACTTTGTCTGAAAGTATGACTCGTTGTCAGAAAGCACGACAGAAACTTGGTGATTGATTTCTAGGCAATTAATCCCCGAATCTGCCTCTTAAGTATCTGGGGTTAATTTAGAAATATTACCATGTTAAGTGTACAAGATCCCACAAGAGATGTGGGTAAATAAGAGAAGTGTGCCTTCTATGAACAGTAGGAAAAAAACTTTGTATACATGTACTGGATATGACATAACAATCATCGCAGGGGACCTTAATACCAAAATAGGAAAGGAAGACATCTATGACCTCACTATCGGTAAACATTGTCTTGAAGACCAATATAATGGGCGGCGTCTGATGAACTTTGCAATAGCTAAGAACCTTGCTATTACAAGCACTATGTTGTTATGCAAAGATATACATAAAGGACCTTCACAAAGACATCCATAAAGGAACTTGGACATCACCAGATGGGAGGTATGTTAACCAGATTGACCACATTCCTGTTAGTGGTAAATATATTAGCTTTACCATAATGCTTGCATCCTAAGAAGTGCTAATGTCGATTCCGACCACTTTCTTAGCATAGTCACAGTCATAGCAAGAATAAACAATGCCAACTGGGACAAACACAGGCTGTAAAGCACTATATTAAAATTACAATAAACTGTTGTATCTGCCAGTTAACGATAATCACGTAACTAGTAAACATATTTGCACCTTGTGTTTTAAATCATCATCAGTGGCGCAACAACTGAGTTATTGAGTCAGGGCCTTCTCAAGCAGCTTTAGTCATCCCTATCTATATTTTGCAGTGGCAATCCAATTCCGCACACATAGCAGATTGCTAGAATCCTCCACAACTCCGTTTCTACATTGCAGTTTCGGACTCCTGATGCTTCTCGATCAATATAGTTGTTCAGTTATCATCTTTTATGGAACATTTTTATGTTCTTGACGACATGTCCAGACCATCTAAGCCTCCCAATGCGCATTATTCTCATAATGTTCGATTCTTCTGTCTGTGTGTAGAGCTCCAAGTTACACCTCTGTTTCCATTTTTTCCTACTTTCACTGGACCATAAATTCAGCATAGATTTTCCTCTCAATTTGGTCTTTTCTTCATTGATTTCTAGGGCCTGCCTCCTTGCTGAGGCTTCTAAGGCCATGAATGGATCCTTGACCACCTGGTAGGATTTTCCCACATTGTCATCAATGTAGCTCAGGATCTGGAGTCTTGTTGAAAATGGTGCCAGTTGTCTGTATACCATATTCCCTTACAACCCATTCCAGTTCAAGATTAAAAAGCAGGCATGCTAAGGGACCACCCTGCCTCACCCCTCTTCTGAAATACAAATGACTTTGGGAGTCCTCCGGGGATACCCACCGTACATTTAACACCAATCATTGTCAGTTGAGTAAGACCGATGAGCTTTCTTGGAATGCTGAGATCTTGGTATATTTGTATTTGATATTCTCTGCCTTATAGAGAATATTTGATCAGAGGTAGATTTCTCTCCCCCAAAGCCACTCTGACCTGAACCAAGCTCTCAGTCTGCATAGGTTTTCAGCCTCTGAAAGAGAATGTTTGACAATATTTTGTAGGCATAGGAAGGAAAATTCCCCTATAATTATGACACTTCAGTTGGCTTCCCTTCTTGTATATAGGGCAGATGACAGTCTTGTGCCAGGCCCTGGGCACTACTTCCTATATCCATATGTCAATTATCAGTTCATGGATAGCTTTCCTGAGCAACTCACCACTGACCTTTGTTTTTCATCTATTTTATATTTCTTATCAATGAACTCCTGTCCCTAAGATGTGCAATGACTAGATAGTGGTCAGAGTCCACCTTAGGTTCCTATAGGATCTAGGATCTGATGTCCAGTAGATTAGATCTGTTCCTGGAGCTGATCAGAATGTGGTTGATCTGATGTACAGTTACTCCATACGGGGACCTCCAGGTACCTTTGTGAATGTTTTTATGAGGGTGCATAGTGCTTCCAATGATTAGGTCATGTGTAGTGGCAAAGTTTATGACCCTATGACCATTGTCATTGCTATGTTCATGCTGACCTATAGCTGGAGAATAAATCCTTTCCTTACCTACCTCGGCATTCATATCACCAGATATAATTCTAATGTCATATTTACTGGGTGATGGGGTCCCCAATTCCCTAGGTCCTTATTGTTTTTAATACAGTTGTAAATTTCTATTATAGAGTTTTAAAACATTATTTATTTATAAACTGGTGTTATTAACTGTTTTTTTCACTATTTATTATAATCATAATTTTTACATATAGGGAGACACATTGGACTGATACTCAAAAACCAATCATCTCTATCCCAACTGAACTAAAAATGAATAATTTGACCATAATCGATAAGCATACTCGAAGATACCATTTCAGTGCAATAGGTAAGTACCACGATTATATATGTGAAATTTTGATTTTGATTTAATTTTGTGAATTTAGGTTAATTTTCAATATTTATTAATATCTTATTTTTATTAAAAAGTATTAAGTCAAAGAATAAATAAATAATACATAAATGTGTATTAATTTTTTAATTGAGTTTTCATTGAAAAAAATTTAACATAAAGCTTCCTTCTCCTATTTGATTAACAGGACAAATTTCAGCTTTTACTGTTGCTTGAACTGGCTAGTTACCTATAGAATGGAGTAGGACTATTAATTCACAATTAATAATATATCTTTAAAACTATACTTAACAACAGAGATGTGTTATTTTTTTGAAATATATTTATTATTTTATTTATATAAACATACAGTGTGTTTCGGAATTGCACAGCACTATTTTAGGTATGTGTTCTCTAACACAAAATAAACAAAAAAGTTCATATTAACGTATATCACAAACTCATTTATTAAACAGTTATCAAAGGTTAAAAATTTATTATTTATTACAGTAAAACCTCTATTTACCGTCACTCTCTGTTAACCGTCACCTCAGTTTGAGAAAAATAAAGCATATATATTGTTTGGTTGCTAAAGTAATAGACGCCGGCTAAGAATCAATCGTTGTGTCTTGACAACTTCATTTTCTAGAATCTGTTGTTTACTCAAAACCTAGGCTTCCTCGCACACATTTTTCAGAAATTAATTATCTTCTCATCTCTACCTGGTGTAGCTTCCGCAGTTGAACTACCTTCAGTCTTCATTCTTGTCTCTCGGGTACTTGTTGTTTTCTTAAAAGTACGTATAATAATATCGGAAAAAAAGACAAAGGAAGAGTTTAGATCTCGCTACTAAGTTTGAAATTGTGAAACGTTTACGATAAGGTGAAAGTGCTTCAATCTTAGCAAAAATCTATGATATTCTTCGGACAACAGTTAATGATATAAAACGTGCGGGGACCCCTACAGTATGTCCCTTCTATATAATCATTAAATGTTTATTAGGAAGGGGCATACTACGTTAGTGCACGAGGAAAGAGCTAAACTCTACCTTTAAATTTATATTAATTTCACAAGAGGGAAAAATTGGACATACAATGATTGTGCTTTTAGCCATCAGTGTACTTAATTATTATTATTTTTAAAAATATTTTTACTACATATGCATACCTTATTAGTACGTAAATAAGTTACGAGTACATATATAATTTCGAATGTTTGAATTCAATTTATGGATATATATATATATATATATATATATATATATATATATATGACATATGGCTCACTCCCATATCCGTCTATTTCCCAAATCCGTCACCATCTTGGTCCCATACCCTGACGGATAATCGAGGTTCTACTGTATTACTATTTATGTATTATTATTACAACATTTAGAGTAACTGTTCAAAGGGGCCTTCGTTTTGTTGAATGAAACATTCAGCACAACGAATCCATGCTTCTCTGGCTCTTTGTATAGCATCAGGATGGTGCTTGATAGTTAGTGCAGCTTCACCAGGAGTGCATGGATGAGGAGAGGAGACCTGCACTCCGAGACGAGTCCAAACGGCATACCGAAACAGAGTGCGTCACCGGAAGAAGGAAGAAGGAATCCTGGGACGAGTTCATAGTCAAGGAGACAGAGAAGAATTCCTGGGGTATCCCGTACAGGATGGCGTTGGGCATGGTGAAGCCGCTTACCATGATGGCGGCTCTCAGAGTGGGAGATGCCCAGGCAACCACCCTGGAGGAGACGGGCCAGATATATGTGGATTATACATACCCAAGGGACGATCCGCCCCAAGATACTGTGGAAGATAGGATGGTGGGACGCACCAAGGTGTGCCCTCTGGGTGCCGATTATTGTCCGCCATGGGACTTATAGGACCTTCACCTTGCTGTGGAGAGGCAGAGGATCGGCAGAGCCCCTGAACTTGACAAAATAGATGCCGCGATCCTGAGGAAGAGCGCCCCCTCATGGAGGACGACCTTCTGGGCGTCTTCAACGAGTGTCTGGATTAAGGGTGCTTCCCGAGTAGGTGGAGGATCAAAGGAGGAGGTAAGGATAAGAAGGATCCTAAGGTGTATAGGCCGATATGCCTCCTCCCGGTCGTCAGTAAGGTCCTGGAGAGCCTGATAGTCAACAGCCTGAGACCGGTCCTTATTGCAGCAAGCCATCCAAGGGAGTTTGGCTCGACTCGTGGCAAGGGAACCACAGATGCACTGCTGAGAGTGGGCAGGGACGTGGAAGAGAAGTCGGAGAAGTATGTCATGCTTGTACTGTACTGTTTGACATATCCTCCGCCTTCGAAAGTGTATGGTGGCCTTGCATACTCCAGCGGCTGCAGGAGCTCAATACCCCCAGTAACTTGTACTCCCTCGTAAATAGCTACCTCAGTGACAGGAGCGTGAGGATTAGAGGTAGCTATTACGAGGTCGAGAGAAAGATTGAGAGAGGATGCCCACAAGGGTCAGTCCTTGGGCCGGCCCTGTGGAAGCCAGTGTTAGATCAGTTGCTGGGGGAGCTAGAAGAGGAAAGGTTCCTTGCCACGGCCTACGTCGACGACCTGGCAGTCGTCGTGGCTGAGAGCAGCGGGGCCAGACTGAAGACGGAAGTGGAGAGGTGCGCCAGTCTCGTAGCAGAATGGTGCATGAGGAGGAAGTTGAGTATGGCCGCAGCTAAGACCCAGGCCATACTCCTCAAAGGCTCCACTGACAGGGCTCACCCTGTCCACATCCGGGGAGAAAGGGTGAGGAGGTGAAGTATTTGGATGTGAAGTTTAGAAGAAACTTCGACGCCACTCCTCACCTTGGGTACTTAAAAGAGTAGACAGGCTCTGTTGCGAGTTGCGGAGATCTGCAGAACGGTGTCGCACGAGGCGGTGCAGGTGCTGGCGGGAGTGATGCCCCTGGACCTTGTCCTGAAAGAAGACGCTTTGATATATGAGGTGAACAGACAGGGGCTGGCAGCGCTCCCGGAGGGACTCCGAGAGAGAATCTACGAGACCCTCAATAGATGGAAGAAGATGGAGAGGGAGGACTCTATAGAAGAGTGGAATGGACGGTGGGTGGGAAGCCAGAAGGGCTCTACCTTGAGGAAATTTTTCTCCTGCCTAGGAGAGAGATGGACTCCCGGTGCCCCACCTGTGGAGTCCCTGAGACGGCAGAACATGTTGTGGTTTCCTGCACCGTGATGGAAGGACACAGTTATTTAAAAAAAACCCAAAATTTTGTATAATAAGAATTTTTTTAATAAAAACTTGATTTTTGGCAGTGGTGTGCGTGCGTAAACCCAACACACTAATCTACTACTGCCAAACCCTGTTTCCAGAAATGGCAGGTAGGGGGACATTTAAAGAAAAGGTATGTTGGTAATGTCCAACAACAGTCGTATGAGGGTTTTCTTCAGCCCAGGTATGGGTATTTCGAAAATTAAGAATCCCGTTTCTTGTAAAGCAAGATTCATCAGTAACCAAAATGTCGTGTTCATTGTCGAATTAACCACTGGGAGAAATTTATGCGCTTGTTATAATCTTGTGGTAATAAATCTTACCTACTCAATACGTAAAATGGATACAATTGTTGTTCGTATAAAGTTCGCCATACGCTGGTAGTGGAAACATTAAAACAACGTGACAATCTTCTGGTACTAGTAGTAGGAGATAACTGAACAGCATTGAGTATTTCTTCTTCAATATTTGCAGAAATCTTTGTCGACTGGCTTTTACTCGCATAGTGTGTCATTATCCCTAAAGTGTCTTTTAATGGCCTGAAACGTTTTACGATTTGGTATTCTTTGGTTAGGAAATTTTTCACAATATCTTCGCACAGCAGCAGCACCGTTTCTATGTACCTCGCCATTAGTTTAAAGCATGTCTGTTTGTTCTGCAAAAGTGAGTAAATTTGTGGTTTCTCTCATGATAATCATAAATTGAACTGTCTCACAGTATTCACTCACACTAAAACACACAGAACTAGAAAAACAGATGAGCAACTACTGTCATTGCTTATCGTTCATTTGTTATCAGCTGATTAAAACCTGTAATAGTATTAAACACGCTAAACTTTGTACAGTCAGATTAATGTAGTAAATAAATAATAAATCTTGAACCTTTGATATCTGTTTAATAAATGATTTTGAGATATATGTTAATATGAACTTTTTTGATTATTTAGTATTAGGGAACACTTACCTAAAATAGTGCCGTGCAATTCCGAAACACCCTGTATATGTGTATTTTCTTTTTTGAGATTTCTATATATCAGTTTTCACATTTATCAGGAAAAATACTTGTTATTTTATATTTCTCAAATCATAATTTTTCGCGATTTAGTGAAATTTTCTGAATATGACTAGTATTTTCATTTTCACAGGTCCAGATCATATGACTTTTATCTTATCACCTGTACTCGATGCTGATTTAATATCATGGAGCATCCTGAATGAAAAGCCTCTTGCAGGCCCCTCATGGAATGGTAGAAAGACTTATTTTGTATACTATTCATGTGGCTCTGATCCAGTGGCAGTGAATTTTACTGTTGATTTGAGGGTAGTAAGTAAAACTGTTGTTTATAAAAAATAATAGAAATTTTATGGATATTTCATTATTATTTAAGAGCACATGTAATATTTTTTTAATGTTCGTTTTAGTGCACTTATTAATAAAATTTCACTTAACAGACAGTTTATAAGTTTTTCTTTGTCTAAATTTTATTGAACATTATCAAAAATTCTATTTTTGAAATTGTCTATTCTATCTTGTTGCAATTTGGACACAATAGCTATTCTGGCTTGAAAAATAAAATTATTTTTATAAATATTTTATTTGAAAAGAAAAGATATGGCCAGGACCGGGACTCGAACCTGGGTATTTCATCTCTCCGTGGTGACGAAGAGATGACCACAGAGAGGTGAAATACCCGGGTTCGAGTCCCGGTCCTGGCCATATCTTTTCTTTTCAAATAAAATATTTTAAAAAATTATATCATATAACAATTAAATAAATTATAAAATTATTTTTAATTTGTCCATATTTTCTTTTTCCGGGATGGACCGTGTGGTGTTGGTTTTGTTTGCCAATTTCTATTCTAGTCCATCCCGGAAAAATAAAATATGGATAATACCACAGACCGTGGAAGTCTACGTGAACATATTTTTAATTTGTTGGCATTTGTAGTATGTCATACTATATTTGATAAATCTTAAGAATACTTATGGTTGAATAGACCATTCTTTTGATTAGTTGTATCCAAGTGCCTTGGCTGATAACTGAGAAAGCATATTCATAAAGAAGTCTGTTCTATTTAGCCCAGTGACGGGTGCGAGTATCGTTTTGATAAATGTGGAACAGTTTTCCACAAATTTGAAGGCACATGATCGGTGATGGAAGCTCTCCTCTACCTTCTATACTGTAAACTGTCAGCCTGTCTGTGATATTCCCAACTCTGGCAGGTGTTTGTTTTCTCAGGAGGCAGTTGTTTGTATCAAATTGATACTTGCACCCATTATTGTTTTTTTGTTTGTTGAAGATTACAACTTCTTTTCAAAACATCAGTTCACTATTATTTTTTTAATATAAATAACATATTATTGAGCATATCAAAAATTCATGTATCCATTTGTATCAAATTGATACTTGCACCCTTTTGTGTAGGTAACCATTTGTTTTAGCTTTAAGTTAAATAGAGCAACCTATTTTTTGTTGAAATGAAAGTTCTTCTTTAATACTCCTTACTCCTGAAATTTATATTTCATTTATTGAAAGGCATTGAAGTGCCAAAAATTGGCATCATTTTGATACGCGTGCCCCGAAGTGTGATTTTTAGGAGCGCACCTGTCACTATGTTAAATAAAATTAGTTATTAGTGTTGATGACTTAGCATTGCTGACTCCCCACTATATATTTAGATATCAAATATTAAAAACTAGCTTTTGCCCCCGACTTTGTCCGTGTTGATTTTGGATAAAAACTTAAGTTGAGTTTAAACGGAGAGAGTGTATTATCTAACTAACTGCCTACTCTAACTTAAATTAAAGTTGTACTCGATATTATTCACAATGACTTGAAGCATTTATGAATTCAGCCAGCCTCCAATTATTATCCCTTTGTTGATAGATTTTAATAAAATGTCCTATTAAATATTGAGTGGCATAATTACAGAACTTTCAATGTCTTTTTGTTGGAAATCTACTGTCTCTTGAATTGAAATGTATACTCAGATGGCATTAGATTAGGGATAAAAACAGTATTTTTGTGCAAAGTGTTTACCTGCAATCTAGTCTCATTGCACAATTTTGGAGGTTTTAAAGTTGGGAGTAGCATTACAGGTGCCTCAACTTTAAGTAAAAGTTTATATGCTGGTGGACCAGATGGATTTAAAGTATTCAAGAATTCTGTGGGATATTGCATGGTGTCGTCAATTTTGACTACTGAATCTATGGACTTGTTCTCTATCTGCCTTCCAATGCCCCTAGAAACATATCATTGATTTTAGATGCACTTTCATTTTTCGGCGTCAACATACCTCACTCAAACAACCAATGTCGATATTTTTCCTTAATATTTGCATTATCAGGATGTATTAAGTTATTAATCTATCGAAAGAAGGATAAAGGAGCACATATCTAGTGTCAAAAACTTCAAGACGGAAAGATGGGCTGTAGCAGAACACTTCTACAACACCAACCACCACATACCTTTCGAAAGCACAGCTATACTGGTTAAAGAAAATAATTATCACCTCCACACCATAAGAGAGGCCATTGAAATTATCAAAGAATCCAATAATTTCAATAAGGAAGACGGTTACAAACTTAGCAAAAACTGGTATCCTGCCATAAAACAAAAGACTAACACAACCAACCATTCATACACATACGACAATACCGAACATACACGAACCCACCCGAACACAACACGACGTACGGACTCGGCACAAGCGAGCCAATGGGAAGGCAGACTTCGACCGAGACCACGCCCCTAAGGTATATATACCCTGACTCCACCATCCGCTCCTCATTTACTGACTAGCCCTGAGGAAACTCACAACACGATGAGCAAAAGCTTGGCAAACAAAACCAATACCACATGTTCCATCCCGGAAAAAGAACATATGGACAATATGTTAAGTTAGTTAGTTTAGACAATGTTTTAACTACTATGGCTAAGTCAGAAGATATTTGAATTTTACCTTCTAGTGAAGGGTAAATACTGTAACCTATTTTTAGAAGTAGATTAGCAAAGATCACATTTAAGTTGTCATTGTCACTTCTTAAATATATCCTCATATTTTTTTCGTGTGCGAGTTCGTGTATGAGGACACAAATATGAAGCCTTCAAACATGATTTAACCTCGTCTGCTCTAGTACTTCTGGGTATTATGGGTAAGGTTTGGCGAAAATCATCAGCTAGAAGCAGAGTAACTCCCCCATTAATCTATCGTTACCTATAATATATTTTAGGGATCTATTAAGGGCCTCAAAACCACCCTTGTGGTTATCTTTCTCCTTAGTGGCTCTCAGCGTGGAGGTGCCCCAATCCAAGACAGCCGAGCCCCTCGATTTCCAAGCAGCGCTTTTATCTCATTCATATTCCTTCCCTTCCTTTCACCAATCCTTGAGATATGGTCCATCCTTTTCAGTCTAAGTCTTCCTCGAGGACGGCATCTGGTAGGCCTGGCTTAAAAAAAAACTTCTTTGGGTCCCGGTCCTCATTCATCTGCGCAGATGACCACACACTGTTTCCCTCAGTGCAGGCACTTCAGGTCTCCCCTTATCCTCTCATTCCTAACTCTGCCCCTCTTTGTTTTGCCCTGCCATTCTCCAGAGGTACTATATTTCACTTCGGCAGTGTTACTCCAATGCTTGTCCATCGGGACCCAGCTCTCACTTCCGTAGATAAATGTAAGTCGACTTAAAGATGTGTAATTTTACACTACTTTCCAATTCCCTTTTCCCCACCACTGAGTTACATAGCTGGTAGTATATGCTATTAGCTTTCTTAATTCTGTTTGAGAGCTCTTGGTTCATTTTCCCATTTCTGCTGAACACTACTCCTAGGTAGGTATATTCCTGCACTGATTTTCAAAAAACTAAGAAAAACATGTAATTCTTTATTTTAAATGTAAAAGCTAAATTTCATTGTACTCGCTTTAAAAATTATATAGGTTCCATACAAACTCTCATCTCTTATTGTACACTTCTGGGGGTTCATTTTGCAAAATCTTGAATACAATTATTATGATGGGTGAAGATAAGGCTGTTTACATGAAAAACTCAAAATTGGAAAAAGTGGTGAATGAAAAAATGAGTTTCAGAGTGCACAGTTTTAGAGCTGAATCCCAATTCAAGCTCCTGGGTTAGATTTGATAACAAAGTAGAGAGCAAAATACAAGCCAGAATAATATCAGGAAATAGGTGTTATTCCTCACTGCAAAGGGTGTTGCAGTAGGGTGGCCACTTTAAGTCGATGTCGGAATTTTGTCCTTCCGAGCCCTTCAAATAGCTCAATCTATGCAGAAAATTAGATAGTCGAAGTTTTAGCGAGATCAGAATATGTTAACACGTGCCACTGGGTGGTCAAAATTTAGAAAAGTAAGATTTTTTGTCTGTTTGGTGATGTCTTTTGGCCATAACACCTGAACAACCAATACCCATCATAGGATCTATGTATCAAATTAATGGTAAATGTTCCTCTCTTTAATTTTATGTATGATCAGCATTACCGTTACTTTAAGTCCAACTGAGATATTTGAGCTTTTATAGTAAAAAAGGTGAACTAGTGCCTTTTAGAATACACTTCCGAAATTATTCAATCATTTTGCTGTAGTGGACAAACTACTGGTCCGATTTTAATTATTGAAAGCTCATTTTTCTCAGCATCATATCCCCATTCCATTGAACTGAACAGGGGCCTCGCCTTAGCCATGAAGAACAGATCTGATTGTATTAGATAAATAATTTTAATAGATTTACTTAAAAAATGCCAATTATCATATTATTTTATTTTTATTTTAGAAATTATGCATACATTGTCATAAGTAATTATTACATCTTATTCTTATATTCTAACTTTAGTTCATAGGTATCCAATATATTAAATACATCTACAAGTAAATAATAATACCTACAATGAAATAAGTGGTTATGGGTGGTCTAACTGTCTAAGGGTCTGCTCATAGTAGCCTTTGTAACATCAGGATACAATTTCCTACATTTGCTTACCACCTGGAGACCAAATTGCTTTAGCTCTTCATCTTTTGTTAAAAGCATGTTGAAGTTGGTAATTAGTTTTACTCCTCTCTTCGCTACATCATTCACTACCTTAATTGAATTGACGATTTTGAGCCCCTCTGTGTACTGTATGTTGTTAGGTCTTACCAGTCTAGCTATCGGTCATTTTGTTGGACTTCGAACCAAGAGATAGGAAGTTCGAGTCCAATAGATGGATTAATAGAAAATAGTATTGGTATGTGAAATGAAAAGTTAAAAAGAACAAAAATATCTGCCTGGAATTTCTTGTTCATTGCCGCTAGCTCCTTCTGTTGCCTTTTCTCTTCCATTCTAGCCAGCTTGAGGTCAACTCCATAGAGCCTGGACGTCCCTTCTCCCTTTGTTTCAAAAGGAAAGCCTTATCTTCTTCTGATGTCATTGAATCATTGAGCGACATCAAAAAGATCATCCAACTTGTTGGCAAATTCTTGGATTTTTTCCTTCACACTTTGTGTTGGTCTATTCTTTCGTTTCTGTACGTCTCTCCACTCGGGGTGAAGTTTCTTGAGCTTTGGTATAGCATCTCTCTCGTGCTTTGTTGGAATTCGAGTTTTTCCCTAGAAGAGTAATGCTTCTCGAACAGTCATTGTGGCGGACTCTCTGAGATTTAATTTCACTGTATGCATGTGATAGAATAAAGTTGCTAAAACTTGGCGGTTGGATGGTAGCTTACAACTGGTGATTTGAAGAGCCGGATAACCGACAAGAAAAACTCTATCTTTACTTCTGCTTCTCGTGGCAAATTCACAAGATGTGGAGGCCATATTGTTAAGGGAGTGAACTACAGCAAAAACACACACAAGCACAACTTGAAAAAAATAGTTTTATGATTGATTATAAATTTAAAAAATATATATACTTGAGTAAAATAAAATAAAAAAATTCAAACAATATTACGACAAAAAGCAAAAGTTCACAACACTACTCAGATCTTAGATGTTCAAAGGATACTTTGCAACTAACTAAAATTAAGAAAGAATACAAATTCTTTCAGCTATGAACCGGTTTATTTAAACCCTCTATTCTATCCCACAGAACCTCGACCCTTGGAATCAGAAAGGTACTTGAAATCGACATTACATAAAGTGTCCTCTTGTTATCATGGACCAAGGAACTCACTTTTCTAATAATAACCAAACAACCCTCTTTTAAAAAAGGGCAACAAATAGGTACAAAGGTCGACCTAGATCTACATTAAATCAGACTTTATGATAGCAAGAATAGAATTCCAAGAATAAATTATAAGAAACATTATTATTTGACCAAGTCCATTATTCCAAGTATTCGTTGACTGAGGAATTTTTTTTGTAGGTATTATAGATAGTTATTTGAGCTCAATAGAATAAGGATAATTTGCATAGAAATGAGCTTTCAATCATGACAAACCAGTAGTTTGTCCACTACAACAAAATGATTAAATAATTTCGGAAGTGTGTTCTAAAAGGCTTTAGGTCACGAAGAGCTGATGGTGCTGTATGGGGAGCCTGACATGTTGGTGGCATAGATAAAGAGAGCCAGAATTAGATGGATGAGACATGTAGAAATAATGCCAGAACATAGGATACCAAAGAGAATGCTCTATGAGAAACCAGACGGCAAATGAGACAGAGGACGCCCTCATTGGTACAAGATTTGAGAAAAATTATGCAAGATCACTGAGATTGGTTGGCTGTGGTGGTGGAGACCAGGGTTCTTGCAGGACCGTAGAGCCAGAATAATAATTATTATAACATATGAGATCACTTTGATTCTATATGAGTTGATATAATTTGTTAGTTTTAAAGGTGGAATTTTTTATAATTACGTCATATAATAATGTTTGTTTTCTTTTTAGGTTAAGCCCACAAACTATAGTGTTCTCGATATAGCATTAACCGGCCATTTTCTTCATGGTGCGCATCAGAGGTCATTAAAACTCATTAAGTTATTGTCTCAATTTCCACCATGGACAATTACTTCTGGTTGGATTGCAACTTATAAGTCTTACAAATTTTAAAAATAAAATTTTAATAAATTGTCATATGCTTTTGCACATATTTAAGGCTGTGATTAAAGGATATTTTTTTTAAACAGTGTTGACTTTGTGATAGTTCTCTGTTACTTCTCAATGAAGTATATTGTAATCATTTAAGATATATATATATATATAAATATAATTTTGTGGGTATATGTCTATGTATGTGTGTGTGTATGTATGTATGTGTATATATATATATATATATATATATATGTGTGTGTGCGTGTGTATGTATGTATATATGTATTTTATATATATATATATATATATATATATATATATATATATATATATATATATATATATATATACATACATACATACACACACAAACATATATACACACACTAATTTTTCTAATTTTCATATTGTCATATTTAAAATATATATTTTTAATAAAGAAAATAAGAATTTTGTGCTATTTTATTCTTTCCTTGCTTGCTGATTTACATTAATTTATTAATGAATTCAAAATACCCCCAACTATTTTGTTATTTTTGGATGAACATTTATTTACTATTGTTATGGTTTTATTGTTCTTTATTTATAATAGAGAAGGTGATCTGTTGATCAGACATACTTAGCATACGAGGGGTGATCAAAAAGTTCCAGGACTGATTTTTTATTAATTTATTTAAAAAATCTACAGGCTATTGGACGTCGTCCCATTCAAAGTACTCTCCTTGGGAAGCTATACATTTTTCCCAACGATGTTTCCACTGTGTGAAGGACTTTGAGAAATCATCTTGTGAAATGGTGTGTAGCTGCTCCAGCGATTTTTTTTTTAATGTCATCTACGAACTCAAATCTCTTTCCCTTCATGGGTCTCTTAAGTGTTGGAAACAAGAAAAAGTCTGCAGGGGCAAGGTCAGGTGAATATGGAGGCTGGGGAATGACCGTCATTCCATTTTTGGTGCAGTAGTCGCGAATGAGCAGTGCGGAATGAACAGGCGCATTGTCATGATGCAGCACCAACTCACCGCTCCGCCACAACTCTGGTCTCTTCCTCCTTATTGCCTCGCGCAAATTTCTCAGGGTTTGAAGATAACGAAAGCGGTTAATGGTCTCACCTCGTGGAAGAAATTCATGGTAAACAACACCCTTCCAGTCGAAAAAAAACAGTAAGCTTGACCTGACGTGCTTTTTTGGGGGTTGGGGAGGATTTTGTCTTCCATTGTGATGACTGGACCTTCGTTTCCACGTCGTAGCCATAAACCCACGTTTCATCTCCAGTAATGACTTGTTTTAAGAAGTTTTCATTGGCATTTGCCATTTCAAGAAGTTCCTGATAAACTTTGCAGCCACCCTTCTCATCTGCAAATTTTCTGTTAAAATCTGTTGACACGAACCAAATGAAATGTTCAATTCTTCAGCCATCTCACGAATGGTTAGTCGACGATTAGAACGCACGAGACTGTTCAATCTTGCAACATGATCGTCGTCAGTCGAAGTTGATGGGCGCCCTGAACGAGAATCATCTTCACACGATGTCCGGCCTTCCTTGAACCTTTTGTACCACTCATGACACCTTGACCGACTCAGACATTCATCACCGAAAGCCACTTGCAACATTTGAAAAGTTTCAGTAAACATTTTACCCAACTTCACACAAAACTTTACGCAAACGCGTTGCTCTTCCTTTACATTCATTTCACAAAATCGCCGAACACAAAAAACTTTTTTTTACGAAAACAGCAGTAACTTTGCAATGAAGAAGGTTATCAACAAACTGAATAAACAGCTGAGCTCAGGAAGAGTCACGCTAAACAATGCTGCCAACCACACTGCTCTATGACACTCCATTGCCGCGCAATCTCAACAGTCCTGGAACTTTTTGATCACCCCTCGTACATCTGTTTCCACTCTCTGGCTGTTTCAGCAACATATATAAATGTATAACTTTTTTGTTGCAGGATTTGTCAAAATATATAACTATTTGGTCATATAATATACAAAATGATTTCATATTTTATTGGATTGTCTGGGAAATAATTCAGGATTTTATTTTTTCTTTAAATTACTCCTCCAAATAGTAAACTGTTCATGTTTGTTGGAGCCTTGACTTATAAATAAAACAAAAAATGTTTTTTCACCTCTTTAACATTTTGCTACTTGGAAACAATTCAATCTTTAATAAGTTATCAAAGTGTGATTTTCGTATAATTATGTTTTAAGAGTTCAAACTCGGCCGGAAAGGTGCCCAAATGGCCAGAAATATCGTCTGGGGCTTAGGCATTATAAGTGAGTGTACTGTTCAACAGAGGTTCTAGAGATTTCAAGAGAGAGACTTGAGCAACCTTGTAAGAGTTTTAGCCCTTGATGAGGATGTTCTTCTAGCTTTTGGGGAAGGTCAATAAAATTGACATATGGAGGGTGAGGTAGTTCAGATGAGGAGATATTGTAAACCAATTTCTTTGCCGTAAGGATAAATCTTATTGGAGTCGGAAGACAATTGTAGGTGTAGGAATTTTTTCTTTAGTACATATTTTTATAAAATTCACAATGATTGATATTCTGCTAGACAGCATTGAAGTAAGAACGTTAAGAATTCTTCATTATGGACCAATGTTTGTTTACTTAAGAAAGTAAGCTGGTTCAGCTTTTGCTTAGGTGGGGGAAAATGTAGTCTAATATTACTCACATCCTCAAAACTATACTGTATAGTTTGTTTTTTTTAACTCTTAAGCATATGTTTTAACTTTTGTAATTTTACTGAATAAATCTTGTATCTCTGATTTGATTTCAGCTGATTCTGGCTCTCAAGTTTAGGTGGATTTTGATAGATTATTATAAATATGAACATTACATGTCTAATACATCATAGACATCTCAATTTTTAAGTAAAAATAACCTTTTTGTTTGAAAGTACATATTAGATGGAAAAAAATTAATATTAATTAAATGATAACAAAAAAATATTGGATTAGTCACAAAGTAGTTTTAGTTTTAAATTCTAAAATAAATATAAACAGGAACAATACATTCCTCAAACATCGCAGATATCTCAAATGTTTCAAATAAACTTGCATACGATATATATTTTACTAATTTATTATTTTAAATTAGTATAAACCTGGCAGACCTTGGCGCAGGACTGAGAGAAATGGAGACGACGACTCAACTTATACCGAGTAGTAGGGTCAGAATATATGGTATAAATAAAAGGCTTAACGAGCCCGAAGGCACGATGCCGATACCACCAATCTATGTTTACAAACCTCCGTCCACGGAGGACCACCCAAACCCAAACCCGCCAGATCACTCTTAACACAATCCTCCCACCTACGCCTCGGTCTACCCCTCAGACGCTTCCTAGTCGGTAATTAACATCTTAAGAATTCGTTTCTTACGAAGCCCAGAAACTTTGCATGCCCATCTTCGCGACGCTATCGCCTGAATAATATTTACCAGATGCACGCTTCGCCATTCCGCGTTATGTACTCTCCTATATTCCCCAGTGGTCTCATTTTTTGGACCGAATATTCTACGTAACACCTTATTTTCGAATACCTGAAGACATTGTTCACCCTTCAGTGTTAGTAGCGAAGTAGAGGAGAGATGGAAGGATGATTGTTTTATAAATTCTGATTTTTAGATTTCGGGACAAAAGACGCCCGCTTAGTAATATTATTACAAATAGTAAATTTGTTTTAGTTTCGAGACCGAATAATAACCAGCATTTCCCGCCTTTATTTACTCTTGAATTTCTTTTTTTCTAGTTACCGTAGACCCTAAGTACTTGAACTTCTCGACATGTTCCAACTTATTCCCTTCTACAACAATATCACCATTATCGGCCTTTTCTGCTACTAAACATATACTTACTCTTATCCGAATTTATTTCCAGCCCTATTTCCTTACCATCATTCATTAGCGCTTGTGTATTTAGCTTTCTAGTTTTTGCGTCTTCGCCCAAGAGTATATTGTTACTATGTATTCATATTCAAATTCAACCCTTTTTCGTTGGGTATCACCGTTTTAATAACGTACTCGAGTGTTAAATTGAAAAGTACAGGTGATAGCGAATCACCTTGTTTTAAACTTGAACGAACCTCAAACTTCTCCGAGCAATTATTACCGATTCTGACCTTATCGAAAGTTTCGCTCATACACATCCTTACCAGATTTACTAATTTCTTTGGTATACCCTGTTCAAGCAATACGTTATACATAATCTGACGGCCGATGGAATCATAAGCTTTTTTAAAATCAATATAAAGCTGATGAACGACACCGTAGTATTCTAGTTCTTTCTCTAGTATTTGGCGTAGGAAAATATTTGATCGATAGTTGAACGGTTTCGTCGAAAACCACATTGATAATCTTTAGTAATTTTCTCGGCTTATTCCGTAATTCTACTAGTTAGGATTAATGAAATGTTTTATAGCAAGTCGATAGGAGTGAGATTTCGCGGTAATTATTACTGTCCGTCCTCGGCCCCTTTTTGTGGATCGGAATAAGTATAGATTCTTTCCATTCTTCAGGCATTTTTTCATGTTCCCATATCTTTGTTACCAAAATGTGAATCTTCGAGACTCCTGTTTCCCCGCATGCTTTTATCAGTTCACTAGAAATATTATCGACCCCAGCTGTCCGTCTCTAATTACAGTCTAAGCAGGAGCATACCGTTTACGCGATCTGTTTATACCTGTGTGCATGTCCCTTATGTTACTTTCGATTCTATCTCTACTAATTTATTTTTAAGATATTCCCTTTTTTTATTTTTAGGAGTTTTGACATTTCAATTTAAATTTTTCGAAAATCGACTAAATTATTATCAATGTGATTATGTATAACTTTCAATTTTGCGCCTTTTGTTGGGATTCTGATAAATTAAATTAATTTATACTTCTCCAAATTCAAATTTATATTTTTTTACACATATACAAAACAATATTTTCCATTGATATATAAGCTATAAAAACTGTGTACTTTGAATATTCCTCCTTAGGGTGTCACAACCAAAACAACTGTTGAGACCTTTCTCCTAAGGATTTAATTGATTATTTATCATTTTAAAACTTGGGTAAATAAAAGATTTTTCAATTGAAAAAGTTGTGTAATTTTATTTTTGACTGCCAAAAATCTAATAATCTAATAAGTTTTGGTCAGTGTTTTTTAAAAATTTATATTTATGTCACTTTAAGGATCTTTGTCATGTCAAGTTTAAATATCTTTATAAAACAAAAATACAACTAGCAAAAATGAAAAAAATACATACTAAGAGTGGTATTATAAGAATTTCAAAAAATAAAAACACATCTGTAGATATATTTTATTTACACTAGGATGGACCAAAGGTATTGTAATGTTAAGTTTATAGGTGTGATAAATGTAAATCTACTTCACATGATTTTCCTTACAAGCAAATATCATGTTTTGTTTTTTTTCTCTTGTTTCAATAAAATACTAAATTAATATGTTTATTTAGTTGATACTCTTGTGCGTTTATTCCAAGAAAAATTTACTCCGTAATTTTTAACCCTTGGAGCTTTTGTTTTTTCGGGTTCCACAAACCACTCCCATCCATTTTTATCACAGAATTCCGTAGCATCATCTTTGCTTGAAAAGTATAATTGCATATTAGATAGTGGATCTCCTCTGAAAAAAAAAAGAATAATCATTAAATAATAACAAGAAAACATTGAAATAGTCGGAAAGTAGTTTTGGTTTTAAATTCTCAAATTAAACTAATTTTTCGCAATAGGTTAGTTTCTATTGATTCATCATTTGATACTTTAAAAACTCTACATGGGAAACCCAAAGATACTTTCTTGCCATTGTAATGAAAATAATACTAATTTATTTCAAAAGTAAACAATAAGAAATTAATACTTCTTTTTTCTATAGTTTTTGCCAATACCTTATTTCAAAAGTAAATTCTGTCCTTTAATATAATAAGGTAAGACTAAAATGCTTGCAAAAATAACAATAAAAATAAAATTTAACAAATTGCAACTTGGTCTTAAATGTATTATTAAATCAAATGCAACAAATAAATTTTAATGAGACTTACGTTGAAGTCCATCCCATCAAAGGGTTCTCCCATCGTTCACGAGTTTCAAATTCCATTAACCATTTATGAGTATTATCAGTACCAGATTGCATAGGACTTTTGGAAGCTAAACTAATTCTAACACGCCTGCCTTTAATATGTTCTTCAGGAACACCAGTTATAGCACTGATTACCTCCTACAATGAAATTTGAATACAATTAAATCTGCTTATAGTAAGTTGGATTGGTATAGGGCAACACTGATTAGTTGTAAGACAAAATATAAGGTCAATTAACCCTTTAAATACTATGGACAAATATATTTATGTACGGCAAAAGTAATCAAATTAGACCATGAGAATTAGTTGAAAGTCATCTACAGGAAAGTAGGACAGGTATATGTATTACTCAATATTTTGGTCTTCCATGTGGTAGTATTCTTAGCAATAGTAAGAATAACAAATATTGAAAGAAAAAATTGATTTGAGGACGGGTCTATTTTTTAAGTAAAGCTGTTCTAAATATCATTGTGAAGGAACAGCTGATAGAGAAACTAGCAGGTTTCTGCCCTGAGAGGAAGAGCCAGGACCGAATCTTTATCCTACAAAATATACTAGAAAAATCATGGGACTGATGCCGCAATCTCAATCCCGCAGCAAGAAATATGGAATGCTTTGGCTGCAAAAAATGTTCCAAGGGATCTGATAACAACCATAAAATCTGTATATATTAATTCAAAAGGAGTATTTATGTTCAACTGAACAGAGTCTTCTCTTTTAGTCATCAATAAACATGCTAAGCAGGGAGATAACCTGAGTCCACTTCTATTCATGATATTTATGGATGAAATTCATAAAATTTGTAAAAGGCAAATGACCAATCATCGGTAAATGTAACAAGAGGATACTGGGCCAGTAACTCTTATATGCTGATGATATTGTCCTCCTCAAAGAAAAAGTTGCAATAAGCTCTGCTTGAATGGCAGGAGGGCCCGATAGCTCCATATCTACAAATCTGTATACCTTCCTAATCTATCTAACCTACAGTAGCGAGAGCTAGGCCATGCTGGATAAGCATACAAGCATAACCACAGGTGCTGAAATGAAGTACCAATGAAGGGTTGCAGGGATAATACGAAATGAAAGGATTATGGAGGAGCTGAAAATCCCTGTATTAACTAAAATCAACCCTAGAAAAAATACAGCTGAAGTGGTTCGGGCATGTCCACCCAATGAGCTAGGACCAGAAAGTAAGTAATGGAAGCCTAAACCACTGGCAAGAGACCATATGGAAGGCATAGGATCTTATATGGAGAATACATCCAAGGATTGGAGGAAAAAGCAACAGAAACAGATCTGCAGGGACTGTGGTGCTTGGCACTGTTATATGGTGACCTCATCATGCTAGATATGACACAAGGAGGAAGATAAAGTAATTGATCATCATCTTCAGGAATGATTTGATCCAAGTATCTAATATGGAAAGCGCTCACAGGTAATGGCCTCCTAATAAGTGTTGTTGAATAAAGCAAGGATTAAAAGGAAATTCTTTAATATTCAATATCTTAAAAAAAAAACTGATCAAAAGTGACTCTCACCCACTCCTGAAAAAAATTGTTTTTTCAATTATTGACAAATAACAATAATAAAAAAATCTTTTAAAGTTGCACAATCTTCTAGAAGAAAAATAGAAATGTAATTTCAATGTTGTTTGGATTGATTTCCATAAAGCCAATGATTTTGCACCACATGACAGGCTTAAAATGTACAGAATCAATAATGAAGTCTTAAATTTTTATAAAGAAACTAATGGATTTCAGTATATGCATGGACAGACAAACCAGATAGATGACTAATAGAAATCAGAAGAGAGATATTTCAAGGAGATCTACAGAACCATACACTGTTTTGATCAGTACTGAATTCTTTGAGTTATTATTAGTTGATTCAGTCTATCTAAAAGATGGACTTCAAGTAACTCAGATTTCTGAGTTATCTTATTTTATATATCTTAGATGGATGATACGATGTAACATGCAAGAAAGAAGAACTTTTTCGAACAGTTCTGGAAGGATTTAGTAGAACCAAAGCTACTATTCTAGTCTTGTAGAAAAATTAGCAGTAATTGCAAGACTGGAATTTGTTTACTATCACAGAAGGAAATAATAAAGTAGATGAAGACATTTGAATCCTATAAGTATGTATGAGTAAAGTTTAACAATGAATACAATTTTTTTTTAAATATTTTTGTATGAGTTAAAAAAAATTTTAAAATTTTCTCCTGAAAACATTACTTTCATATTACAAAACCTACAAATAGATGGGATATTTTTGCATTAACTAACACATTTGAAAAGTTGAAATTGACAAACCCTACATCGAAAGCACTGAATCATTAAGCTTGAATTATAACTGTGACCAGAAAAAGTAATACAAAATCATCATTCTTAAGTCTAACAAACAAGAAGGGAGACTACTCATTACCCTTTTAAAAAGCGTTAGAGAAACTATATTGTCAATAATGATTCATGAGTAATGACTAATACACCAGGAGTCTGTGCAGAAAAAGTTGACATTTCTTATAAAAGTTTGAGCATATAAAATTAACATAACTGAGCAATGCATACCATGCCAAACTTAAAGCCACTAAACTAAATATAACATAATAAAAAGAAAGAAACACTATTATCAAATAGTATTTACAAGCAAATAATTGACCCACAGTAAACCATAATGTTCTAGAATTATATTTTGGAAACATTATTATTCAATAATAAATACACCTCTAATATTACTTTCTTATTTTTCATCAGTTTTCTTATTAGTCCATAACTGTTTCTTTGTTCATATTTATTTATTTACTCTTTTCATAATGTCATTCTCAATAATACTACAATATTCTTACTTCTTAATTTGCGTATTACTAATTTTATTTATAATAATTGAATAAATTGAATTTGTTGTCCTATTTACCTAACTGTATCGTGTTCTTTGAAACCCTAAGATCTAATGACATTTTATAAATAGTTTCTACTATTTTGATTTACTCTATGGTCAACCGACAATAAGTAGTATAAACTTTATTTAATCCTAATATTTACTATTGCTAAAGTTATCTCCTAAATATATAGTAATCAATACCTTTTTGTCAAGTCTTATTAATTCACCATGTGCTTTGTATGATTCAGCATCTTTTCTGGTCATTAATGCAAACTTTTTATCAATTTGAGGAGGATCCTTCAAGTTCAATACTGCAGAAACATCAGTGCTTAGCTGTTGACCAGCAATACAAATATTTTCAACTCTAAAATTAGAAATATATTTACAGTTGTGAAGAGGGACAGAAATATATTTTTGAGGAATCAGTATACTGTATATATATATATTAAGACCATAGAAAAATTCCAACAAAAAGCCCTTCAGTCTCCAAACTAAAACAGAAATTGAGAATATCTGTCCAATATTTCGCCTATTCAGGCATCCTCAGGGTAGAAAGAGAATAACAGCAAAACAAAACATGAATAATGCACCCAAGAAACATCACACCACCTCCAAGGCTCAAATGCAACTAATTATTAGTATTAGTATTAACTATTAGTTGCATTTGAGCCTTGGAAGTGGTGGGATGTTTCTTGGGTGCATTATTCATGTTTTGTTTTGCTGTTATTCTTTTTCTACCCTGAGGATCCCTGAATAGGCGAAATATTGAACAGATATTTTCAATTTCTGTTTTAGTTTGGAGACTTAAGGGCTTTTCGTTGGAATTTTTCCAAGGTCTTAACATTTATGTAAGGTCTCTTTTTACCTTTCCCTTTTCAATATATATATATATATATATATATATATATATATATATATATATATATATATATATATATATATGTATGTATATATATTGACTGTTTATAACATTTTTTCCAATAACTACAACTATGTTTCGGTGACATTTTATAGTTCTCATATTTATGCCTAAACAGAGAAAAACAGGTTTCTTGGTGAATTTACAGTAAGTAGATCTAAGACATTAAGATTTTAACATAACATAATTACTTATTAATATATTTAATTAGAAAACGTTGAAAAAGGACAATGTCAATACATAAAATGGACTTACAAATAGATTATTAAATATATTACTCTAAATTATTTAACAGAACTATATTATATGAACAAGTACTTAGCTAATAATGATTTAATGAAGAATAGAATTGGTCAGGGGGTACAGTCAATGATAACACAAGAATAACTTATTTTTTAATAGTACCAACATTTTGGCCTTTGGTGTAGGCCATCTTCAGAGCTAAGAAAGGAAGCAGAAAAATACTGATTTAAAATGGGTGGAAGGTTAGATGACAGAAAAGTTATATTTTTGTGGGGTTGTTGTCCCGACTTTTCATACTCTTAAGATGGGGTCACCAACCGGGTCACAATTGTTGTTGGTTACCGAACCGGGGTGACCAAGTTCGCGATTTTAGACTGTATATTATTATTAGTCATAAAGCTGCCAAAGTGGAAGATGCTAAATAAAGATGGTTCATGTTTGGGGCTACTTGTTCTTATTAGCTCACCAGGTCTTATTTCATTCTTTGTGAGAATTAAGCTTTTCTTTCTTCGCTCCATTTTATACCAGTTCTCGGCGCTTTTGTCTCTGGCTTAATTTCCAATCTTTCGATTTTAAGTTTAAAATTTATATATAGAATAGAATAGAAAAGGAACTTTATTCTGGGACTAAGTCCCTTTAGAATAACAGACATGAACAGAAAAAGAAACAAAATATATATCTGACCAGAAGGCTACATAATATAAATAAAAAGTGATAGAAAAATATAAATAAATAAATAATAATAATAAGTAAATAAAAAGTACCATTTCTGACAAGATATTAGGCAATTAAAGAGGATTATGACAACTTGCCAAGCATTAGTTCGGGGATCCTAGGCAAATTGTAACTATTGTAATTATATTTGGAAGAAAGTGGTCCGGGTAGAGGTCAATGAATTTCTCTTAGAATTGGAGAAAACTTTATAAAGTAGCCAACGTTTCGACCTACTTTGTAGGCCTTCTTCAGGGCTATATGCGAAAAATAAAAAATAAGGCAATGAAGATAAAAATTAAAAACTGAATATAAAATGGGAAATGTAAAAAATGATATGGGTAAATGTAGAAAATGATAAGAAATACAGTAAGAAATAAAAATTGTAAAATTATAAAAAATCCAGAAACAATTTTTTAGAAAATACAGTAATAATATTGATAAGTAAAAAGAGAGCTTACATAAATATAAAGACTATTAATTACAGAAAAGAAAATACAGGATGTTTTAAATAAAGTAAGTAATAATAAAGTAATACAAATACAATTAGGCTATATTGGACTAAAATACATGTAAAAGGGCAAAGATATGTGGATGAGTAAAGAATTAAAAATATAAATAGTGAGTGTAGTTGAACCTGGATGAATGTCGTAAAATGATACTTAGAGGTGGGAAATAAATAAATAAACGTCTTAAAGAAATAGTGAGCATGGAAGTATTGAAAATAATGGTATTATGTGTATGGCAATGTTTATGGTTATGAGGGAAATAAAATAAAATGGAGGAGGAAGGGGGGAGGATGAGTAAATAGTGAAAACATAAGTTACCTGTGGGGGGGGGGGACCAGGGAGCTTAAAAAGGTCCTATACTAGCTTAAAACACACTGTTTAACGTCGAAGTAGCAGCGGGGTATTTATAATTATAGTATGAATGGAGCAATTATTTGATTTTTAGACTTTATTTACTTAGCGCTATTACTTATTGCCAAGAAGTGGCAGATTGTAATAATATTTCAATAAAGTGTATAAAAAATAAAAGAAAAGGAAAAGCTACTTTTGAACAATCGCATTTCGATTTCTGATATATGAACAAAACCAATAGAAATAAACATAACAACTTAATATATTTCAATACTTAGTTAATAGTTATTAATAATCATCAATTATGTTTTCATTATAAAAATGAATAGCAAATCATAAAAATAAAAATGAAATAGTTTAATAAATCACAAAAGGAATACAAGGCTAATGTCCCTGTTTTGTACTAATTACCTTGGAAAACGCCGCCCGTTTAATATTCTTTTGGCTGCTCTTAAACTTGTGTAAATACTCATTTTCTATTAGTTTTAACACAGAATAATAAAATTATTTATTTTAGGATAAGGACCCTGTAGGGAAGGTTACTTTATCATTGAGCTTAACAAAGAGCATCATTAGATTTGAGGCAAAGAGCTAATTGTGAAGGTTTTAGTATATTAGCAAAGGCTAAATTTCTATAACCTTTGGTTTATACGAAGTAAATATCAAATGCGGTATGTAAAATTTAATGGTAGGAAGTATATATTCGGTAAAGTCGCATAACGCTTTTAGTCTTTCTGCCTTTTTCCCTTTGATCATGTCGTCAATTGAAAATAAATAATGTTCTAAAAGCAAAAAAGAGTATCCCATTCTCAACTAAAAGAAATAAATTTGTTAAAAAAGGGAACTTCGCTTTGATTCTTCGAAAAGGACGGTGAATCTTTTATACTCTATCGGTATGTACTGAAACGGCGCAATACATCAGTACAGTATCATGTGATCATGTGAATAATTCAGTGTTACGCTTAGATTTAAATTAAAATTATTAAACTAAAATTAAAATTCCTTTAAGTCTCTTTCCTATAAGGCTTCTGTTGAGTTTAATGTAAAATAATGCTTTTTCGAGAAACTTTCGACCGTAATTGATTGATATATATTAGGGTGGCCACAAACCATATAGGTGAAAAAAATGTCGGAATTTTGTCGTTCCGAACCCTTCAAATAGCTCAATCTATGCAGAAAATTAGATAGCCGAAGTTTTAGCAAGATCGGAGTATGTTAACACGTGCCACTGAGCGGTCAAAGTTTCGAAAAGTACGTGTTTTGTCTGTTTGGCAGCGTCTATAGGCCGTAACACCTGAACGACCAATACCTATCATACAATCTATGCATCAAATTAATGGTAATGTTCTTTAATTTTATATGTGGTCGGTATTACCGTTACTTTAAGTCCAACTGAGATATGCGCATTTCAATTTGCAGAGAAATGAGCTTTCAATAATTATAATCGGACCAGTAGTTTGTCCACTACAGCAAAAAGATTGAATAATTTCGGAAGTGTGTTCTAAAAGGCACAAGTTCACGTTTTTTACTATAAAAGCTCAAATGGACTTAAAGTAAAGGTAATATTGACCATACATAAAATTAAAGAGAGGAACATTACCATTAATTTGATGCATAGATCGTATGATTGGTATTGGTCGTTCAGGTTTTACGGCCAAAAGATGCCGCCAAACAGACAAAAAATCGTACTTTTCGAAACTTTGACCGCTCAGTGGCACGTGTTAACATACTCCGATCTTGCTAAAACTTCGGCTATCTAATTTTCTGCATAGATTGAGCTATTTGATAGATTGAGGGTTCGGAACGACAACATTCCGGCACCGACTTTTAGTGGACACCCTAATATTCCTTTCTCAGTGGGACAATTTATCGTAAAAGTAAGTTTGATAATTGCTTGTAGGAACATTAAAGAAGAATCTATCCTCGACACTTGCCTAACTGTTTCATGTACACTATACCGTTTTTAATTGTTTTTTTAATCGAATGTACCAGCGCCTAAATAGGTATTCAATTCTCGAGGATATCTTGTTTTCTGTCAGTTTCTTATTATCTACGCGATTGCAAGATATAACCCATGGTTTGATGACAGGCCTCTATTAATTTCCTTTTTGGAAAGAGCGGTGACTTTCAAGTATTTTCCTGTGGTTACCAATAACCTCTATTATCTTATTTTCTTTACAAGATGTTCATTTCTTCTTCTATACTTCTTTTTAGCTCTCTGGTGATTGATTAACCTCATATAAACCTTATTATTCTTCGTTTTACAGCTAAGCATTCGTTTTTGAACCATGGGGCTTTCATAATGCTTGGTTGAAATTTGTCTCTTCAGGCGTATGTGTATGCGATTCTCTTTCCTAGCTCTTCCACAAAAAAAAAAAAAAAACTTCCACCGACAGTTCTACAAATCCACCGCTGGGATATTAAGAAGGAAAGTCTAATAGAAATGCATAAGATGGAGCTTCATTTTCAATGTGCCAAACATAAACTAAATATAAATGTGAACGATTTAAGCAAAATTGCAGATATACAAAATATGTTTCGACAATAAACCAAAAAATAAAATTCTTCCAAGAATCAGTAAGAAATTGCATTCCAAATGCACTAATAAAAATATGCCTGTTGGTGTTTATAACAGAAAAGTTCTTTATTTGCATACAGTAACAACACTTGGATATGGGTACAAACAGAAAAGGTGCTTTCCAGATACCTTTTGTTGCTATCAACACTGAATGTAGTTATTTTTCGACTCACTACATAAAATGAGCGCTTCTGCAACTCATAGTCAAAAAGTATAGATTTACTTCTATACTATAGACAATCTTCCAATTTTATAAGAAACAATATAAATTAATAAAATTACAGACTTATTGAGGAAGTGCCGTGAAACTTTAGATGTTGGGCTCCAAAATTTTTGTTTTGCTGAAACTGCTGAAGATCTTAATATAGGATAAGCGAATCAAAAATTGGTAACAATTTCGTGCAAGCTCACCGATACAGACTTCCCGTGAGTTTTAGAAGATAATACTAATTATTCCATACACTGATAGCAAGATGTAAGCTGTGCATCGTTTGCATACTAATTGCTGACAATGAAGGAAAGTTACAGGCAAATTTAGATGTCTGGACAGCAGAGTTGGCAAGGAGAAATATGGTTATTAGCACATCCAGTGTAGCACCCAGTGTATGCTGGTATCCAGAACGAAAAAGAATTTGAATATTCAAAGACTATAAATAGGTCCATACCTTCAAGTATTTGGGCGTAACAATAAATGAGAACGGAAAATTAAATGATGAAATCAGTGCGAGAATATCCACTTCGTGAAGGCTGTTTTCTGCCATCAATAAAAAGGTTTGAGTAAAAAATAAGTCACTAAATGAACTAAATTGGCTGTTTATCGCTCGCCATACGTTCCTATTCTCACTCATGGAAGTGAATTCTGGGTCCTAAAAAACTGTGATCACAACCGGCATCAAAGCATAGAAAGAGATTTGAGGAAAATAGAGGGAAGGCCATACAAAACAAGACAATACGGACTGCTCCCAAAATTTCCCCCTCGATCAACTAGTTGAGAAAGAACAACCGACGACTGCCGGTCAGCGAAAAATGCTATGGAGGCTAAATCAACAGGAAAAAGAGCCAGGGGAAGACCGAGAATGACCTGGAAGAATAACCTCCAAATATCCTGAAAGAAAAAGGGATTGGATGGACTGAAGCCAGGAGAGCAGCCCTTGACAGGGACAGATGGCTCTCCTTGCGCAAAAATCTCTACACTGCAAGATAGAAGAGATAACAGATGAGAAAGAAAGAAAGATTGGAAGAGTGATTTTTTGAGGATAATTTATTGAAGTACGTATTATTTACATAACATTTAACTCCTCGTCTTGAGATAGTAAAGATCGAGTGTCAAAAACATTTTTTTTTTTAATTTAGTTTTTTATACTTCCTTAAGGTTTTTTTCATAAAACGTGTAGAAAGTAAAAATGTTTACATGTTTGGTCTTATTCCTTTAATGAAACCCCATTTACGACTAAACGACACTCCATATGTGCACTTACAGAAATCACATTATTCAAATATTCAAAGTGTATGACGTCTCTAAAAATAATCGCAGCTTGTGTTATGGTTTAATCTGTGCACAATTAAATTTTTCACAACTCGCGTACAAGAAAATCGGTTCTAAGAAATCCTCGGAAATAAGGAAAGCTCAAAGGGTACTATTGACCGGTTGTAAAAACTACAATTTCTTAGAAGAAACAATAATTTTTTGGGTTTTTAAATTTTAGCCTGAAAGTAGAAGGTAAGCAGGAAAACGTCAAATCCCTAAAATAATGGTAGGGGAGAAATATCTACATTTTATTTTCTACACGTTTTATGAAAAGAAAAACTAACCAAAGGCGGCTGAAGAAAAGCGATATATTTGAAATAATTTTTTTTTTTTACAATAGAATTTCAATAATTTGAGGAGCTGAAAAAGATCCCCCTGTTTCCCTCAATCCTTTTCACTCACTAAATAATAAATACTTTAAAACTATTTGCTTCACAACGATATACATCAATTTTATTAATTTGCGAATAACGAAGTAGTGTCAAGACAAAAATCTCCAATAATTAAAATTACGAGGAATTCTTATTTAGGGTTATTTCCTTGACATGGTGTTGAGTCGTTGAAATAACAAAGTTATTTCCATTTGCCTGTTTTCTTAAAAATTATTGAAGGAAACAAGTAAAGTTGTATCAGTGTAGAATAAGCATTCCCTAAATATCAATTTGTCAAATATTTGATTAATTGCAGTATTAAGCACCCTGTTGAAATTCTGTTCAAATAAATTAAAACTTATGACGGTACTGTGTATGCGTGGGGGCATGGCACTACCTTGTTGCCAATTATCCTTGTTATACATCGACAACGGTTGATCATGGACGAAAATCAAGTTCAACCTTTGAATTTCAATAACCCAAAATGCGATACTTTGTGTGAAGTGTTGGTCTACATTTATAATTCCATTAAAATGGTTCATGCAAAATTTCAGCAAGAACCTTCATGGATTATAGTTGAACGGGAGTTAAAATGCCTAAATAACATAACTAATATAGTAAAATGTAGTATGTAGTAGTATTTGTAAAAATATAACAACAAATTGTCTTTGTTCAAGTTTTCTCTAGTACAGATGATTATATTAGCCAATTTACAATATACTACAATGATATATATATTTTTTACCATCAACTAAAATATATGAATATCCCAGAGTCAAGTCTGTAGAAAATGGTTGGAAAATATCCCACTAATTACGAACGGATAATAATAACAAATAAACATATTCAGTTCTGAATGTTGAAATAATTTATTTATACGTATTTGACACAAAGGACATGCATACACATAAATGCTTTAAACATTTCTTTTTTATCGAATTCGTCTGGCTTTTGTTCAATGGAGAAATCAGGTAAGTAGTTTACCTAAACTCCTGTTGATATCTTTTTGTTTGGTAGCCGCAATGGGAATGATGGACATTAGCAATTATCATGTTCATTTGTTGCTGGAAGGGGGAGAGTAGATTAGGAAGGGGGGGGGGTACGGACCTCCCATGAGGCTCCGTAACGCACGAGGCCCCATTACAGCTATCATTGTCATAGCTGGACCACCAACATCTCTCCGCACAATCCCCAACATCCCTCAATTTTTTCTTCTTTCTTTCTTTTTCTTTTTTATTGGTCACTCTTTAGCTCTCTGCCAACTGGACCGTGTATATTTATTTGTTTCCTCCAAGTCCTCTGCCTTCTCAATAGGGGTTGACAAGCCAGATAACAGGAAAGGAGAGCTCGAAGCTACTCGTATTATTGATTTTTTTAAAAAAAGTTCCAGTGTCTGTTCCGCAGTTTGTCGCTTCGAGTTGAGTTGCAACAAGTTTTAACTGTTTATTCGTTTAATTTTTAATAATTTCCAAAACACAAGTTATCGTGAGCTTTAGCATGGAAAAGAGAATGTAATTATGGATAATGAGTGGTTTTCGGGAATCATTTCATCAAAAAATAAAACTTTCAACTAACATTTGAAAATATAGATGATATAATAATAACAAAATATTCCTTACTAGCTTCGCTCGCCTGGAATTTGGTCTGCCACATAAAGTTTAAAGTTTTAAAATTAATAATTTAATTATTTAAAAAAATATAAGTTACTCGTACATCCAAAATTTCAGATGTCTAACTTCAAAACTGACGGATTCTATACAACCTTTGTACCCCTATTATATTAAAGGGGAAACCCTTGGGGTGGAATTATCCAAATTTCTAAATATACAAAAAACCTATCTACAAATTTCAAGTTGCTAAGTTCCTGATTTGCCTTTAATTATGAACTATAACGGGGGGAGCACATGCCCCCATGCCCCCACATAAATCTGACCTTGCTGTAGCCTATGATGTGTAACCTATTTTACTCAATAAGTTTCATCCGAATCCGTTTAGTAGTTTTTGCGTGAATGAGTAACAAACATAAATACAAACATTCGCATTTATAATACATATTAGTAGGATATCAATACATAATAGTTTCACTCATGTTCTCTCTGTTATTTTAACAACAATTATCATGTGATTTGCCTTTAATTATGTACAATACTGGATTCTCCTAAGTACCTAAAAAACTGCTGGGGGCACTTGCCCGCATCCATCCCCCCCCCCTAAATCCGCGCTTGCTATACCCCATGTGTTATTCTGATGTATAACCTATATTAATGTAAAGTTTCATCGAAATCCGTTCAGTAGTTTTTGCGTGAAAGAGAGACAAACATACAAACTTTCGCATTTATACGTGTAATATTAGTAGGATTAGTAGGATATCAAAACAAATAGTTTCACTCATGTTCTTTCTGTTATTTTAACAACTATGATCATTTGGTTTGCCTTTAATTATGTACTATAATGGATTCTCCACAGTACCTATAAAACTTTCGGGGGGGGGGACGTGCCCACGTGCGCCCCCCCTAAATCCGCGCTTGCTATACCCCATGTGTTATTCTGATGTATAACCTATATTAATGTAAAGTTTCATCGAAATCCGTTCAGTAGTTTTTGCGTGAAAGCGAGACAAACATACAAACTTTCGCATTTATAATATTAGTAGGATTTTGTGCAATCATTGACTGCACCCCCTCACCATTTCAGTCCATTATTAGAATTATCCAGTCAACTATTTTCCACCTAAATATGGATGATATATGTTCGTTGAAACGTTCATTTCTAGATGAAATTATTAACGAAGTATACACATTTCCCATAATTACATTGTCTTATCCATGCTAAAGCTCATGATAACTCGTATTTTTGAATATTTTTAAAAAAGGGAATCGAATGAAAAGTCAAAACTTGTTGTGACTCAACTCGAAGCGACAACCTGCGGAATAATTACCAAAGTTCCATTTTCACTGTATAATAAGAGCTTTTACAGTTAAGTTCAATACGAAAAACATTTTTTGTTAAATATATATTCATGAAGTTATGCTATTACATGTTTTTGATAAATGTTTTGTTAATATGTGATTTGAAATAAAGATCTGAAGATAGAAGACCCAAACATTTCAGATGCAGGTTCTACAACATAACATTTTTGGGGATAGGCCCAAACTTAGGGAGGCGATCGCCCCCTTTCAGTATTTGATGCTCGAATATTAAATAGAAACCAATAACAAATAATTTGGTCGAGCGAATATGATATATAAACTAAAGTTCAAAACGAAGACGTATACTCCCCTCTATCATACTACTTAACAATATCTCAGTACCTGTATCAAACCATATTAAATATTTAGGAATTTCTTTAGACTGCAAACTACTATTCAGCAATCATATCAATAATAAACTGAATAGCACCCGCAGAATATTACATATATAAAATGTATCCGTACTTCAACAAAAAATAAAACTATCTGAAAAAAATAAGAAAATATTATATATATATATATATATATATATATATATATATATATATATATATATATATATATATATATATATATATATATGTATATATACATATACATATTATAACTTTCAAACTTGTCTAAATCCCACTCCATTCTAAATATCAATTCTCGCTCAGGGGATTGCGTGTTGAAGTGAAGCAGTGGCTTAACAGCCATGGAGCTCAGTATTGCTCCAGGAGGCGGCAAGAAAGGCCACAAGGCAGTGAGATAAACAAATAAAATAAATACCTTAACAAATAAACGCAACTTATATTTATATTCTACAAAAGACTTATTTATGTGACTGTTATAAGGCCTATATGGACATATGGAATTGAACTATGGGGCTCCACCAAATCATCGAATTCCTCTCGTATCCAATCCTTGCAATCCAAAATCCTTCGCAAAATCCTAAACGCTCCTTATTTTGTCACAAATAAAACCATCCATAATGACCTTAACGTTCCATATGTTACCGATTTAGCCCATTCCAGATACCTATCATTCCACAATAAACTTCAAACCCATCCAAACCCACTAGTTTCCATCCTTGCATCCAATTCCATCCCGGACAATCCTCCTAGGCGTCTGAAGAGAAGATGGCCTCGGGACCTTCTATTATAGAACTTTATTAGAGTGCTGCCAGTGGGTAGTATCTCTACATGTCCTATCATGTATTATTTACTCTTATAGCAATTGTACTAGATGTATGTATTACAGTTGTACAACTCAATAAAATAATAATAAAAAAAAAAATATTTATATTCTTTTATAATTATTGGTGATTTTTTTTAGTTTTAATTTTTTTTTTTTTAAAGAGAAAAGATAGGCCCTCGGCCGGGATTTGAACCCAGAACCTTTGTCTCCCCGTGACATCGCTCTACCAGTTGAGCTACCCAAGGCCGCCAGCCGGCCGAGGACAAATCTTTTCTCTCATTCGATCCCATGTTCTCGTGCTCTCGCCATTTTTGCGATGAAAAAAAAAAATATATATATATATATAGTAATATGACGTAAATCAATAAGATCCTAAAATTAAATTAATGTTCAAAGAACTTCGTTCTAGTGTATTCATCGCAAAAATTGGCGAGAGCACGAGAACATGGGATCGTATGAGAGAAAAGATTTGTCCTCAGCCGGCAGGCGGCCTTGGGTAGCTCAACTGGTAGAGCGATGTCACGGTGAGACAAAGGTCCCGGGTTCAAATCCCGGCCGAGGGCCTATCTTTTCTCTTTAAAAATAAAAAAAATATATAGTAGTTTCGGGTATTATGGCCTACTCGGCCAATATGGCCTGGCTAACAACACAGGCGATGTAGGTATCCTCCAAAAGGTCCCGCCCTTCCCTTGATCTCCTCCGTCGACCCCTGAGTTACGGCGAGTGAATGTGTGTCCTGTGCTTGCGACGATCGTAAATTAGCTTATTTGATGTAATTTTTTGATAATTTTCACTCATTCTTGTTCTTTAAATAATAATTGTTTTTATATTGCTAGATCGCAGTTTTGTAGTTAAACTTTCAATGAACAGTGTGGCGAAATTTTCAAAGCAGATTGTTTACTAGTTTTTAGGTCACAATTTTATTCGTCAAAACTGTGTCTACAGCCATTATGGCCTCCTGTGCCATATTGGCCACACCTAACGTGAATTTTTCTACATTTCATCATTTTCTTTTTCGATAGGTGATGGCTCCACGAAAACCAATTTCTCAAGAGCAAGTTGCAGCTCCCATTGCGTGGTCACTACATCAACAGACTTTATAACGCCATTTTAATTGTCCCCGATACCACAATCATCACCTAGGAAAACTACTAACCGAAGCAGAAAGGCTGCTAAACCGTCATTGCTTACTTCATCTCCCGCACAAAAATGAATTGCAAGACTATAAAAAAGAAACAAGACCAAATCAAAAAGGGCAAAGGTAAAAAGACTAAACCAAGATCCAACCAGGTAGGAATGTCTTGCTCAGAGAAAGAAAACGAACCTTTGAGCGACGACAGTTCTGACGTTCAGATATAAGCTATGCTAATGATGCAGAGTGTTTGTATTGTGAAGATCTCTATTCTACGAATACCAGAGGTGAAATATGGGTTCAATGCATATATTGCAAATTGTTGCTCATGAAGAATGCTCAGGAATGGAAACGGACGTTTTTCTGCGAATTTTGTTCTGCAAAATAAAGCAAAGTTTATTTCATCTATTTTTTATTATATTTGTTATGGAGGGCAATATGGCTCACTAAATTTGTGGCCAATATGGCCTAGGGCCATATAACCCTACCACGGTTAAATTTCTAAGATATGTAATAATTTAAAGAAACATTTATTTTAATTCTGTTTCATAGTTAATAACCTAAAATTCATAACTGTTGTCTACTATTAAGTTCAAAGGACTGATTAATCCAATAAAAACTGATTGACCGCAATAGAATTTTATTTTATTTCCAAAAAAGCTTATGGTGTGCTATATTACCCGAAGTTACTATATTTATATTCGTTTCAACATCACATCCATGAGATTTTATGTTAATTAAAATAAAAGCTACTAACGTATTTGATTCGTTTAGGAAAAATAAATGTTATAGGTTTCATTTATCGTTAAGAGCATCTGACGGTTAATCATTAGCCTTTTGATGAGCTTGAGGAGACATTGAGGTGGTCATCCATGGCCTTAGTGCCTCCAGATCTTCCTCTTCATTTGCGCCCCTTTTTTAACTTAATTTTTAACACTCAACCTTAATTAAACTCAAAAATGAACATTTTTTTATCCGTAAACCCGTATTGAAGTGAATTTAGCGTAAAGTAATATTTTCAAATTACAATTTAAGTTTTGTTTAATCTCATAAAATCACCTTTACCCTCCGTCGTAAACCAACGACTTCCTGCCCTCCTATACCGTTTAATAACATCCCACTGATTCCTGTAGAACAGGTTCTGTACTTAGGACTACACCTTGACAAACGCCTAATTTGGAATCCTCATACTAGACTGAAACGACAAGAAACAGCTCGTCGTTTCAGTCTACTTCAACATTTACTATACAAACGCTCTAAGCCCCAATTAATTATAAAAGACTCATATACATGACAATCATTAGACCCATCTGGAGTTACGGAATTTGTACTCCAATAAGCCATCGAATCCCTCTCGTATTCAATCCTTACAACCCAAAATCCTTCGTAAAATCCTGAATGCTCCTTACTTTGTTACGAACAAAGTAATCCATAATGACCTTAATGTCCCGTTTGTTGCTGATCTGACCCGAATCCGATATCAATTTTTTCATGACAAACTTCATTTCCACTCAAACCCACTAGTTTCAAACCTCGCAACCTCTTCAATTCCTGACAATCCTCCGAGGCGTCTGAAAAAAAGATGGGCTCGTGACCTTCTAAATTGAACTTTTTATTTGAGTACTACCACTGGGTAGTTTCTCTACTTGCCTTTATCTGAGGACATGATTTATCTTTCATTGTATTTACTTGATGTATTCAGTATACAGTTGTAAATTTCAATAAAGACATTTAATTATATAAAAAAATAAAAGCTTTGTTTAAAAATATATATATTTATTTCTTTGAATTATGCATTACTAAGAGGAGTATGCTTCATCGTAAAACTAAAAATTATGAGATCGTATCAATATCATAAAACCACAATAAAAAAAATAATAGTCAACATAATATTCCAATTTCAATGATGTAATTTTTTTTAAATTGGTCGTTGTAGTTAAAGCTAAATTATTGTAGCTAGACTTTTGTACAAAAAAAAAAAATGTGAAAAAATTATCCAACTTAAAATCTAATTTGACGAATGTTGCAACTGCGCCTCCTAAAACTGGGGGATATGTAATGTACGAGTGTGTGAGTAGAGCTTAATACAGAAGAGTGAGATGGGTTACCTAGATTATAAAAGTACATTAACCGTTCCAGGAGGTCCCTCCATCTTTTTTCAAAACATTTAACAATCTTCAATAGTCATCACTATTTCACAATTACAATGTTGTGTTGTACAACCGAAATCTTTATAAGCTGCAAAAATGTAGATTGAATTAATGGTATTTTATTATGTTCCATATATTAGCTATTCATCAACGACATTTCAGTAGATCATCACTGAATAGAAAAATATAATTAAATTATAATTTTACAATTTTAGATTGGCTACAATAGTTCATTTTCAACGGGTTCATTAGGAACCCAGACTCATGTTTTCAGGCAAATTATGCCAAGACTTGAACAATTTGAGGGCCGTAAAACACTGAAAAGGTTTATGATTTTTTTCATTTTTCTTCCTAGCTCTTAATTTTCAAACCTTCAAAGGGTTAAAATTTATCGTCTGGCACATCAAATGAATGAATCGAAACCAATCCTATCGAACACACTAGTTTCAAGCCTAGTAACCTCTTCAATACCAGATAATCCTCCAAGGCTTTTGAAATGATGATGGATTCGTGACCTTTTAAGATGAATTTGTTTTTTGAGCACTACCAGTTGGCAATACTCTCTACTTGCCTTTATCCCATGCCATTATTTATCATTCATTTTATTAACTTGATGCATTATAATTATAAAGTTGTCAATTGCAATAAATAAATTTTTGAAAAATCGCTTTAACAATTTCATAATCATTTCGGCAGAAAAAAACAATCTGAGAAAACGTTTTCATATCTATTATGTTAAATTTAAATAGGGAATTGGAGGAGGTGTATATAATGAGAGATTATTGTGCGCCTCACCGTTGTGGAAGCTGACTTGTAATCAGCACCCAACCATTAATGACCGTGCGGCAATCCTCATGATTTAAGGACTCAAAAGTGAGAAAGATGTGACATTTCTATGTAAATTGTATAATCTTCACGAGAGATATATACTACCTTTTGGTAAGATACTAATAGCAGATACTCACCCCGTCAATGGTGTTTTATATAGTCTATTTAACACTGCAAACTATGCACACCTTTTTTTCCCTTACAAATTATAGTTTGATCAGCCCCCTTGGCAAACTCTGTTTCCAGACCTATTTTTATTTGCTTATAGAAAGCATCAGTCAGTCATCCAATATATGAGCTTGCAATAGTACGTACATTAAAATCGTATAAATAAGTTACTAGTTTATTATAATGCAATTGGAAAAACCACAATGCAAAGCCTTATGTTTCAAAATTCTCCAGTAAAACAAACACTTTCCGGCCGACGTATCACCTATTCAGGCATTATCAAGACACAAAAAAAAGTTTTATAGATCACACCTGGAAGAAGAAGGTGCAATAGATCCCACAATTAACTGCCCAAGCAGGCTTCAAACCTGAGACAGCATCCCACCACTTAAACGTTCAACAAACAACTCGTTGGGAGTTGTCCGTCTTCGTCTCCAATATTATTTCCAGTCAGCATGGGTTCTTCATCCACAATTTCCTCTGAATCATTATTTTTTCTTCCACATTGCAGCATTTTTCAGAACCATGACAATTTGAGCATGAATTTGTGCATTTTAAACCATGCTTTCGGCAGCCAAAGCTTTTGGCGGCACAGTTTAAATTGTTACATCCAGTTTCACTGCTGCAAGAAATAGCTTTGAGCAAAATTTCCGGAATTCATTTTTTGTAAATTTGGACATAATGCCACGTTGATGTTGCTTCCAGCCCCGATCTGTTGCTGTCAATTCGTCATTTCCAGAACCTGGCTTGAGAAAATAAGTGCCATGATTATTGGAATTTAATTGATTCAAAGAAACCAAAAGATCATTATCTTGACCCATAACAATGACAGTTTTATTAGTATCTCTGGCAATTTCTATCGAGGTCTTGTACATTGTACATAATGATTAAAAAAAAAATGTTCGGATTCGAGTTTCTTTGCATTTTCTAAGAATATTTACCAAAGTAATGTATATTTTTTTACACCATCAGAAAGTAGAGATTTCAACGAACAAAAAGCCCACACTTTTTTTTAAAAAGCCGATATTTTGAAGTGAGAATTTTCGATTGAAAATTAGGGTGCTTTTTCGATATTAAGTCAAAATAAGGTGAAAAAATAAATATTTTCAATTTCTAAAAAAATACACTGTGTTTAGAACATAAAAAGGTAAGTAACCAAATTTCATGAAAAAAATTATTTCTTTGTAAAAGATAAAAATAAAAAACCAAAATTGGTTATTTGAATTTTTCACCTAAGTTTTGAGCTTAGGTGAAAAAAGTGTAAATACAAAATTTGCATATCTTTTTATTACCTACAACTTTGCCATTTAACTTTTTTCCATAGGACTTGTGGTTTTGCCGAAAATTGAGATAAACCGGTTTTTACCCTTAACCCCCCCCCCCACTTCCACTTCCCGACCTCAGATCGCCCGTTAATTATTTTTCCTTTCATTTTTGTTATATTCTCTTCCTTTTCCAATGGGTTTCATCCTACTATTATTTTTTTCATTTTATACCATTTTCAAAGGCTTCAGCCCTGGTCTACGGTAAGAGCTATTGATTATGAATCCTATGCATGTATAATAATTATTATCCAGGTTAGCCAACTCTCATAGCTGATTATAATCAGCTATGAGAGTTGGCTAACCTGGAGTATAGTTAGTTATGTCTTGATGAAGTTAGATCTTTTAAGTTTCTACTCTGCAGTTCTATAGGAATTTACTACTTTAAAAAAAAATTATGATAAGTGACAGTAATGTAATATAAATATGATAATTTCTTCAAAATATATATTACATTTTATTTTAAATTTCGCCTTGAAAATTGTATTATGTATTTTAAGTGATGCCTTAACTTGGCAAAGTACCTGGTATGATGGGTTAGTGCAGATCTCTATCGTTGGACACGTTTTTTGTTCTTACTCAATGAAATCCGAGTTTTAATACCTTGTGTGTTGTTATGCCACAAGAGAAGTAAAAGATGTATTCACAGTAAGGACTGAAAGTTATTTATCATAACTACTGTATACACAAAACTTTAGTGGTTTCTGGTTTAGACCGTGTTGTTAAATTTTTCTTCGCCAACGTTTCGCGAACGTTCGAGAATCAGATGGTTTCTCCATCTATCAGATCAATGGGTGGTTTCTCGATCCAGCCTTGAAGAAGTATGTCTAGCAGTATGTCTGGCGAAACGTGGGCAAAGAAAAATTTAACACGGTCTAAACCAGAAACCACTAAAGTTTTGAGTATAAATAGTGGCCGTGGTAACCTGAAAGAGTATATAACTACTGTACTTTTCTATTTTTTAAAGAGAAAAGATAGGCTCTCGACCGGGATTTGAACCCGGAACCTTTGTCTCACCGTGACATCGCTCTGCCAATTGAGCTATCCAAGGCCCCTCCCGGTCGAGGACAAACCTTCTCTCTTATAGATCCTAAAGCCCCAGTGTGCTCCCGCCATTTTTTCGATGAATACACTACAACGAAGTTCTTTGAACATTAATTTTAATTTAGGATCTTATTGACTTACGTCATATTACTATTTATAATTTTTTTATAATCATTGGTCATTTTTTATGAGTTATAAATATTTTTATTTTTTAAAGAGAAAAGATACTGTACTTTTCATTTGTAACATGTTTCAATTCCAGTTATGCGTCCCTTCAATTAATTTGGTGCATAGATCGCATGCAATGGCCTGAAGATTACGGCATTTAATCCGTAATTAAATAATAAAATGATTAGTACACATATTTATGATTTACCTCAACGCAATTTAAGAAAATAAATATAAAATAGTTTTGAGATGAAACATATTTTTAAGCACTAATTTTAATTCTTCAAATTCATTAATCCTATCTACTATTTTTCAAACAGTCATTGTACACTATTGTTACTGTACAACAGTATTTCACTATTTTAATTTTTCAAATTCATTAATCCTATCAACTATTTTTCAAACAGTCATTGTACACTATTGTTACTGTACAATAGTATTTCTATTATTCACATTAGTTATTGTACATACAGTTCCATACTTTTCTGTTACATGTAACATCTATAAGTCCGTTATCATACATTTTATATCTTTATTTTACTAGTTTTTCTTTATTCTTCATGTTCCATCCTTTTTTGTATATGTAAATATTCTCATTTTGTTTCTTTTGTTTACCTCCTCCTTTTTGATTTTCCTTTATATTATTTTTACTTTACTATCCTTTCTGTACATTTATTTTCTGTATTTTATTTTATATGCGTTATTTATAATTTATCTTTTCTGCTCATTTTCTTTAATTTTATTAAATCTGTCTTACTTTATTATATCTGCCATTATTTTCATTTTCTTTTCATTATCATTAATTTTGTTATATCTGTCTTTATCTTAATTTTATTATATCTGTCACAATTTTAATTTCTTTTCATTATCATTAACTTTTTTAAATCTGTCTATATCTTAATTTTATTATATTCTGTCACTTTTTTAATATTCGTTATCTTCCATCTTAATATCTGCCACTATTTTAATTTTCTACATTACTTGTCACCATATTATTGTTACTGTACATTTTTATATTTTTTGTTCTGTTTGTTTCTCTCTCATAGCCCTGAAGATGACCTACACTGTAGGTCGAAACGTCGGCACATAATTATAAGTTTATTACTTATTCAGTGTTCTTTTTGACTGCACCCCCCAACTATCTCCTTCACATAAAATAGTTTTGTTAAACACACTTATCTTTTACAACCTACTGTCACCGAAATTTGTGAATCTCTGACTAGCTTTAAACTTTTTCTATTATTATATCTGTAAAATAATCCCCTGAAAAGGAGCTATTTTGCACTTCACTTCGATTTCGTTTGCACACGAAATGCACTTCATATTCATATGCATTTACTTTTAGAGCATAATGATTTAAAAAGTCGAGGAAGGTAGAGAGGCTTACAGTTATTTCTAGGGCTCACTGGCATCAGTGAAACTGTTGTTGAAAACCTAGTGAAATACCATTGAGGAATCGATATTGATTTAATTTTATTTAATTTAAGGTTTGTGATAATCAATAAATGTAATGAGCAGAATAAAGCCAATAAGTTAGTTATCACTTCATTCAGATGGTTAAGCAACTCTTAGTAATGTTGATAAATGTTAGTGACTTGATAAGATTTGCGCTGGGTTTGTTGATAAATCTGTTTGTACGTATAAAAGAAGAGGAAGAATAAATTGTGAATGGGAGACGAAGAGAGTGGAAGAGAAGAATGAGTGTTAGCTTTAGACCGAGGGGTAGAGGGCCGCTCTCGGCGTCAGCTGTCTTCTTGATGTCTTTATTTTTCACCTAATAACAGGCCTCCATGTTGGGCTCGGGGCCGCCTTTTTTCTTCCACGGCCGTATTGATAACACCTCAATGAGTTCCCAACTCTCCGTTAACAACTCCATTCGGTCCTCATTTTAACATCTTGTCCGAAAAATATTCAAATCAGTTAGAAAAAGATGGCAACTCTTCGGGGACACTCAACCGAACATAAAACCTCCGATTCCAACATTATAGTTAGTTATATCCGAAGGAGAAAGGATTTATAGCCAGAAATAACTTATAAACTCAACGTACAAATTAACATATGCCACGTTCAGGGCAAACGGTATATTTTATCACACTCAGCAATAGTGACATTATAAAAGACCGCTGTGGCGAGACTGTGAAAGCTTAAAAAGGCCAAGTCTTTCAGGATTATTATTGAACAACTTTTAATTGTTTAGTGTTAGTATTTATAGAAAGTTCGATCTTAACGATACAGCAATTACTACTTAAAATTCTAGCGAAATTATTTTGTTTGGCTAATTAAATAGTAATCTGCATTTCGATGTCATAATGGTTTATTCCAGTTGACAATTACTTTAAATCATAAAATACTGTTACAAATTTCCGATTTGAGGGGCAGGGAGGAGAGATGTTGAATGTGGAAGGAAATCAATATTTGCTCCCTGACGAAAATCTTTGTTCTTGCCTTCAGTACTTGATTATTGAATTGCTTTAAAGGATATTGACTTTGTAAATAGAAATCCTGGAAAGTTCCATGACTGTCAACGTGTTTACTTCTTTCTTCTTGTAATGATTCAATGTCGACTCGGTTCCACGCCATTAGAATGACGGACACTAGCAGGTCTGATATCCGGATGATGAGGTACCCCGGATTCGGGTATGAGTAACGTTCTATATACATGTTAAAACGACGTGGAATATGAAGTGCATTTCGTGTGCAAACGAAATCGAAGTGAAGTGCAAAATAGATCCTATTCAGAGGATTAGTTACCTAAAGAGTTACTAGGTTTGAAACTAGTGTGTTTATTATGATAGGATTGATATTGATTTCGGGCCAAATCATTAACAAATGAAACTTTAAGGTCATTATGAATTACTTTGTTTGCAACAAAGTAAGGATTATACGAATGATTTTGGATTGCTAGGATCGTATACGAGAGGAATTGGATGGCCTAGTGGAGCCGCAAAGCTCTACTCCGTAAGTCCAAATAGGTCTTATAATAGTCATGTATATGAGTCTTTTGTAATTAATTGGGAGGTTATAGCGTTTGCCTAGAGCTAAATTTCATCAAAATCCAAAGTAATGTGTATAAAAGAGATATAACATCTTCCAAGTGTTTGACTACTGTGCTTAAATGAAGCTGAACCTCCTGTTTAATGAAGCTGCAAGGGGAAGAACACTGTTGACCATCAAAATGTTTTTATATAATGTATTTGTTGTATGCGAACTGTAGAAATATATAGCTATTCTATATGATTATATCCGTTTTTATTAGGGGGAATAGCCCTACCATACCTGCATCTTTCGTGGCATAAAGTCAGATGAAGAATGGTTTTCATTGTGAATAAATTGACGAAACTTGAACAGTAACAATTGCTTAAAGTAAATAAACAACTTTTGTTTTATTTCTTCTGGAATTTCGAGTTTTATGATTAAATTGTCTTATGTTTCATTTTACACAGTTTTAAAATAAAGGCTTACCAATTTCTGGAGCAGCGCCCCCTCCAATTTCATTATCGAGTCACTACAGAAAGATATGATACCAAAAAATCTAAACATATACTCCTGGAAAGGTATTTAGATACTGTAATTTTACTTGATATTCACTGTTTAAAATATATTTTGAAAAGGAATTAATTTTAATAGTGCATTCATTCAGATATAAGAAAATCGGAGATCCATATTTGGGAGTTTAAAATGAAAAAAAAAAAGATTAACAGTTTTCTTCTGAGTAAAACGGAAATTTTTAATGATTGATTGAGCTAATTGTTAATCACACTCAAGAAAATGAATTTGATGATCAGTTAGATGACAACATCGGTAGTAATCATTAGGTGGTTAAATGGTTTCTGACCATTTGCGTTGTAGGGAACTTAAGGAGGAGGCGGGAGCTAGTAACATTATTACTTCATTCTAACAGATTAGCTTTCTGTCGCGTCATCCCGCGATAGATTAAGCGGTTCAATATTGATTCGTCCTTTAAAGCCCCTTATGCATTATATATAATTGCGATAATATCGTAAAACGCAAAAAGCTAAAAACTTAAATTTTGAGAGGGGAGAGAGTAAATTGAAAATTTGTTAAACAATTGTATTCATATAATAAAATAACTTATGTAAGCTATTTCAAAATCAGTAAGAAGTAAATTAAATAGCATGAAAAGTATTAAGGAAATCGGTTGAGACTCTTCTCAAGTTATCAAGATATAACACATGTGTTGACCTCTTAGTAATGCTAATAGAGTTTCATATGTTGGTAATCAAGAGTTCATATTTTCAAGCACCAATTTTAATTTTTCAAATTCATTAATCCTATCTACTTTTTTTCAAACAGACATTGTACACTATTGTTACTGTACAAGAGTTTTCACTTATTTTAACTTTTCAAATTCATTAATCCTATCAACTTTTTTTCAAAACAGTCATTGTACACTGTTGTTACTGTACAATAGTATTTCTATTATTGACATTTGTTTTTGTACATATAGTTCCATACTTTTCTGTAACATGTAACATCATCAAGTCCGTTATCATACATTTTATACCTTTATTTTACTAGTTTTTCTTTATTCTTCATATTACAACCTTTCTGTATATGTAAATATCCTCATTTTGGTTTCTTTTGTTTAACTCCTCCTTTTGATTTTCCTTTATATTATTATTTTGTACTATACTACCCATTCTGTACATTTATTTTCTATTTTTTATTTTATATGCGTTATTTATAATTTATCATTTCTGCTCATTTTCTTTAATTTTATTAAATCTGTCTTACTTTATTATATCTGTCATTATTTTCATTTGCTTTTCATTATCAATAATTTTTGTTATATCTGTCTTTATCTTAATTTTATTATATCTGTCACTATTTCAATAATTATATCTGTCACTATTTCAATAATTTTGTTATATTTGTCTTTATCTTAATTTTATTATATCTGTCACTATTTTAATTCCTTTTCATTATCATTATTTTTTTAAATCTGTCTATATCTTTATTTTATTATAATCTGGCTTTTTTTAATATTCGTTATCTTCTATCTTCATATCTGCCACTATTTTATTTTTCTACATTACTTGTCACCATATTATTGTTACTGTACATTTTTTATATTTTTTGTTCTGTTTGTTTCTCTGTTAGCCCTGAAGATGACCTACACTGTAGGTCGAAACGTCGGCACATAATATAAGTTCATTACTTATTCTGTGTTCTTATTGACTGCACCCCCCAACTATCTCCTTTACACTAATAGAGTTTCATTCTTCTTTCCTTAACCATCCTCCTTGCTACCCACTGGCCCGAGACTCGGAGTTGTTTTCCATTCCATAAGTATATTGGTCTGGAACAGCTATCTGTATCAGTTTACTAAAAGGAACTGTTCCAAATTAAGCGGTGAGTAATATACATTCCCTTTACAGTAGAGACCACTGTGCCGATAAAGCGGAAGTGTTGGTTCATTTTACTCGTTGCATAAACGCTTACTATAACTTTAATTACTCATTGCAGAACTAAGCGTATCTTCAACCAACAATAATTAGATTCTTCAATTAAGGCGTTGACACTGAAAAGGAGGTAAGTGCCAAAATTGCCGAACATTTTTTTTTTCACTGAAACAGAATTATCAGTCATTCTGTTGCCACCAGCCATCTTGTGACATCGCTCAAAACTAAACGAGAGGTGATAGCAACTTACCTCCTTTTCAACGCTATTGGACTTGGAACATAGGATGGTTTCATTGAGAAAAAAAAATTCGGCAATTTAGTTTTTACCTCCTTTTCAATGTCAACGCCTCAACTGTGTAGATAGTTCAGAATGTATTCTCTTTATAAAGCCCAGCCTCCTTTCGTGCAACACGCACTGTGCCTTATGAGCCTAGTTATATGTCAGACTCTGGGATATCGAAAAACAATTGAGGTTGGTATAAACGTTTAGCTAGCGATTGTAAGGCGAAAACACGTAAAAGTGGGTTTTCGGGAACTTTGTTATTTGACTTATTCACATGTTGCTCTTTCGGGCCAACATTTGTCAGTTGTTGATTTCTTTTTAATTTTTTAATTTTATTTTATAAAGGTAAATGGAAAATAAAAACATATAAATAATACAATTATTAGAATTACATCTGCCATCCTTACACTCTTCTTTGCCTACCTTCTGTGGCCGCTAATTCTGAAGGATGAACAACGTCTTAAGGACTTGGAAAATTTCGAGAATTTGAGAGTTTACGCAATTCGGAATTACGGGGCTTGTACGTGGTTAATATTTTATTTTATTTATTATTATTATTTTACGTAGCGGCTAACGAATGACCACGCAAATATCATGTTATGAGCTCCTTCTTTTTTATCCTCCAATAATCCCTCATTCTCTCCGAATGTTGCTTTCTTCTCTCCTCCGTCCATCCCCCGTGTCCCTGCTTCGTACTCTCTTCCACAAGAACATTAATGTTTCAGGTTGTATATCTTATCGAATATTTGCTTATTCCACCTTTTAGGGCCCATCCTGACCATGTTCCCTTAGTAACTTAGTATTCTTTTCCTCTTAGATGTACCCAAGTCAACCCGGTTAATATTATTGAAGTAATGACGTCATGAAGATTAAAATGGGCTTGTAAAGTTGGGTTCGGTAAAGAAGGAATCACCAAAAAGATAATAAGCGTTGACTCGTAAACCTCTGAGGGGTAGACCGAGGCGTAGGTGGGGGGATCGCGTTAATTGATCTGGCGGATTAGTGGTCCAAGGACGGAAGTTTGTGAGTAGAGATTGGTGGCATCGGCATCGAGCTTTCGGTTTCGCTAAGCCTTATTATTATTAACATAGAAATATTTAAATATACGAATGCTACACTGGCGCTCATTGTGGCGTTACTGATCTCAATCCAAGACAAGTCAATTAAGAAAATTAAACGTTCGTTACACATTGGGCTTACTTAGGTTCGGAAAATGGAATTGTCCATTTAGGCTACTTTTTGCATTCCATTGCAGGTCAAGAAAAGAAGGGGATTCCTAAGAAAAAGTATATCTCAATAGGTCGGAATGGACTTACGTTCACTACTATGGTTCTCAAAATACAAAATGTCCATCGTACATTACTCGAGCTAAGAAAGGCGATATAACTAATAAGGAAAATTGACAAAAAGTTTAAAAATTTATGAATAAATAAAGGAATGGGGGAGTTGAAAGGTTGGGTGAGGTGGTTAACATGTTCCAACGGCGACGCTCTGAGGCCGGAGCTCATTTTTCAGAGCGGGCGGTCGAGCCTGAGGGGGGAGTGCTCTCCTGCCTAGAAATACCTTCATTAACTCCTCCACATTATTGAAAACGTTTCCCTTCCCAAGGATGTCCTCTAAGTCTCCTTACATCTTACATATCATAAACTTAAATGACAAGGATAAAAAAAAAAAAATAGAACAGATAAAGGTTTTTTCAAATTAAATAATCGCTGAATAATTGCTTTATGTGATTGATATTATTTTTCACAAAAAGCCTTAGCTTACAAAAGGCACGTTATACATATATATTATTACTCTCATTTACGGAAACTTGTTTTAAGCATGAGTAAGTATTTCTCCTTTATTCAGTTATGAAGTGAGGCGTGGAGATGCAAAAAGGGATAAATCCATATTTAATAATTTTTAATTTTTTTAATGTTTTCACAAATTTAGCGTCCTCTATGCGGTGGTACCTGGTTCACCATTTAAAACATGCCAAAGCCAATCTAAATTTTCTAAAAAAAATTGTCTTAAATAGATAATCATTTCAAAATATCCTCAATTATGAATATGTTTGTTATTTATCAATTTTTTATCGCCTACTACTAACAATGAGAGACCATTATTTAATATAAACGACATTAAAGCTTATTTTTTTTTTTTTTTTTTTTTTTAATGGCATTGGATTTTTTCTTTCATCCATACAGCCAGCTATGTATTATTATTTGGTTAACTGTTAAGTTAGATGCCAACAGCACGCGGATTTCCCCAGATGGTTACCGCCTGTTTTTCCCAGGCGGTCACCCATCCAAGTGCTAACCACGCCCGACGTTGCTTAACTTCGGTGATCTGACGGGAACCGGTGTGTTCAACGTGGTATGGCCGTTGGCCAGACATTAAAGTTACTTTATTGGGAGTAATATTGAAAATTCGCACTGTCCCATTTCATAATTATCGGACATATCTGATATGTGAAATAGTGTCGTAAGGAATAGTAAATGCAATAAAATTTGGTTCAACTATAATCAACAAAAATATTTAAAAACAATAACAATTAATAAAAATGAAAATTATAAATAATATATTGGCGTAAGTCAACAAGATCCTAATTAAAGTAATGTTCAATGAACATTCTTCCCCGTGTATACATCGCAAAAACTGCGAGAACACAGGGATAAAGGATCGGTGTAGAGAACGGATTTGCCTGACTTGGATGCGACCTCTGGTAGCTCATTTAGTTAGAGCGCTGCTACGGTGAGGCGGAAAACCCGGGTTCGAATCCCGGCTAGGGCAAATATTTTCTCTTCAAAACAAAACTGTAATCAAAGTAGTTATAAACCACACACAGAAACACAAACAAACACCTAAAACCTCTAGAATAAATGGCCGCCTAGTAAATATAGTTTTCTTTGCGAAGAAAGGAGCTGATATTGTTTTTTTATAATTAATCCTCGAATTTATTAGTTTTTAAACTGATTTATTTATCATTCTGAGAAGTAATACGAATGAAAAGAAAAAAACAGAGATCTATATATTTTTATGTTACTCAAATTTAATTGATTATAACGTTTAAACAAAGAGAAATTGAAATTATACGATAGATGTATTAATATGTTTTATGATATATAAAAGGAAATTTTTTTTTTTTTTTTATAATGCAATTGGGAAAAACCACAATGCAAAGCCTTATGTTTCAAAAATACACCCACTAGTTGTATGTTGAACGTCTTGGTGGTGGGGTGCTGTCTCATGTATTGCACCTTTTACTTCGGGTTGTGATTCACATAACCCTCTTTTTTGTTTTTGGTGTCTTGATAATGCCTGAATAGGCGAAACGTCGACTGGTAAGCGGGTGTATTTTTGAAACATAAGGCTTTGCATTGTGGTTTTTCCCAATTGCATTATAATAAATAATAGTGTTTCTTTTGGAGTTTTTGGCTCTATTTTAGTGAAAATTTCTTTTATCAAAAGAAAATTTTCAGAGCAGGTGGAAGAAGAAGACCCCGAAAGGTAAATAAACTGGTTTGGATATATATATATATATATATATATATATATATATATATATATATATATATATATATATATATATATATTGCGTTAATAGATGGATATGCAAAGTCGGTAGTTTAGTCATCATCATCTTCATTTATACAAATAAAGACTATCTACGAAAGTGGAATTTGTAGCGCTCAACAAAAAGCCATAAAAAATGGTTTGATGAAAAAAAAAGTTATTTTTTTATGTCTGAGTAGTGAGACAGCCAAAATCTGTGATGATTGAATTATCTTACAAATAAAACTACCAAAATCCCTCAACGCTGGTTTTGGTTGACCGAAATTACCAATTATATGAACTATTATTTCTATTAACTCTTCCATCACTGTCTTTCCCAAATATTGACGGTTCTCACACTCATTCTGTATTGTAAATTTATCATAAACGGTATGAACATTGTAAAAAGGATCATAAAAATATCGATTTTTCTAACGAAAAATATGTTGAGTTTTACAGTTACAAATTTTATGGTGTCCATCTATCCAATTTTTTATCTATCCATATACACGGATATAAAAATTGAAATATAAATGACAAGGAAGAAATGAAGGAACTAACGAATCCACTCTTGTGGTATTAAAATAAAAAAATAAAATATATCATAAATCCCTTTGAGATACTTTAGAGATAATGACTCCGATGAAATCTTGTTCTTGTTTAATTTTATCTCAGTAACAATCATTTTAGATTTTTCATGCGGAATAAATACATATTCATAGCATACTTGAATTTTTTACCAAGTACTTTTATTCTATTTTCTTCTTATTGGTATAAAGTTACGATTTTTAGGGTGCCCGGCTTTTAGAGCACTGATTTGCTGAATTGAACGTCCGGGTCCATACCGGGCTGTTGTAGATAAATTATGTATTCTGTTTATAGCCATAGATGGATCCTACGGGATCTACAGACCCACCTGTGGCTCACCCAGCCTCTGTAGACTGAGTGCCCTGAACGGGGGGAAAACCTTGCGGTTGCAATCACGGCCAAATCATCTCCCTGCACAAGTGTAACAGATGGTAGAAACAGTAAAGTCTCTACCATTTACTAAACACAAGACCTGTCATTAGCTGTTGTGGTATAGATTCTTTTGATGATATTTACCTGGCTTACACTAAAATCAAATCAAAATCATCGAATAGTAACATAATGATGATGATGTTATTTAAATGATGTAAAAATTAAATAAGTATTTCGAGTGGTTAAAAATTATCATAAGTGACTGCATCAAGGGAACGGAGTGGCAGAGTGGTAGTGCATTGAGTTGCCATGCCGATGGCAACTGGTTCAAATTCCGCTACGGGCATTACTTTTATTTAGTCTGTTTACAGCCGGAGATGGATCATATAGGATCTAGGAGCCTCCGGGGGCACACTCAGCTCCTATAAAATTTTATAGATATGGTGTACCCAAAATACTGGTGGAAATCTGGCGGTTGAGCGTGAACTAGGACAAATCACCTCCCTGCAGAACCCTTGTCCATGAAACAGTACAGTCTCTACCATGTATTGAACGCCAGACCCATTCACGGGTTGTAGTGGTACAGGTATAGGAATGTATTAAATTATTATATCTTGAAAAAAGGAATGACCGCTGTGTGCCGAAACAGTAAAACATTCCGATTGGATATGTAATGCCCTTTAACTGTTCAACCAACTGACCTTAGAGGGGTTCTAGTGGTACACAAGTCTTTAAAACCATGATAAACTTCAAAAGAATATCTCTCACTCCAAAATTTATGAAAAACTATAATTATGTTATGTTATGAAAAAAAATCATACTATTGATATATATAACATACAATATAACTTGGAATCACGAGGAAACTGAATGATTTTTGAAATATCGCAATCAATCTTTCAATATGGCCTACTGTACGCCCTTTTCAAAAACCTTAATCACTAAAAAATTCGCTGTTTCATGGCTAAATATAAATAAATAAATTATGAGCTTCCTAAATTGAAAAGTAATGGTTTGAATTTCCTATTCGATGAGTATATCAGAAACTCCTATCCGAAACTGTTAGGTTTCAGTGCACAGCAGCTAACAATGATATTACTTCCGATTAGGTGTACTAAAGAAAAAATTAGTAAAAAAAACTGTAAAAAAGAAGGAAATGAAAGAAGGGCCAGGTAGGCAGGCCATGGTCCTTTTTCTTTACGATTGGCCTGCAGCTCAGAAGACAAGATTCCCTTTGGGATACTCCAGGTCGGCAAGGGCACTAACCACCTGCTTCAGCTGGGTCTGATGGCTCAATCACTATTGCATGAGAACCTATAATGTCTTTCTGTCCTCTTCAGCCAAGAGGAGCAAAACTAACAGAATCAACTCCTCTATTTTTCGGTCAATTGTTTAGTAGTATTAGTAGTATTACTAGCGGGCTACTTGTTTAGCTTTTGGATTAATTTAAATACACCCGGAATTTTAATAAAAATATGTTGACAATCAATTATGATCAATATCATTGAAGTTATTTTATTTTTATTTTATTGTGCTTATTTAAATATTTTTATCTTGAAGAGAAGAGATTTGTCCTGGACGGGATTCGGACCCGTGTCCTCCGCATATTCAGCGCCGGTACCCTACCAACTAAGCTACCAGGCTCGCAACCAGGCCAGACAGATCCATTCTCTTCACCGATCCCACATCCCCAGCACTTGCAGTTTTTGCGATGTACATATGGGGAAGAATGTTCATTAAACATTACTTTAATTGTGATCTGGTTGACGTACGTCAATTTTATATTTGTAATTTTGTATTTTTCATTGATTGTGATTATTTAAATATTTTTATTTTGAAGAGAAAGTATTTGTCCTGGCCGGGATTCGAACCCGGGTCGTCCGCATCTCTAGGGCCGGAACTTAGTGATAATACGAGTATGTAAATTGAGACCTTGAGCAGGGAGGCAGGCAGGTATATGATACAACGCCACCCTAACCAATCTGAGAAACTGCTCAAAACATATCTGGAAAATAACTTGATTTTTCTAATCTTGTATCTAATATTACAGTTTGATTTTGACTTTTTTTCATATGATTGCTTTTTATCATCGATGAACATTTCATTATCATCTTGTTCGTTGCTATTTCATATTCGATGTTGTTTCGATGGTTCTCCCTTTTATTCCATATTCGATGAACTTAATATTTATTACAACCCAATCAGCTATTTATTTATTTTATATTGGGTATTTGTCAGAGAAGTGATCATCCATTTTTTTATGGACTCATGCAAGGTAATTTGATCAGCCCACTTCTCTTCTTCCTCTTGCTTCAAGTACAGTGGATCAAAAAAGTATTGGCACACCCTAAATTTTTTCATTTTTTCTGTAATATTGTAAATTATTTTCAAGTTGGAATTTTATAGTAAAAATAGAACCCGAATCAATCTTTTTGAAGGCAATTAAAAGCTCGACTATTAATGTTACAATTATTTAAAACAAAAAGTAGGAAAATCGACGGTCAAAAAAGTATTGGCACAGTTGTCCATTCTTAACATTTATAGAAAAAATCTCCTTTAATCCCTTAAATATTTTTGTATTAAGTCTCCGTTATTTACAAACAAATAATCCCTCAGTCTAGATTCATTTCTCACCCGAATTGGTGCATTGAAAATGACAAAAACCAAAGAGCACAGAGTGCAAACAAGAAATCAGGTAGTGAAATTACATTCTCGCGGACTAAGTTACTCTCAAATTGGCGAAAACGTAGGGATGAGTTTTAGCACAGGTTCAGTTTTATATAATAAAGATTTATACACAAATAAAGTGCATTCTGAGCTATCTCAAAAGTTTTCTGGAAGAGAAAAGCGGCAAATTAGGAGAATCGTTAAACATAATCCAACATTCTCGGCCTCCTGCAAAGCAAAAGGCAGACGGTTAGAAATGTAATACACAGTTTTAATTATTATGGGAGAGTTCAAAGAAAAAAGCCATTTATTAGTGAGATAAATTGCATTAAAAGACTTGAGTTTGCCAAAATCCACATAAATAAGTCAATTGAATTTTTGAAAACAATAATTTTCTCTGATGAGAGTAAATTTAGTATTTTCGGATCTGATGGTCGCAAATAAGAGTGGAGGAAACCAACCACCAAGTTTCAGCTACAAAATATCAGACCGACAGTGAAACACGGTGGTGGAAGTGTCCTACTAGACTGTATCTCTTTGAATGGGGTTGGAAATTTGAGTTTCATTGAGGGGATTATGAATGCTGAAAAGTATGTCGACATTTTGCGGGATAACTTGAAGAGCAGTGCTGAAAAATTGGGAATTCAGGATACATTCATGTTCCAGCTAGATAACGACCCTGAACATACCGGCAATAAAACAAAAGAATGGATTTGGATGGAATGGAGCTGTAAAATGTTAGAAGACAGCTTAAAACACCACCGTAGTCCCCAGATAAAATCCAATCTAACATTTGTAGTATTTACTCGACTTGAAAGTGCGAAAGAATAAAATTTCATCAAAAAATGACCACAGATGAGTTTTTGCTGAGGAGTGGGTTAAGATCAGACCGAAATCACCCAAAATCTTGTCTCATCAATGCTATCAAGACTGCAGGATCTTATAGAAGCAAAAGAGATAATAACAAAATATTAAGATTTTTGCACAGCGCAAAAGCAGAAGGGTGTGCCAATACTTTTTTGACTTATCATTTTTGTTATTTTCCATATTAATTAAATAAATGATTTGTTTTAAGAAATATTTCTGTTAATTTACTTTTACTTTCTATGTATACATTTAATAAAATTGTTGTCACAGTTATATCAGGCTTTTTCTTTCCATAATTCAGGAAAACGAGGGTGTGCCAATACTTTTGATCCACTGTATATAGATAGTGGGATAGTATTTTCTTGAAGAAATATTAATTCTTTTATACATGCGGCCATATAACAATATCTTCCAGTCTTATAACATTGAGAGAAATTATAAATTATAGAATATAGCAAAGAATTGAACGAAAAATTTAAATTTAGAAAATGAAATTGTTTTTCCAGACAGAAAGACAATGCAGCAATACTGCTATGTGTATCCTCTTTGCTGCACTTGTTTGTCTTTAAACATTTGGCCCTACTCTATATACAAGAGCTACTATAAACGGCTTGGGTTTTAGCGAAGGAACACGCCAGATGTTATGTGTCGTAGTTGATGTAGTAAAATAACCATCATTGTTTCCAAAGAGAACATGTTTTCAACCTAAAGCAAGCTTATTACTACGGAATGTAGATGATAGATAATTAAAATTATCAAGTGTGGTTAATTGAGTTGCAAGCAAGAAGCCTTGAGTTTCCCAAAAGAAGGGGAAAAACTAGCCTGTCGATACTTGGTCAGTGACGAGAGCTGAGATGCAGAACCCAACTACCGCAACACACAACTCCTCGAACAGTGACAATGTATTTTCTTTTAATTACATTTTGCATTTCCAATATTACTTAAATTAAACTTATTTATTACAAATCACAAATTCTGATTTATTTTTATAACCATCACACCAGCTTATCTTTTTTCCTTCCTTTGGATTTTGTTAAAACTTAATTCTTTTGGGTTGTAAGGATTGGATATGTAATATCCAAATATTTATGGAAGGTGTGGAAATGTGCAAAACGGTTAAATGAAAAATATCATTTATTTTCCAAATATTTACAAAACAATAAATATAAAATTATTCATATATAAATGCGTATGTATAAATATTTACGTGTAATATATTTATATAAATATACATACATACATACACACATGAACATATAATCAGTTGTTTATAAAATAAATATAATGGCCATCCCAGCAAAGTATAAATGATAAATGGGCCAAATCAGCAACATATGGGATATTAAGATCATGATGGATGAGTTTGTTTGTGACATAATAAGGAGCATTGAGGATTTTACGAAGGATTTTGGATTGTAAGGATTGGATGCGAGATGAATTGGATGGTTTAGTAGAGCCCCAAAGCTCAACTCCGTATGTCCAAATAGGTCTGATAACTGTCATGTAAATGAGTCTTTTGTAATTAATTGGTAGCTTTGATCGTTTGTCCAGTAAATGTTGAAGTAGGCGAAATCGTCGAGCAGTTTCTTGTCTTTTTAGTCTAATTTAAATTTAGAAAATGAAATTGTTTTTCCAGACAGAAAGACAATGCAGCAATACTGCTATGTGTATCCTCTTTGCTGCACTTGTTTGTCTTTAAACATTTGGTCCTAGTCTATATACAAGAGCTACTATAAACGGCTTGGGTTTTAGCGAAGGAACACACCAGATGTTATTTTTATAACCATCACACCAGCTTATCTTTTTTCCTTCCTTTGGATTTTGTTAAAACTTAATTCTCTTGGGTTGTAAGGATTGGATATGTAATATCCAAATATTTATGGAAGGTGTGGAAATGTGCAAAACGGCTAAATGAAAAATATCATTTATTTTCCAAATATTTACAAAACAATAAATATAAAATTATTCATATATAAATGCGTATGTATAAATATTTACGTGTAATATATTTATATAAATATACATACATACATACACACATGAACATATAATCAGTTGTTTATAAAATAAATATAATGGCCATCCCAGCAAAGTATAAATGGTAAATTCATTAAACATATTTTATGTAAGTAAAAAAATAATGATTTGGTACCATTCTAGCAGGGATTGTAGATTTAGACTGTAGGGATGAGGGATTTAGACTGTAGGGATGAGGGATTTAGACTGTAGGGATGAGGGATTTAAACTGTAGGGATGAGGGATTTATACTGTAATTTGAACAAAATCAAATTTATGTTAGTTCATAAGGAGTATTATATCATTGAAAAAAAAATATATTAAGAATCATAAAAATTTTATTCAATGCAAATATGTAAACATATGTAGTTACTAATTCTTTGGTTTTGAGCCTTTGTTACAGAATTATCTCCTCTATTTTTCAATCAATTGTTTAGTGGTTTAGTACTAGCGGGCTACTTGTTTATCTATTGGGTTACTTTAAAGATACCCGGAATTTTAAGAAAAATATAATGACAAACAATATCTATATCATTGAAGTTATTTTATTTTCATTTTATTGTGATTATTTAAATATTTTTATTTTGAAAAGATAAGATTTGTCCTGGTCGGGATTCGAACCCGGGTCCTCCGCATCTCCAGCGCAGTACTCTACCGACTAAGCTACCAGGGCTCGTAACCAGGCCAGACAAATCCATTCTCTTCAACGATCCCACATCCCCAGCACTCGAAATTTTTGCGATGTACATATGGGGAAGAATGATCATTGAACATTACTTTAATTGAGATCTGGCTGACGTACGTACGATTTAGACTGTAGGGATGAGGGATTCAGACTGTAGGGATGAGGGATTTAGACTGTTGGGATGAGGGAATCAGACTGTAGGAATGAGGGAATCAGACTGTAGGGATGAGGGATTTATACTGTAATTCGAACAAAATCAAATTTATGTTAGTTCATAAGGAGTATCATATCATTAAAAAATATTATATTAAGTATCATAAAATTTTATTCAATGCAAATATGTAAATATTTGTAGTTACTAATTCTTTGGTTTTGAGCCTTTGTTTACCTTACTGGAAATATTTATATATACAATAGAGATATATAAAGTATTTACATAATAGAGACAGGAAAAAATCATTATGTTGTGAGCAACGTTCAAAATTGTCTGTATTCGATTATGATGAATATACAATTATGATTGTATACAATGTATTATAGAACTATTTTTTATAAATTTATTTGTATTAGACAATAGTATACAGTTTGAAATGTGCAATATCAGCAATGTTGTTCATAATGATAAACAATCTAATTACTTATTCATGAATATAAGTTTTTTTTTTACTTACGTCAAAATTATAAAATGTAATATAAAAAATCAAAGTCAAACATTAGAATAAGTTTCATATATAGATATATATAGAATATATTTAAGACAATGTCATGTCTTAAACAATTGAACCCTTCAAGAGGAGAGATATCATCGTGTGTGGTAAAGAAACTGATATCCAACCGCACGTAGAGTTCCAATCTCTGCTAATTATCAAGGAGGATCTTAGGTTGTGTTTCAGGTCGTCTCGAATAGTCGAACAAACAGGGAATGCCGAAAGCTTAAGAAGGAATACTAGTCTGTATAAAAAAAAGTTTAATATGTTTTGTAAATTATTAGAAAATATTCAAGGTATCTATTATGTATGCAAAGTCTTTCCCAACGAATAAAACACAACCACAACAATATAGCACTTAAAACAACTGGGTGTTAATATATTAATGAAATAAAAATATTTGAAGGTTAATCCCAATATCTTCATGAAGAGGAGTATATTCAATTTATTATTAATTAACTTAAAATTATTCCTAGATTTAATAAAAAAATATTAAGATATGAGTACAATTTTTATGAGTATTTTTAATAGAATTTTAACCAATGACATTTATCAGGCGTCTGTTAGTTCAACGAATTCCTGATATTGATAGAGTTCTTATAAGCTAAAATCAGAGATATCACAGAATTTTTTCCTTACATAAAGTAAATGTCAATAAAACAACAATATAAAAGTCAATAATAAAATTAAACAACAAAAAAAGATCGTTGCTCAAAACATTTATAACACGATTATAATGATAGTCAAATAAAATTTAATAAATAATATTTTTAAAGCTAGTATTATAGATAGTCATATGCATCTTTGGGAGAACATATTCGTATAATTCCATGTATTGTGGTTAAACCGCAGGTAAAGTGAGCCGGAAATTTTCTCGACTCTTGCATCCAACGCCAGAAAGTAGGTAACTGCTCTCGGAGCATCATTTGGTGGAAGTTGGTGAGCTTGAGGTAGATGAGATTCCTTCCTACGTCAATTGCTACCTAAAGCAGAATGAATTTCTTTTGTAACTATATTGTGTTTATTATTATTAAATGTCGTTGGTAGGTTTGAATGTTGACAAGTAAAGAAGTGATTCTTGTAAATAGAAAAATAAAACATCCTGATATGGTATATCCAAGGTCCAGGAAAGGTGTGAAAAAGTAGTTACCTAAAAGCATTTAATGAAGGGATCAAGATGAGAAGAAGGGAAGGGTTGATTATGATGCCGCTAGACGGAGTGCGGGGCACCACCTCATTCTGCTTAGGGTCGACCTCATCCGGCTTCTTATAGCACAGCCTCTTCATGTTCTTCCTTATCGAGAGGCAATCGTATTCCTCCTGCCCGCTGCAGATGCAGGTGTCCAGTTTGGCCGCCTTCTCCTGTCTTCTCAAGATGTCTATGCTATTCTTACATCGTAATGAGCAACGTTTTCCAAGGAACATCGAATGACAGTACATGTGGTAGTATCTGAAATGAGAAATAAAATTGAGATATTCCACAGATATATACATAACAAGTCCACATTCCATTTTATCTTACCGAATTCGGATATTCCAAGTGTATAAATGTACTAATATACTCTTGCGAGAACTCGCAATTGTAGGTTCATTTATCATGAGCGTTTATATATAATATAATATAGTTTATTACTATATTGAAGTAACAATTTACTAAACAAGAATTAGCATGCACAACTCGAAATTATATCTTCAGTTTAACAATTCAGCTCCAATCAAAATCAATAAATAAATAAACAATAAATAATAATACAATAAAAATCTTTTAAGTGCAGTATTGCAGATTTGTCCATATGGGTGGGTTAAGTTCCGACTTACTAAGAAGTTTATGAATAAGGTCAACACTGTTCACTTGTTAGATAATGATTCCAGATGTTTGATCTGTGCAACACAAGGTAGCGCGTTAACTAGTTAACTAAGTTCAATAGGGGATGTGTGTATGTATTGCTATCTGCGTCCAGATATATAAAACGCCTTTTGATTCGCAGACTGAAACTCATAAAAATGAAAAAACGCCTAGGTTTTTAGGCTACTTTTATTTCAGCCTTGCTAAGAAAATAAAAATTGAAAACGGAATTTGTCTCTTCTTCCTCAAATTGCCTGTCTAATCAAATACACCTCTCATAAAAATCTCTCGCTCCTCTAAGGTGGAAAATGGATCTATGCTATATTCTTAATATATAATAATAATAATAAATTCTTTATTTATTCTGGGACAAGTCCCTTTAGAAAAACATAATTGTACATTATTGTGGGCTTTAGAGCCTTAGAGTATAAAGAAAAAAAAACAAGCAGATAAGTCAATCTATAAGCTGATTAAATAATAATAAATAAATAAAAAAATAACTTCTTATGATAATGAAATAGAACCTAAATCAAATTAGAATAATTACTAAAAAGAACTTTTCACACACAAAAAAAAAAAAATGAATAAACAATATAAATAATATTCTGTTGATAATTTTATGTATGCCCTTCGGGGAACTGGAGGGATAGGAAGTAATCAAATAAGCGGGATTTGAAGGTAGGAAGGGTCTTGGAACAGCGGATGGAAAAAGGGATAGAATTCCACAGGGAACAGGACCTAATCAGGAACGATCTGTCAAAAGCAGCGGTTCGATGGGCCTCTATATACAAATCGGAAGGGTGTGAACGGGTATCACGGGAATGGATGGAGGATTTAAATTTGAGGAGCTCATAGATGTATAATGGACGGCGGGATTGGACAACTTGATAGAGGAAGGATGCAAGGAAATACTTACGGCGATAGGAAGGATACAACCACCTCAACTCTTCATAAAATCGGGAGACAGGGGCGTCCCTGAGGATCCCGAAGACAAAGAGTACAAAGCAATTCATCAAACGTTTTATTTTGGCCTCGAGCTCCACAGAGACACCCCCATATACAGCGCAGCAGTACTCGAAGTGGGGGAATACTAAAGAGGAAACTAGGAGTCTACGAGTTTCAAATGGAAATAGGTGACGGAAATAGTTTAATCTCTTCAGGATAGAAAAAGTACGGCGGACTTTGACTTTTCCAGGAGAGGGATTGGTCTAAAGTGATTCCGAGGTTTTTGACTGTTAGGAAAAATTTGACGGGAACATTATTTAAGTAAAGGGGTGGGAAATGAGTAACTTTTTTAAGGAGGTGAGTGGAACCTATTACCATCGCCTTTGTCTTCTCTGCATTCAGCCTCAACTTGTTAGTCACTGCCCACTGACTTATTCGGTTCAGATCATCTTGTAATTTTTTTGTGGCTAGTAATAGGTCGGATGGGGGAAAGGACAGGTATATTTGAAAATCATCAGCGTAGATATGGTATTTGGAATGGTGGATGAGGTGGGGAAGGTCATTTATATTAATTGAAAATAGAGTAGGGGACAGAGATGAGCCCTGAGGGACACCACAGGAAAGAGGGAGAGTCTTGGATGGTGGTTGGCCTGGAACGACAACAAACTGAGATCGGTTTGAGAGGAAGGATTTGAACCAGTGCAAGGCACTGTTGGACAAAGGAAGGTTTTGAAGTTTGGTCAGTAGGATGTTATGGTCAACTGACTCAAATGCTTTAGAGAAGTCTAGAAGGATAAGGATAGTAATATATGTATATATGTAGTAAGGATTCTCAAAAAAATAAAAGGATCAATTTATTCTTATCGGAAATTAGATGACTAAGAAGATTTAGTCAAAGGGAGAGGAAGCTAAGCCGTTCTTTTCGCTTTTTAGCTGCATTTATTATCAAAAGACTCTTCATAGTTGATATGGATCGGAGAAATTAAAAGATAAGTAGCACACTGAATTCCAGGTAAGCACCTAAGGGACTGACCAGGACTAGATTGGAAAATCATTTTAAGGCTCATCTGCAAGGTTTAAAAGGTTCGTCAAAGGAGGCATGTACAAGCAAAAAGCGGTCAATGGGAAGATAATGAACATCCCAGTTCGCTTAGCTCTTTGAAAAAAAAAAAACTTCATTAATAGGGAAAAAAATAAGGAATTTCAACGTCAAACGCTACACTACTACGAGTATCATACTGAGATATAAATCCCGTAACTGTTAAAATTCATGCTACATCTATTGAACTTGGTCTACTTTATCTTTTCCCGTATCGCGACCTACAAAGACCAGGAAACAGCAGGTACTTACAGGAAGCCAAGACCGTGCCAGACAACTAAGTTCGGGGAGGGAGGGGGGAGGGGCGAGTATTCTCCGCTCTTATGCTGGTTCGTACGTGACCCTGAATGGAGGCGAAGGAAACGCCTTTCCTTAGTGACGCGTCGAAATTCGCCGGTTGTAAGAGGGAGTGATATGGCACGCCTTGCATCGAGTACGGTGTCAGCTAACTTATCATATCATACTGAAGAAGGAAGAGGATAGTTGTGGTAGAGGTATCAGCAATTCTGCTTTTACAATGTGAAGATATCAATTTTCACAAACAAAATAACAATGTTCACGCTAGTTGGTAGAAATTTTTTGATCCTGATAAAGGGTGCCCTAGAAGGTATAGCAATGCGTAAAGGACGATTAGAACTTACATTGGGTTGTAAATAAACGAGTTGGAAAATTTTGACTTTGATTTGATAACCTCAAATAATAAAAAAATTGCCTTGTTTTCTTTAATAATTGCGTCAAGCATTCTGAAAAAAAAATCAGTTGGTATATAATTAAGTTTTTTCTACATCTACCTTATACCCTTGGAACTGACAAAATTCATATGTTGTAACCCATAACAATCTGCTAAAACTAACTCTAAAAGTGATAACAGCTACTGAAGATGATACTTTTAGTAATCAGGATCATGTAATGAGAAGAGAAATAAAACTGTACTGGTATTCAAAATTATTATAGACAGGCACTACAGGCCGAGGATGGAAGGAAATGCATTTCAACAAGGGCCAATACCGAAACCTAGTGACCAGGCGCCACAATGAGCAATTGCTCATCAGCTATTAAAGTGAACATTTGCGACATTATGATAGAATAAACTTAGTGTTTAAAAGTATATGGCGATGTTTTCAGATAATGATTAATTAATGGAAATAAATTTATCTGCTTCGATAAGATAAATATTATATACTCATTAACCGTAATTTATTTCAATGCTTCTAGCTAAGGATATATTTATTTATTACGAAGATCAATCGTAAATTTCTTATAATTTATGGTTCGCAGCATTCCTTTATATCTTAATCACCATTGTCGATCAACAGATATATATATATATATATATATATATATATATATATATATATATATAAATATATCATATATATATATCATAAATATATCATAATATATAAATACATATATATATATATATATATATATATATATATATATACATATATATATATATATATATATATATATATATATATATATATATATATATATATATATATATATATATATATATGTATTTATATATTATGAGGTATATGAATATGGTATGATATATTGTATGATTTGGTGATTGCTCCCATTTTAGCCGATACATAAGGGCTATTCATATAAAATTTCGTAATTTATTTTTCAGAAGCAAAATAATAAAATTTGAAGAAAATATTATTCATTATCATTCGGTTTCGGTTTTAAAATGAGCAATAACATATAAGTTTATGTAAAAGAAGGGTAGTATTTTTCCTGCTCTGCATAAATATGTATTTAGTGCACAATATTATGTGAAAGAAATACTTAATACTTTTAATCTAAATATTTTACGGTAAAAGTCCTTATAATTACACTGAATGAAAACTGAATTTTTTCATTTTTCGATAAAAAAATTGATTACAATGAATGTGAATAAATTTCAGCATAAATTCTGATTAGATATAATGACGTGTACACGCATATCTTCAAAACTCATTAGATAGTTTACAATAGCATTGTGCAGAAAAAATCTAAAGCTTCACCAGAGAATGATGGAATGCCTTTTGTCGATGCAAACCTCTCGTGGGACGACGGTCATTGAGTTATGGTTGTAGATGTGTAGCAAGTTGGAGCTACCTGCTGCCCCGTCCTAGAGGCTACTCTTCTCGCAAAAAGTCCACTCATTTCTCTCCCTCCTCCTCCACCAGGCTAATAAAACAATTAACGGAGAAAACGGACCGTAGCGGTTTTTTCCAGTAACTTTTTTTACATACCATTAGGGTTTAACTGTTCCTGGCAGACAGGTAACATTCTCGACGGTGCCAGTACTTTCAGGTCAGAAACTATCAGTATTTTCTTCTTAAATTACTGTAATAAAATTGGAAGTAACTAATAATCAGTTCTTTAAACTTAAAAGCATGTAATTAGATGAACATGTAATTACATGAATACGATTCTATAGATAAACAACTTGAGAAAGAACATAATAGTGTGCATCCACATGACAGTAAACTTTTATTATTGAAATAGCAACCAAGTTACGAAAGTGCGCAGGCAATTGGTGTAAAGTGAAATAGGCATCATTATGGAATGAGTGACATGGTAGCAGTCTCAGCGTAAAATCTCCGACTTTGCTCCGCCAATAAACTAAGATGGTATTGAGAGGAATAAGCATTCACATTCTCAGATTGGATACGTCTAGTCTTCGAATATTTGGCATTCCCCACATTTCAGTGTGGAATGCCAAATTTAACAGGCCAAATTGTACGTTAACCTCTTGTCTTTAAAGTCTGATATGTGGTTACCATGATAGAGGAAGCCAACATAACGGACTGTCTAAAAAAGGATGTGACGGACTGAGGGACAAAATCTGCTTCGGATAGTGAAACAGATTTGCCCACATTTCGATTCAGTCACTGCCTTGAGGAACACTGATCTCGCCGGATAACAATTGGCGAATTCTGCCCCCACAATGATCTCTGAAGGAATGGTTACGGAGGCAAGATTGCGGGATTAGATGTAAGTATTGGGGAAAATGAATTTTGAGGAGGAAAAGCTAGCCATCGTGCCACTCCCGATCGAAAGATTATGCCTCGTCCAGAAAGGTGCCACTGCCAGAAAACTTGCTTTCAATGATATATGATAACCGATACGGAGATTTAGAACTATGGAATTTCCGACTAAAAGTATTCTTCGGTTGATAAACCGGTTCCAGAACTTTATAGTATCATTCACATTTGGGAGGAGAGTAGCTCAGAGAGAAATAAAAAAAAAAAAATGCAGGAGAAAGTTTCAAGAGGAAGGGAGGAAGGGTGTACTCCAATGCCGTAATCCAAACTAGTGATCTATGATTTAACTGAGACGTCCCCTTAAAAAAAAAGCCTCTTTAAAGACATAATAAGCATATGTAAATTAACAGTTCGACTATGAAAGCGCATCACGTACGGATTGACGGTCATATATATATATATTGATTGAACGTGTGTATTTAAAAAAAAAATACAAAAAAATATATATACAGTAAAAATCATAAAAAAAATAACTAGAACACTAGACAATGGATACTTCGTCGGTCGAGGTCTGTTTAAGACAATCTTATTTATTTTTCTTATCTCTAAATTATAAATAAATATAAATATACATAATTACATAAATAAGAACAATTAAAATTTAATATATGAATTACATTAAATCATCTAATAATAAAAATAAAAATAATGTTTTAATTCAATTAATGGCTTTAACAGTTGATAAATAAATATAAGCATATTTCAATTATTAAAACTTAATTTTTTTTTTTATTACATATGTTTCCCTATTTTTGTATTTTACTCCTTCACTCTGTGATTATATCAACATCTATCCATATATCTATTGCATAAGTGGGCAACAACCGGCCCGCTGTAAGATTTGATCCGGCCAGTAAGATATTTTGAAAAATCCAATTAAAAAAAAAAAATATTACACTACTTACTCATAATCACTGAAAATCAAGTGAGCGAGCAAGCCGAGCGGCGGCGATCATCAAAGAGATCAAAGCCTTATCTCAAAGATTATTGCTTCGCAATTGTATTGTTTTACACTAGACGATTCTAGACCATTCCTCCATTTTGCCTATATTAGCGGGTGGATGGCCCGAACTTAAGTTCAGATCTATTTGAGCTACCGAGGTGATAACTTCGACAAGCGATATCCTAGCGAACTGCTAGTGCCGTCAATTGTGACTTTGTGGGCATTTTGAGTGCTTACTAATTATATTTTGTTATGAAGTTTATCGAACGAAAAGTAAACGAAAATGATGTCTGGTGGAAAGTAGATGCAGAGGGTCGCCAGTTTCAAGAAAAAGCAACTGAATCAAATGCGCAAAAAGATAATTTGGTAGTCCTCAATTGCATTATCCACCAACAGAACTTGTGTTCTAAGTCCATTCAACTCCAGAATGTTATGAATGTTGTAATAAAATCCATCAATTTTATTTGATCCCGAGGGCTTAACCATCGTCAGTTCAAGGTTTTTTTTGGATGAAATGTCAGCCGAATAGGACGACGTAACATATTATTGCGAAGTCAGATGGCTAAGCAAAGGGAAAATCCTGAAACGGTTTACGAGCTTAGAAATGAGATGGCAGAATTTATGCAAATAAAAGATAAACCACTATCTGAATTGAGTGACCCAAAATGGATATGTGACTTAGCATTTCTGGTCGACCTTACAGGCCATTCGAATGATTTAAATTTGAAACTTAAAAACCAAGGACAGTTAGGAAATGATTTTTACAGCCATTTGAAAGCGTTTCAGAACAAAATCCGCTTGTGGGAGGCACACATGCTGTCTGGTAACAATTATACGATACCATTTCACCACGCTCTCTGCGTATGAAAATATTGCTTATGTTCAATATGCTGAAGAGCTCAAGCTACTGTCGGAGCAATTTTCGAACAGATTTAGCTATTTCAAAAACATGTAAGACTGTTTCAATTTATTTGCTACTCCAACAAAACGTAATCTACAAAATGATCCAAGACACTTGCAAATGGAGTTGATCGTGATTCAAGAAAACTCACCCCTAAAATCTAAATTTGAAGACGTGGAGTTGTGCGATTTCTAAAAAAATACCTCGAAGAAGACCATTTTCCGCAGTTTAGAAAAATCGCCAAAAGATTGATTTGTGCGTTTGGCAGTACTCACAAATGCGAACAGTTCTTTTCATTGATGAAAGTTAATAAATCAAAACATCTTACAAGGCTGACTGGCGATAATTTGGAAAAGTCTTTGTATCAGTGGAATTAATCCAAACATCGATGGATTAGTTTCCCAAATTAAAGCTCAAGTGTCTCATTGATTTCGGTGTCCCTATCTAACTTTCGTAGTTTGTAACAATTCCAAATTTAACGATTTAATTATAATGCTGTACCTATTTTTTTCATTTCATTTTGTTATTTTAATAATAATTCTATTACAATAACATTGTCGCATTATTTCATCTCTGATATCTATCCCTAAAAGTTATGAACACTACTTTAAAACGCGTCCCGCGAACGTATTTGCACACTAAAGTTTGGCCCACAATATGTCAAAGGTTGCCCATACCTGATCTATTGGCTAATTAACCGAGATATGCACCTCCTGCACGTAATGATCAGCGCCATTTAATAAACTAACTGGGAAGAGGAGTTAAGATATTGTAGACATAAATACCCTAAATAGAGGATTATGATTGAAATAAAGTCAGTGTTAAAACAGCTTTCGTCTGTGATCATTCTTTCACAATTTGTTCTTTTTTTGTGTGTGTTTTGTGCGGGGGAGCTCACAAGTTATATATACATATATAGATTATACACTGCGATAAAATTAGTGACTATTACAATTTAGATGACAGATAAAAGACGGGGTGATAAAATTAATCCAATAAAACACATCTGGTCTTAATAATCATAGATCTTGGTTAGTTAATATAATTTACCCTTTTGAATGAAATGGCTTTATTCATCACCTAGCTTGTAAATATTTAATAAAATCTTAATATGATATAAAAAATACTCACTTGAGAGCATTGGAGCAGGGTCCGTCAGCGCCGCATATTCCCTGCGCCACTTCGCAAGTTACGGTGGCGTTGTTGGAAGCGTTGTCGACTCTGGCCCTACACACTTCCACGCGACCCTTCGTCGCCTTGCACATCTCGTCATTACCGCAATCGCACTGCAATAGTAACAAAGGGGTTAGGGAAATTTCAATATAGCAGGCAGATAAAATAACGGTCCTTAAGAGATAGTTAAGACCGCTGTATCAACTATTTTAACGCAGCTTGATTATAACTGATTGTTCATTTGTTTTTATGAAATTAAAAGTCAGTCTGACTTCACTCAGTTTAATATGTCTCATTTTTAAAGGTGAAGTTTTGATGGAAACTTGTGAACCGTCATCACCTTCCTTGTCCGGGATAGTTTTGAAGAACTGAATACATTTTGAATTTCCCTGATTCCAAAACTATGAAGTCTACGCAGCAGCTAGGCTTTATGCTCCTAAGTGATTCCTTCAATATTGATTTATTCTGTCTTGATTCTTTATTTTTATTTATTTATTTGTTGTTCTTTTTTTAATGCTCAACTGCTCTTAATTCTTAACAGCAATAAAAAAAAAAAGAATAAATCGAATTAATAATGACTGAAAAACCACCGAACGTACAGATATATCTATTTTTAACTATCTGTATGGTATAAAAGCATGTGGTACATGCAGAGGTGCCTTCCTCCGTGCTAATTTAAAGGACCAGCCTGAGAATGACTTATCTAGCGACAAAGCTTCTCAAACTTGGATGGCAGTCAATTCTTGTTTCTATTTCCAAATCTAATTACAATAGTTCCATTCATACTGAATGGAAGCCTGTGCCGCTTGTCATTATTTCTTCACCACTCAGTACCTTAATCAAACTAATGAATCTCATGGAACTAATGGAAAATAGAAAACAACTGATGAGCCTCAATAAATCAATGAAAAAGCACATTCAAATGGTATAATATATATTGATAAATAATATATCCAAAAGAAACTGAAACCGGAAAAGTTCTTAGGATATTGCTGATGATTGAAATGTCAATAATAAATAGCGTTGTTGAGATTTACGATAGGAGGCCTTAAAAAGGAGATTTAAATCTTTTGGATCTACCAAGCTCATACTTGGCACTAGATATTATCAATTTGGTAAAATATTTCAGTTTGGCTGTTAAAATAAATCCCATAGATTTATTTCATAATCCTGTCAACAACGTCTAAAAGGGAAACGTTTCTTACATCACAATTCATATGGTCTTTTGTTGCATTTTTTGAGCGCAACTCAAAAAACAGTGCTGAAGCGTTATCAATCTATAGCGAAGCACTAGTGCTATGTAGTGGAATTGGAGGTAACTGATTACTTTGAATTCAACTTTAATAATGGTAAACATTAGACTTATTATAAAAGTATTATTGACTTTATTTGGTATAGTTAGAAATTATTTTTGCTGTTCATTTCAGGTCGTTACGATTGCTCAAGAGACAAACAAAATCCAACGGACCCTTTTAAGTTGAGGTCGGGTTCATACACTAATTTTAATTATTGGAGCTTCGAGCAAAACTTGCTCAGACCAACAGAAGTCGACAGCTCCAATAACTGCTTATAATATAAAGTAAAGCATTAATAATTACAATTAATAGGAATATACAGTAGAGATATACAAAAAGCTATTCATTATCATGAATTCTCGTACTTGTACTATCATAAACTGAAAACGTTGCAGTATTCGAGAGTCGTAACATATTTTGTATCAAAATGAATGTCGAAATCTTTAATATAACATATTTTAACGCTCCAGTGCTCGTGTTGAATTTCTAAGATACAAAGTTTGAAATGTTTGAGAATGAGATTCCGCACATCTCTTTACGACCCCAGGAGTTGATAGAAGCACGCCAATAGATAGCCTTCTCTGGCTTGCATAACATTAGACTCCCAGTTTATCAACCGATTGAATGCTCAACGGGAACATCAATGCGAAGAGGATTGGTTGAGGGTTGGAACCCTATATTGGAATCACTTTATATCGCTATGTTCACTCCCTAAAATAATATATACTGCAACGAAGCGAAGTAATGAATTCGGCATCCAACAGAGACAATTCGTGACGGTCCTACGCTATGAGTGATATCATTACTTAATATTCAAATACTTCAAGTGTTATAAATTCCTTTTGTAGCAATATAAATATAGTTAATAAAGTAAGAAGTATTACTATGGTCAGTTGTTTTCCTTCGTTGGTTGACATGAGGGCGATGAGCGCATTGACGCAGAGCTCTGGGCAAACGTTGGGTCGACGACTGAGCTCGGAGCAGGCCATCATGTACCTGTTGAGCGCGTTGCCACAGCCAGTCCTGAAGGCGCACCTCATCCTCGCCTCCTCGCACGGCATCGCTGCTACCAGGCCCAACCAGGGCAGCAACCAGAGCCCTTCCATACCCTGCAACACAACTTGAAAGGTTAATAGGAAATTAAAATCTGATCAATCGTCGAAGTTTTGAAAAGTAAAAAGATGATTCAAAAGGCTTAATAATTTTGCTTCTTAATTTAGGCCGCAATTTAAAAATGAATATTGTGCATTTTCAATTGCGATTTCAAGCAGATGGGCCATTAGGCGGTCGAACAACAAGATGAAATAGTATATCACTATATATTTGTAGCCTTGGACCCTCATTGAAGGTCTTCACACTCTATATCCTACGACAGAAATCAGGGGAGTATAAAGATGATAAGGCAGCCTTATACTCTTTGTAGTCTGATATCGAGCCCTCATGACCATAAAATTGACCTTCAATGTAGGTAACGGACGCGTCACGACGGTTACAAGTAAGTACCCCTTTTCGGCCAGTCTCAGGGAAGCCTCTATAAAATATTGGGTATAAAAATAGGGAACCAAAATAAGGGAGAAAACCAATATAAGCGTGACCTAGGGCACGTCACCTACTTGCAGAACCGTTGTCCATGAAACAGTATTGTCTCTACCACGTACTGATCCCCAGACTCGTTCACGGGTCGTAATGGTTACAGTTTTTTTTTTCGGTCCGTCTCCTTCTTATAATTGATATTTTCATTATTTAGATAACTACGGCCTGAAAGGAAAGCTTAGTATAAACTTATATTTTAAATAAATCAAATCATTATGTAGCTAATTTAAGGAAGAAATAGTTGGGGGTGCAGTCAATGAAAACACCAAAATAAGCATAACTTATTTATTGTGTGTCGACGTTTATATTCGTCCTCTTTAATTATTATATCTGTCACCTTTTTAATTTATGTTCATCATCTATAATAATTCCTACAATGTAGGCCATCTTCAGGGCTAAGAGAGAAAAACAAACTAAAACAAACCCCAACTATTTCTTCCTTAAATTAGAAGATACAGTCGACCAATTCTTCTCTAACATTATGTAGCTACTGTAACACTAAAATCAATTTAATAGAAGGTCGTTTTTAATTGTATCATTTGAAAATATAATCAAACCAACAAATTATCAGAATATTTCAGGAATACCTTCTTTAAATGTTGTTTAAAGCTTTTAGTCACTGTTTAGGAGTTAAACGTGGTGTCGCAGATTGGTGCTATGTTACAGATTTGAAGTTGTGTGAAAATTTATATTTTTTAAATGTAATTTATTGTTGTTACTAGGAGAAAATAAGAACAGAACATCTTCATCCTTTAGAAAAAAAGGCAAAACCCGATGATTTATAAATCTCGGCGAAAGGAGGGAAAATAAAATAGAATAATAACATCTCCGCCTTCACCGCAATTTATTTTGATCCTTCTAGCTAAGGATGTATTCCTTCATTACGCCTCAAGCGTAAATTATTTTTTGCATCACTTTATATTTTTGATATAGAAATATATTGGTAATTGCGTTCCAACACGGTAGATACCGATTATCAACTAAGTCGGATTGAGAAACCGCGGAAGGTCCAAGTAAACCTTGGCTTCAGGTTGTTGGAATAAACCTGTTGTGAGGAGGTCTTTTTGATCCCTGCATGCCTGTACAAAAGGCCTCGGCGAAGGAGGATTGATGTTGCGGAGGTAAGATCTCCAAGAAGCACTATAGGTACTATTTATTTAAGAACAATGGCAAAATGTGGAATACTATCGGAGTTATAGAGCAGAACGTTTTGTCTAACGTGGGATATAGATAGTCTGGAGGTGAAGTAAAAAAAAACACTAAATAAGACAAACTTATTTATTTTAGAGAAGAATTGGTCGACTGTATCTTCTAAGTAAGGAAGAAATAGTTGGGGGTGCAGTCAATCAAAACACCTAAATAAGTGTAACTTATTTATTATGTGCCGACGTTTCGGCCTACAATGTAGGCCATCTTCAGGGCTAAGAGAGAGAAACAAACAGAAATATATAAAAACGTTGCAGTAACAAGAATATATATAATGGTACAAGAGTGGAAATTAAAATAGTGACTAGATATGATGAAATAGTGAATAGATATATGATAAATAAAGAATAAATATAAGAGTGGTTACAGAATATAATAAACTTAAAATAGTGATAGATAAAAATAAAATTGTAGATGATGAACAGAAATTCTAATAGTGACAGATATAATAATAAAAGAATACGAATATAAAATAGAAAAAATACATGTCAAGAAAGGATAAAATGTAAACAATAATATAAAAGGAAAGAAAAATGAGGAGGTAAACGGAAAGATACAAAATGAGAAGAACCCCCCTTTTTCTATATTTTAATCTTCTCATTTTATCCTTTCTTGACATGTATTTTTTCTATTTTCTATTCGCATTCTTTTATTATTATATCTGTCACTATTAGAATTTCTGTTCATCATCTACAATTTTATTTTTATCTATCACTATTTTAAGTTTATTATATTCTGTAACCACTCTTATATTCATTCTTTATTTATCATATATCTATTCACTATTTCATCATATCTAGTCACTATTTTAATTTCCACTCTTGTACCATTTTATATATTCTTGTTACTGCAACGTTTTTTTATATTTCTGTTTGTTTCTCTTTCTTAGCCCTGAAGATGGCCTACATTGTAGGCCGAAACGTCGGCACATAATAAATAAATATTATGAATACAAGATTACAACATAAGAGTGCAAACAAGTGGTAATGCCAAGCAATGATAAAAAAAGAAGATGAACAGTAAGATACAAAATGAATAAAGAGAAGGCACAAATGTAAAATTATAGAGATAAAAAAGTATGTAATTTAAATAGGTTTCTTTACTTTTATATCTCACAATTTTACATTTGTACAACCTAGGTCGAAACGTCGGCACTTACAATAAGTAAGTTTGTCTTATTTAGTGTTTTTTTTTTACTTCACCCCCAGACTATCTATATCCCACATTAGATCTTCCAGTCAACTATTTTGCTCTCAATCACGTTTCATCTAACAATTTTTCATCAGTCGTTGAGACTAGTCTCGAACGGACAGTTAGTAACTAATACAAGTAGTCACGGAATTTCGTGATGCCCGGCCCAGGGAGGCCAGACAAATCGACAATTTCACCATCTCTTCCCACTCCTATAATTCCTGATGGCTTAATCAAGGGCCAATTTGAGCTCTGATGACCGCGCCATTACCAACGAGCGCCATTTCGAAAGATATCTTTACCTGTGCGATCTGTATCAATTTGAGGCACTGCCCCAATTACCAGCTGTTAATAATGGGGGAGGGGGCGATCATCAATCGAAATTTCTGATATAGGAATGAACTCGAAAACCCTCAAAAAGGATATCATCCATAACAGATACGCACATACAACGTTATTAATCGGATATCTCCTTCTATCTGTCATTGCTACATACTACGTTCTTCTGATCAACATAGTCAAGAAGGGAAAATTCTTTTTAATTACAAAATAGAAATCCTTCATTAAAAAAATATACTAAACCTGATTTGTAAATAAATATGATTAATATGCTTTATTTGTGAGCATCTGACGTGGACAAATTTTTTTTTTTTTGGATGAGAGAAAGAAGAAGAAAATACTTTATTGAAGCATTACAATCTGCCAGTTGTGGGCAATAAGTAATGGTGCTATGTAGCTTACAATCATTCCATAAAAAAATCAATGATATAAACGAAATAAATGCATAAATAAATATATACAAGCGAAAAAATATATACAAAAATAAAGTTAAAAAATATATATATATATATATATATATATAATAAAAAAATATAATAATAATAAATAAAACATAAAAGAAATATACTGTACACATTCATACTCTATTTACAATTTGCCTGGGGTCCCCGAACGCTCAGAGAAGCTCATTCTTCCTCATGTTTTGGTGAAAGTTTGAAAATTTAGTAGGGATGAGATCGAGGACGAAAGGAATGTTGAGATCATTATGGAGGGTTTTGTTGGAGACATAATAAGGAGCATTGACAATAGTTCTCAGGACTTTGGATTGAAAGGATTGAATGCGTCTGATATTCGATTTTTTCGCGGTCCCCGACGTGGACAACTAACACCTTCGTTCTAATCATTGACTCAAAAAGTGATCCTGGTTCAAATCAAAATTTCTTTGTCCAACCTCAAATATTTTTAAATCATTAATTATTACAGAGCACTAAGAAATATACTTTACATGAATAAAATGAAGTTACAATTAATAAAGAAACGTGTCGTTTAACTTGATTCAGGGACCGTGAAAACGGATACGCCCCATGAAATAAGGAATAAGGAAAAAGGCGAAGGGATAGGCTACTTTTATCCAAGTAGCCGCCCATATCCAATCGCGTAAAAAATGCCGATCTTGGCCTATATTGTGCGTATCTTTAATTTTTCAAATTAGGAACAATAGGCTTAATTTCTACTGATATTATTTCGTTGTCGATTATCACCCAATATAGTGCTTCATTCAAGAACCTGTCGAAAATGGTTCCGGGAGGTGGAGCAGAATGTGCACGACGAATGTAAACAAAAGCTTGTCTTCAGGCTTCAAAACTACATTGACACAATGACATGTTTTTACTCATATCTTCTAAATGTCATTTAAATTTATGTATTTTTCTATTTTCAACACGTGTTGTAACATTACTTTCTGCGCTTTTTATCTAAGAAATATTGTTTATTATTTAAGAAATATTTTTGCCTGCTAATATATTTCAAGTTACCACTTTCTATATACCTCCTTATTTTATGTTTTGAAATTGTGAAATTGCATTGTAAAGATGATATGGATACCTTGAGAATATCTATATTGCTTGTATTAATATTAGTTTAAACTAATTGTGGCTATTCTGTACAGACGAAATAAAAATTTACTGATAAGTGTGAGGAGTTGGTACAAATATTTTTTAAAATCGGGATTATTACATAAGACTGGTCTTGAAGATAAAGAAGTTGCCCGCATTGTCGACAAAAATGTATATCAATTTTAGGTCCCTTTCAGTTTTTACAAAATAAATGTGTGACTCGAGATTAGGACATGGGATAAGGTTGCTATTAAATTATAACTCTTAAATAATTATCTTCCTACGGTGAACTATATTACAAATACTTTATTTTGAAGAGAAATGATTTAAAAATCATAACAATAAACAAAATAAATTATACTACAAATACTTTCAAATACAGAACAGTTGTTTAGTATAAAAATAAGGAATCAACATTTTTTCTACAAAACCAAATAAATTACAAATATTATTTAATTTACAAAAGAAAAATAATTTTTATTTGTATTGAATTTGCTGGTCTCTGGCTGATTGGCAGCTAAGCATTTTAAGATAAGCATGATGAACAACTTAAAATTTTAAAATTGAATTCAAATAAATCATGGAATAAATAGCCAGAGAGCAGCCAGTGTAATATTTTGTATTCTGAAAGATGACATGAGCCCACCACAGCGACATGTTGGGGGAGACCAAAACTGATGAGTTTTAACGATAATTCATATTTTCGGCAACTTTGCCTTTCAGAATAAATAATACAAGACTGTCAAGACAATTCTTATTTTCAATCCGATAAAGATATTTTTATTCATGGTTCCTAGAATAAAAAACGAAGAAGAATGACTGAGGTGAGAGGGGCGGGCGAATTGTATTCAAAGGACAAAAACTTTATTGCATATTCAATTTCACCCCTATTCATTGCATCCTTTTGTTCAATCACTCAAGGAGATATAAAAACTCCTTCGGATGAGACCATCTCAAATCACACAAATCATCGATCACATTAAAATTCATATTCTTTTATAAATTCAATGATTCAAAATTACAAAATCAAAACTAAAAGTTTAAAAACAAAATAAAAAGGATTAGTTTTATTCATTACAAAAAATAAAAATATACATAAATCACTAATTCGAATCTTTATTTTAGCCGAGATGGTGGAACCTATTCTTCCTGCAAAGATAATTAAAATTTGAGTTTCTAAAACAGATTCCAAAATAACCATATGTTATTGATCTACCACTATAGCGATATAGTATAAAAAATATTACATATATCTGCATGTCTCTTTAAAAAAAATACCTAGGCCCTATAAAACGGAATATTGAAATAGTAATTACATTAATTAAACAAATTGTTGGTACCTATAGTACTTTACTTCGCTACTTAAAACAGCAGAATGCAATAATAAGCTCAGCTTAAAGACAACACTTAGGAATTTCTACAGTTTACGAGAACTGGATGATACAGGCAGGTAGCTCGCTTGGACAGAATGATGTTACGACAGCTTATCACCAAGCGATTCCTCTGAGGTCCAATTTATTTAATGACTCCACGCCCTATTATAAATACCTTAAGACCTTTGGACTAAAGGGACTAAGCAACATTCGTAACAGTCTCTTATAGTATAACACACTCTCGCAGCTATAAAATATTTGACTTCTTACTGGTTTGCAGGGATTAAAAAAAAGTTGAGTAAAAAATGACGGCTGTGCGGTGGAGTAGTTTAGCAAAAAATCAAGTGTCAAGCCCAAGCAACTGTATTTAGAGATCCTTGATGGTTTGATAAACCTTGCGGTTGAGCCTCATCTCGGTTAAACAACCTCCATGCGTAACCGTCTACTTAGAAAGAGCAATGCCCCTACCATGGAATACACAGGCAGACAATTTAAAAAACAAAACTATATGTATATATATATATATATATATATATATATATATATAAACCATAGATATTTCGTATTTATTTCCAAATAATGTTATTTCGGTACATAAATATATAGGCCCAACCAAAAAAAAAAAAAAAATGTAAAAGAAAAATAATTAATAAGAACACATGCTTGATTTTTAAACAAATAATGACATTATTATTTATATTGTTATGATATTAGAATATATATTGATGATAATTGTTGACCTATGATAATGTATGTTGAAGAAATTGGTCCGGGTAGAGGTCACTGAATGAAATTCTCAAGTAATTTGAGAAAATCTTTATTGATAGCCAACGTTTCGACCTACGTTGTAGGTCTTCTTCAGGGCTGTGGGGGGGACTGGTGGGGGTGGGTCCTCTCTGGCTATGAAACACTGACTGAAGTCAGCCAGAGAGGACCCCCCCCCCACAAGTCCCCCCCCCACAGCCCTGAAGAACGTAGGTCGAAATGTTGGCTATCAATAAAGATTTTCTCAAATTACTTGAGAATTTCATTCAGTGACCTTTACCCGGACCAATTTCTTCAACAAATATTAGAATATGTGTCACCGAAGCGAGTACAAGGGCGCTAGGTGGTATCCACATGGAATTTTAGGTATCGCTAAGGTTTTAATTTTTTTTTTTTAAAGCAAACCCCGCGAGACGAGGGATTGAATGTGAATTGACGACTTGATGTTGTATCTTTTATTGTTTGCTTCCCAAGATCTCTTCGCCCTCTCCGAATGATCCTGTTACCTCTCGCCTCTCACCTCTCAATTTTATTCCAGTTTGCTTCGTATTGAAGTATAAGAATAAGAGTATTTCTTTGATCCAACTTCATATTTGTAATTTTATTACGGCATTCGGTGTAATCTTCAAGATTTTCCATATTGAACTGTCGTCCATATTGATGTACCTCTGGACCCCATTCAGCAATTCAATGTCGCATTCACAATTTGCTAAAATGCTGAATAGTTTCCGTTCTCCAATTTTCCATCCTATAAATACGTGTTAGAAACTTTTCTCGGCGTTTCCTAATTTGTTCTGTTACTGTATCGGTTTTTCGATATTGTTCGTTCTGGGTTCTCTTCATATGTTTCAAATTTATGTTGTATTATTATTGAATACATTATTATTTATATGAAAAATAGCATTTGAGTTTACGTTGTCTTATATCGTCTGTCCCGTCAAAGTTACTCAATTCACTACGCCAGATAGATTCCGTTAATCGTACCATTACCATTGGACATACGCACCCTTATAAAATTTTCCAGGGTGCAAATTACCGGCGATTATAGTGAATGATTAATTTGGAAGACCATTTTCTCAATTTAATCATCGTTATTCTATTTTCTATAAATAATTCATGGATCATTAATTATGAGTCGAAATATTATTAGATGTGTAATGGACCCACAGAATTAAGGGGACAACTAAATTTGTTAACATCAAACCTGTTCAATCGGTTCGGTCAAGAAGTCCTTTGAAGAATATTCCGTGCTCCTTAGTATGTAACCAGCAATACACTACTAATAGGGTATTAACTATTTGTTTCAAACCTTATTTCATTCTAATAAATATAGATTGATAGATTATACTAACATATATATATATATATATATATATATATATATATATATATATATATATATATATATATAACTGTTTAAACGAACTCTATAATCGATATTATCAATGTCTTTATTGCAATTGAATATATTCTTACTGGAGAGTAAAAACAGACAAGTCTTTCAGAGATTGCATTATAGTGTTGCGCTATTGCGAATTTTTTTTTTTTTTTTGTGGCTTTAAGACTTTATTATCAAAGTCCTATTTTGCCAGTTATGTTATGTATTTACTTTGTGCACTGTTAAGTTAGTTGCCAACAGCACGCGGTTTTTCCCAGATGGTTACCGCCTGTTTTTCCCAGGCGGTCACCCATCCAAGTGCTAACCACGCCCTACGTTGCTTAACTTCGGTGATCTGACGGGAACCGGTGTGTTCAACGTGGTATGGCCGTTAGGCTACTGCGAATTTTAACCTATTTCAATAGTTTCAATAGTTCAATAGTCCCTCCTGCAAACTAAGTATAATCCGGTGTTCTTTTTTTCGTTGAGGTTTGGAGCGCTAAGTCGAGAATGAGTTGTGAAAAGGATGTCCAGTGGAGTATTAGGGGCCAGTCTGTCATCTGCCCTGCGGGAGGATGACAAGGGAAGATTAAGCCGTGCGGGGGACTCGGGATGTTCCACCTTCATTGTAACAAGTTTGAAGGAGCACGGGTAATTTTTTCCTCTCATTCTTTTCCCTGACTCTTTTATTCAGAAGACGGAGGGGTTGCAGGTGAGCGAGCGGTGCACCTGGTCCAGGTAAAGGCGGTACAAAGCGGCCGCCCGACCCCGACCCTTCTGCCGGTCATCTTATTTAGCTTCACCACCGCTCAATAAAGTCCCTCCTTACTCCGCTAAGAAGAGGAGAGGATGACAGATGTATCGCCTGGTCAAATACTGAAGGATTTTACAATACTTAGGACCTGTCCCTTTCAAATGTACAAGAAATATAAAAGGGAACGAACATTGCTGGGCAGGAATAATCTTAAATAATATATATATATATATATATATATATATATATATATATATATATATATATATATATATATATATATATATATAGAAATATTGCTACCAAATACAAGATTGATATGTAATAACAACAAATGCTGACTAATTAAAACAGCCATAGCCAAACTTTCACATAACATTGATTACCATTTTTGGAATTACCCGTTTAAAACATATGTGAAGAATATAACAATATCCACTCCAACGAATAAAATATTAGTCAAATGACAACATAAATAAATGTTTCATATGAGAAGATTGTTAAATATGACAATGTTACGCCTACTTACTACAGGTAGCGCAATTGTAACTGTTTAGCATCATGCGAAAGTATATTCACTGTGGAGTTCACAATCATGAGTTAATAATAACAGGAATGTAGCAAATATATAAAAAATCTATCAGTAGTATTTCTTAAATATATTTATGGTATTGCATACAAATAAAAAAGGATGTGTTTGAGAAATTCATTTTTAATTTTAATCATCTGTATTTGTTTTATACAGAAATAAAATCAAAAAAATAATCTCTCTCTCTCTCTCAAAAAAAATAGTAATAAAATAAAAAGATTTGGTGAGGCAATTTTTAATTAATATAATATTTTTAAAATTTACTTTTTATTGATAGCCAGAGGATATTTGGACGACCTCCACCAGCCGGCATTGCCATAGACACAGCTCCCAAGAGCCACTTCCAGATAAGCTGCTATAATTACACTCAGAAACATATTATTAGGACTACAACTGGAAGCACGTGGCTCCGACCCAGCTCATGTCATCCGCCAACGGATGCGTCGGGGATCCCTTCGGATATATGTGTAGCCAACGATGGATATTACGATTTGATTCCTATGAGGCTGGAAGTATGAAATGTGGGCAGGGTATGTTAAAGAAGCATTAGCAGATGAAGGAACAATCCGGAAGATTTGTCACCAACAGTATCGGAGGCCATCGAAAAGAATTTGTTCTATATAGAAAATACTAGCTTATGCCCGCGGCTTCGCACGCGTGGAATTTGGTCTGCCACATAAAGTTTCGTGAAAGATCATTTTAAATAAATAATTTAATTATTTTTTTTAAATATAAGTTACTCGAACATCCGAAAATTCAGATGTCTAACTTCAAAACTGACGGATTCTATACAACCATTATATTAAAGGAGAAACCCTTGGAGTGGAATTATCCGAATTTCTTTCTTAAGCTATACACAGAACCTAACTACAAATTTCAAGATGCTAAGTTCCTGATTTACCTTTAATTGTGTACTATAACGGGGGGGCACATGCCCCCATGCCCCCAAATAGATCATGGATAGGATATCAAAACAAATAGTTTCACTCATGTTCTTTCAGTTATTTTAACAACTATTATCATGTGATTTGCCTTTATTTATGCACAATAATGGATTCTCCACAGTACCTAAAATACTGTCGGGGGGGGCACGTACCCCCTTGCACCCTCCCATAAATCCGCGCTTGCTATAGCCTATGTCTTATTCTTATGTATAACCTATATTACTGTAAAGTTTCATCCAAATCCGTCCAGTAGTTTTTGCGTGAAAGAGAGACAAACATACAAACATTCACATTTATAATATTAGTAAGATTAGTAGGATATCAAAACAAATAGTTTCAATTATGTTCTTTCTGTTATTTTAACAACTATTATCATGTGATTTGCCTTTATTTATGTACATTAATGGATTCTCCACAGTACCTAAAATACTGTCGGGAGGGGCACGTACCCCCTTGCACCCTCCCATAAATCCGCGTTTGCTATAGCCTATGTGTTATTCTGATGTATAACCTATATTACTGTAAAGTTTCATCCAAATCCGTCCAGTAGTTATTGCGTGAAAGAGAGACAAACATACAAACATTCACATTTATAATATTAGTAAGATTCAATGATGAAGAATAACAGCAGTAGAGTAATCATTGTTGTTTTAAATTATAGAGAGCTGGTGGATTAGAGTAAGTTATCACAATGAACTAGACCTACATCATGTAATATTTGAATATATTTTTTCGTGTAACTTTGCTATTTACAACGGCAACTTTAAAAAGCTGCTTTAAACATTTTTTTTTTATTCTATATAACACAGCTTTCGTATGATGATAGAAAATCAAGGTTTTCTCTTTCGGTACTTTATTTCGTAGTAATTCACTTTAGTACAATCCGTCATTTGATAGGGAATAAGTACCAAATCATCTTGTGAGAGTTTAAATCTTGTGAGGGAAAACTTCTTTCTTAGGTCAGTTGATGACCTGGTACTGATGTGCGGAGACTTAATAAAATAACCTTGATAAAATCTCGCGAAGGGGTAGGGTAAAGAGAGGGGCTCACGGGGCAGAGGTTCACGCCAGCGATTTAGATTAATTTTATATAAAACGGAATCAATTTGAACTCGTAGAGAAATTTAAGCATTTGGGATAAATGTTGAATTATATATGCAGTGCAGTATTAGAAATTACAACTAAATCGTTAAAAAATTTATTCAAAAACAATTTTTGAGTGGCACTGATAATGTTTTAAGTCTTTCGAAATTAATAAATTATCGCAAACGATATTACTAGTCTTTAATCGTTTAAGGAAAATCCATAAAAATTATCCGGAAATTTTTTTGCTAATACCTCAGTACCATAGCCAAATGTTATATTTGCTGGTATCTTTTTGAAACAGAATATTCATTGAAACGATTAACAGCGCTAAAATCAGGTATATGCAACAAAAAATAATCTTAAATCTTATAATTGAAAAATGTATTTACTGACTCTGCAGTTACAGTATTAATCAATAACCATTAGTATCATAGATTGAAGTAAACGGATTTTTGAAGTCTTGTTTACGCTCAACTCTGCCTATTTCTTGGGGACGGCGATAAGAAAATAAACAAATGTTTGCCTGCTGGATGCACAAGCATTCTCGCACGAATGGCAAAGCTTACTCTCCATTAGAATCAAGTAAAATTATTTTTGAGTCTTGGAATATTACCCGGTATATATATATATATTATTTTTTTTTTGACATTAGGCTTCCTTGAGTTATTAGCTCGAAGGTGAATAGAGATGACGCCGGCTGGCGAAGGGTCATTACCGCCCTCAGGCCACGACGGGCGCGACCCTTCCTTATGCTTTAGGCTTCAATTGTCCCATTGTTTTTTTTTGTTTTGTTTTTTTAAGATAAAATAATAGTGAGGTAAAAATGAACTGTTTCCTCACAGCATGGCCTCTCAGATCTAACATGAAGAGGATTGCATCCCCGCCACCATTGTATCTCCTGTATCCTCCGGAGTTTAGCCATACTTCGGCCTATTCCTCTTATTGGGACTATTTGGAGAGTGGCAAAATAACACTTTATTATCAATCCCTAACTATACTTCATCAGCATAGCTGATTGTCGGTGTCTTCGAATTAGCCGTGAAGAGTGGTTACAAATGGAAAAAAAATATGAAAAAAGGAGAATATTATTCCGTATATTATTATGCCTTCGAACTAATACCTAACCATTGAATTTTTAGTTGTTCTAATTATCAGATTGTGGGCTAACTCAGCACTATTTGACAATGCAATGGTTAATTGTGTCATTTCTTTAAAGAATGATTAATAACATTTGGAGATCTGATAAGATCTTTTAGAATTGGATCTTTCATGATCTCGTCAAGCTGAGGACAAGTAGCTCTGAGGACATGAACGAAGCACAAATCGCGTTAAGCAAAATTATACTGAATAAAATTTAGTTTATACATGAATTATTTTTTTTTAAGAACATTAGTTTTTAGGAAGATGAAGATTTCGAGTCACATATTATAAAAATAATTTGAAAAAAGGAATGATGTGCCCAATGGCCAGAATAAATTATTTTCAGAAGTAAAGACTATCAATATAACAATATTACTAATATGTTGATTATTTATATTTTAATAAACGATACACTCATCGCATCTTTTAAAATATTCTAGAAAATGTTAGCCTTTATACAAAGAAATCATAAGAACAAACCGAATATAATAAATTTCATATGGTTATGAATGCTATACTTGCATAGCAATATAACTTGTTAATTCTTGATCAAAAGTTTTTTCATTACATTTTTTAATCAAAGTATATGGCATCAATAATTTTGGGGGATCAGGAATGTAAACCGTTTTTTTTACTATAAAATAATTCATTATACGACATTTAAGGGCAAACATTACAAAATATTCATACTATATTTGCATACAAAATAAATTACAAATAATAAAAATAAATAAATTGAATAATAGTTAAATTTAACACGAAATTAGCTGAGATTTAATTATAAATATTTTTAGCTAATTCATATTTTTTAATCATACTTCATAAGATGATTAGGTTCCAAAGATACATAAGTAAGTAAGAACCAAAATGATACAACATGCAAATGTCAATTGATTAAAAAATGTAATGAAAAAACTTTTGATCAAGAGTTAACAAGTTATATTGCTATACAAGTATAACATTCATAACCATATGAAATTTATTATATTCGGTTTGTTCTTATGATTTCTTTGTATAAAGGCTAACATTTTCTAGAATATTTTAAAAGATGCGATGAGTGTTTCGTTTATTAAAATATAAATAATCAACATATTAGTAAAATTGTTATATTGATAGTCTTTACTTCTGAAAATGATTTGTTCTGGCCATTGGGCACATCATTCCTTTTTTCAAATTATTTTTATCTTCGCACCTGTTTTCACACCTATTTTTGGCATCCATCATATGTTAATAGCATAGAGTTCATTATTATTTAGCCTCATATTTTTCATCTACTGTATTTCTTTACCTATTTTCATATTGTTTATGTTATATTCACATCTTATTTTGTATTAATGCCACTTCTTTCTAACTGTATACAGTTATATATTAACTTCCCTTACTTATATTTTCTATTTTCTTTTCATACTTTAGAGTTCATATTTATAAACACTATTTTCAATTTTTAATTTTTGAAATTTATCAATCTTTTCTTTCTATATATGCTTGTATTTTTTACATTTTACCTATGTAACCTCTAGATGTCTGGTATCATATCCATATCTATAATTAAACTTGTTTTTTCTAAATCCTTCATATTCCACCCCCTTTTTCTATATTTTAATCTTCTCATTTTGTATCTTTTCGTTTACCTCTTCATTTTTCTTTCCCTTTATATTATTGTTTACATTTTATCCTTTCTTGACATGTATTTTTTCTATTTTATATTCGTTTTCTTTAATTATTATATCTGTCACTATTTGAATTTCTGTTCATCATCTACAATTTTATTTTTATCTATCACTATTTTAGGTTTATTATATTCTGTAACCACTCTTATATTCATTATCTTTATTTATCATATCTATTCACTATTTCATCATATCTAGTCACTATTTCATCATATCTAGTCACTATTTTAATTTCCACACTTGTACCACTTTACTACATTACTTGTCACTATATTCTTGTTACTGCGACGTTTTTTATATATTTCTGTTTGTTTCTCTATATTAGCCCTGAAGATGGCGTACATTGTAGGCCGAAACGTCGGCACACAATAAATAAGTTACACTTATTTAGGTGTTTTTATTGACTGCACCCCCAACTATTTCTTCCTTATATTAGAACATACAGTCGACCAATTCTTCTCTAATATATATATATGTAAATGTTTATTGATAAGTAATTTGATATTCCTTATTTCAATTTTAAACCTTAGATTGGGGTGGTATTATTTTAGACATGTGGCTATTCAGATTGGATCACATTTGAAAAAGTAATAACTCAAAGCTGAGGAAAGAATGAATGACAGTAGGATTGTATAGAAATGTTGAGAAAAATAAATTGAAAAATACCTCCAGAACTTTATTAATTTATATTTACAGATATTTCTATATTATAAAAATAACTAAGAAGCAAGAACCATTTATGGCCGTGTTCATTTCCTTTTAGAAACAATATTTTGAATATTGCCTTTACCAAACGTTATTATTTTTGCGTGAAACTTTTTTTGTACTCAGGCACTATAATGGCTCAGCTTAATTCCACAAATGCCTGAGAAATATTATAAAGCTCGTAATTTATTATAAATGATAATGATTTATTTATAAATGATATTCATAATTCGTAGTTTTGATTTTTTTTTCCAACACTTTTTGGTCTAATTAAACTGTTTGAAAGTGATAATTTCGTCTTTTTAAACGCAATTACGTTTTTAAAAGATTAGTGGGAAGCGCGATGGCTCGGAGGGTAGGCTGTCCCAAAGGACCCCGGGTCAAATTCAGCTGTAGCAGATAAAGTATTTAATCGGTCAACGAATGGACCTCGTGGGATCGGCACGCAATTCTAGGGCTCACCCAGCCTCAATAAAGTGGAAACCCTTTATTGGGGAAGTAGCGGGCGGTTGAGCGTGATCTCGGACAAATGACATCCCTGCACAATTTTTGCCTGTGACGTGTGTTGTGTCTGAACCATGCAGGTAGTGAACCCTTCATGGCTAATAGTGTTACAGCATTTTTTATCAGCTAAAACATTTTCAACGCGTTTACGATTTTTATTGTAACCAGATCGCTTGATTCACGCATATACCAATTGCTTACACAATTTTTTCTTCTAATTATCAAGATATGAAAGCATATTGGAGATTCATTGGAAAAAAACAACTTACGAGTCTGGATTCTTATATCTATTCTTTCGCACAATACTATTTAGGAAATGAGATCTATTTATCAAAAAAGGTAAATACGTAGAAATATGGATGAATTTTCAATACTTTTCATTCGAGACCTACTAATGCCGAACAGTGATTAGGTTGTAACATCAGAAAGAGCAACTGCATAAGAATGAAAACAAACATTTTTTTTTTTAGCATAATAAAATAGTATCACAAATAAGGGCAGACAAATAAAAATGGTTATCTGAACTATGTGAAGAAATCGAAGTGCTTCGAAATATGATAATTTCAATATTTATAAAAAATAAAGATGACAAAACAGAGGAACTATTTACCAACTAATATAATGGAACAAACCAAAACATCGTATAGGACACCAGTGGTGTAACTAGAGTTGATTCATGGGGGGTTAACCCCCCACCAGCCAACCACTCCAACATATTACTCCCTTCAAAAAAGATGTCTCGTGTAATAATAATAGGTACAATATATATTATACTATAAATCGTGTAGCTTCAAATTAAATAAATAGATTATAATTTTTTATAAATGTTATTTTGAAAGTTATAAACGTTATTTTTGGAAGGGCAATCAAGAAATAGCTTTTAAATACAAGTAACCCTATTTATTGTTTACATTAACTTACTACACTTAATTGCATAGGGAACTTTCTAGACCCATCCAGACTTTAATTCTAGATTCTAAGAATTGTCTAAATTTTTCTTCTCACATTTGCTATCATATTGTTGCTGCTAGATGCCGCTACTGCAGCTATGATAATATAATTAATTGTAAATAGACAGTATTACGATTTGGTTTGTCATTTTAGGGTATCTTTTATTCATTAAAATAACTGTGTTTGCACTTTCTTTGTTGTGTTTTTGGCATTATTGACTCTTACTTCTGTAATCTCACAATAATAACTTTGAAAAAGTAATATCCTTCAAATTTTTATTTTTTTTAAATTGTTACCTACAATTTTTTTTTAATTTCTCCTAACCAATGGGGGGGGTTACATCCCCAATAACCCCTCCCCGTTATGACTATGTAGGACACCGCTGAGATTCTTAACGATAATCACGGTTGGATCAATCTACAATTCCTGATACTAACACCGTTCCTTCGATTTCGAAATCTAAAAGCCATCCTGTCACTCAAAAACAACAAAGCTACAGGTCCGGACTGCATAGACGGAAAATTATTAAAACTCTTATGCGAAATGGATATTCGATTCCTTGACACACTTCCAACTCTTCATAAAATCTAACTGTAATCCCAAAAAACTGGCTGCAATCTATTAAACTTTCATCCTGACAAACAACAACCCAAAGGCAAAACATGCGATCAGTTCTGCTTAATAAGTTTAATTAATCAGATGAATAAAGTGTTCACCAAAATAATTTGTCATAAGTGCGAAACAACCATCAGTGAATTCCAATGCATTTTGCAGACGACATGCCATCATTGGATGGGATATACTTGAGCAGGGCTGCAGAGATATGAACAAAGGTGTGCATCTGTGTTATCTCGACTTGGCTAAGGCATGTAAAAATCGGTATAAACATATATTTATTCAAATGATCACAAAATGAAATATGAGGAGAAGAGGATAAGGTACGAGGGTAAGAAAGGGCTGAAAAAGTCTCGCAACGGCCCTTTCATTGTCTTTTACGCAAATTGAGTTTTGAAATAAATATTTGAAAATATACATGATCTTAAAACATGAAAAAATAACAATATAAAATTCAACTGAAAGCAAAGTAAAGGCTTCATAATGTTACCATCTTACCACTTTATCTGTTTAGCCGTTCTATTTCGGATTATTCTCATATGCCATGTCAATAAGATTGTTCCTACTCCAATCAAAGGAAGTAAAAACTGCGTGTAGTTTACTAAAAATGTATTATTCGTAAATGTTCTCTCATTAAATCCGAGATAAGCCGTTTTATCGTACAAAGCTGATGATACCTCCGGTAACAGGAGCAATACTGTCATCATCCTATAAGATAACTGCAATAATTAAAAGACTACAGGAAGCATAACTAACAAATATCTGAAAAAATGGGGACTCAATACAAATACTGACAAAACCGAAGCTATAATTTTCACAAAACGAAGACCTATACTCCCCTCTACCATACTACTTAACAATATCTCAATACCTATATCAAACCATATTAAATATTTAGGAATTTCTCTAGACCGCAAACTACTATTCAACAATCATATCAATAATAAACTGAATAGCGCCGCAGAATATTATACAAAATGTATCCATACTTTAACAAAAAGTCAAAATTATCTGAAAAAAATAAAAAAATATTATATAAGGGAGTCATTAGGCCCAGTCTGGAGTTTAGCTAGCAAAACACACATTAACAAAATACAGATATTTCAAAACAAATGTCTAAGAATCATAAAAAACTATCCAATATATACTAAAATCACCAAAATGCACTAAGAACTGGACATCCCAACAATACAAAAATTCATACACCAACAAACCCTCAGATTCTTCACCTCATGCCAACTTTCAGACAACACACTCATACGAGAAATAGGAAATTATACAAAAACAACAACACAAAAATACAGACACAAACGAACAAAACACATACTATTATAAATAATATGCATTTTGTATTATATTATACATAAATTTTGTCTTAAGTAAATCCTTTGTACTCTCTTTTCTGTTGTTTTTTTTTTAAATTTTACCAACAACAAAAACATATTAATCAGTAACCGTTGTAATGTGAACTCATTTTCATTGTAAGGGATTATCCCACCAATGTTTTTAAAATTTGTACATATTTTAAAATAAAAGGTACTAGTACATTTAAGGGCCTGCTGGCATCAGCGCGCTCTGGTGACGCGTCTCCTAACCATCTCCTACTGTTATAGTAACCTTTCTTTGTTTTGTTATTGTTTATGTCAAGTTCAACGTGAATCTGTTTTTCATTATTTCCTTTAATGCAACTACACTGGCTAACACCCAAACAATCGAAAGGCTATGGGGATCAGTGAAGTGGGGAAACAAGAGAAGAAGAGGCACCAGTAGAGATAATATAGACTCTTACTTGGCGGAGTTTATGTGGAGAACCAAGTTAGAGGGAAGAGATCCTTTCGATGCAATTTATGAAGATATTGCTCTTTTTAATGAGCATTGTTTATAATCAATCTTTAATTGTTTATCAGAACATAATATTTTAGATATTTATATTGTATTCATTAAATAACAATTTTTAACTAAAAATGCCCGGCAAATCTTTTCTCTTTAAAATAAAAACATTGAAAAATGAAAAAAAAAATCATATTTTAGTTAAAAATTGTTATTTAATGAATACTCCTTGTAATATATGTTTTATTATTTATAGTTTAATTTTGTCTACATGTTCCTCATTTATTTCATTTCCTATAATCTGTTGTATCATTATGAAAGGCAATGCCTATTTCAAATTGATACATAACCTGACAAGGTCCAAATAGTTGAGGTAAGTGACACCTGAGCGCGCTAATGCCAGCAGGCCCTTAAATGTACTAGTACTAAATAAAAAAAAAAAAAATATTAAAAAAAAAAAAAAATTGTAACAGGAAGCTCCCTGCATTTAATGCGACTATGATTTCCGATACATCTGTAAATATCAACGGCCATACTACTCCTCGATAATTAGCTGGCGAGGGAGTAGATGGCGGATATAGGTGAGGCTCGAGTCGCAAAATGCCACCTGGCTCGAGCAAATATATAAATAATGAGCGGCACTGAGGCTAGGGAGAGCGGGCCCGCTTCGGAAGATCTACTTTGGTGGTCCGCGCTCCCCCCCCCGCTCTCCCCTCCCCCCCCCTCTCCGCTCCCCTTCTACCACTCCTTCAATCTAGTTTCTCCGGCCTGTCTAGTCCCCATTCCGTCCACGAGAGGAAAAATTAATATTTTTATCCTCCATTTCTCCTTTATCGGCGACCTAGTAGTGCTGAATAGCCTAAGATGTGGATATGAAACCTTAAAGGAACGAAGGCAGGCAAAGATGTTACCTACAATCACAGGAGGTAGTCTTCATCAGGATCAATAAGGATCAATAGAGGAAAGAAGATTGAAAAAGATTTACTAAAAATTGAAAACAGATGAAAAGCTCCTCTGTCGAGGACAAACCATGATGCAGTGTATAATTGTCGAAATCATAGCCGGCTATGAAAGGGTTAAATTGAAGAATATAAAAATTTCTATTGTTTACTTTTTTTTCTCCCCTAAGGGTTACCTCAGATTGAGGTTTCCTTCAACCGTTTAAATCGTATTTCCAGTTTCTTCATAATGCAATTGGGAAAAACCACAATGCAAAGCCTTATGTTTCAAAAAATACACCTACTTACCAGTCGACGTTTCGCCTATTCAGGCATTATCAAGACACCAAAATCAAAAAGGGGTTATGTGAATCGCATCTCGAAGAAAAAGGTGCAATACATCCCAACGATCAACAGCCCAAACAGGCTCCAAACATGAGACAGCACCCCACCACCAAGACGTTCAACATACAACTCTCAAGTTCAATTCAATTCAAGTTGTATGTTGAACGTCTTGGTGGTGGGGTGCTGTCTCATGTTTGGAGCCTGTTTGGGCTGTTGATCGTTGGGATGTATTGCATCTTTTTCTTCGAGATGCGATTCACATAGCCCCTTTTTGATTTTGGTGTCTTGATAATGCCTGAATAGGCGAAACGTCGACTGGTAAGTAGGTGTATTTTTTGAAACATAAGGCTTTGCATTGTGGTTTTTCCCAATTGCATTATAATAAATAATAGTGTTTCTTTTTGAGTTTTTGGCTCTATTTTAGTGATTCCAGTTTCTTCTATATTTTTTTCTTGTATCTCTCTCCCCTTTAGACCATAACCGAAATGGTCATTTCTGCTATTTAACATTTTTTTAAATATTTTTAAAAGCGTTGTAACTCTAAATAATAATAATGATAAATGTTTTTAAAACGATCCTCTTTTTTCACGAACTTTCTGGGAAATCAGTATTAAAGACATTTTGAAATTTTGATGACCGATGCTTTTTATTGACAATAGAAATAAGCCCGCTGAAAAATTATTTTATAAAAATACTTTTAGGTAGTTACTAAAATTGCTAACAAATTTTAGGAGTTAAATAGAAAAATTGAAAAGAGTCAACAGTTCAATAGGCTGGGGCTAATAACTATAATAATCACTGTAATACAGTTCGAAATAAAATGTAAAAAATTAAAGTATACAAATAATTTATAGTGGACATTTAAAAATTAATAAAGCCAGAATTGGTGGAAGCTAATGTAATTTAGCGATATAAACAGGTTTTATCTTATCTGACATTGATACATAAATATAAGAAAAGGTATTCCTTTCATTGATGATGAATTATTTGCGGTGAAATATAACATTAATGAATTAGTAGTCAAATTGTATCTAGTGTCGTAGTATTTTAGGTAGATGAAAACGAAAAAATGATGGATTTACTGCAACAAAATATAAGTCATTGTTTGTTTTTCACGATAAATGAACTGACGAATTCCAAATCAGTTCAGATGCATTATTTGTTTGTGTAAAGGATAAGCATTTATAAGATTTATAACATACAAATTAATTTAAACAAATTGATTCTACTTTTGGTAGAGCAATTTTCGTTGTTAATGCACATAAAATGTAACAGAAGACACATCCTATCAGTTTTAGATGGTTAAAAAAAATCGGTATTATAGCTTGATAAAAAACAAAATAATTTCTAATTATACTTTATACAGAGTAGAGTATGACCAATTACATGCAATTAAATAACTTTAACTTAAAAGTACAACGTAAAAAACCGTATATGTAAATCGCAAAGCGCATGCGTGGTCGTCATAGTGATAAGTTCGGAAATAGAGCTCTGCGAAAACTGTACTATCGATATCTACAATGAAGAATTTCGCAAACTAGAAATCGATTAGAAATACTCTTTTTTAAAAAAAAATGTCTATGTTATATTATGCATTATCAACTTTAGTGAACTATAAAAATCGATGAAAGCCACAGCGTTTTCTCTATCAAAAAAAAAATATATATATATTTCTCCTACCTTTTAATTGTTAAAAACAACGCTTAACTTTTCTACTAAACAATACCAGAAGAATCGGCCGAAATCATTTCAAAACTTGTCATAAAGTAGGAATCCTTAAAGGAACTTTATAGAGCAACTCCAGGACCATCTTACTTTTTCAGACTTACAGCCTAATCTTATTGTTCTATTATTTTCTAAAATTTTAAAATAAAACAGAGTTAATTAGCATTCAGTTGGATTAAAATTTAAACGGGAATTTAATTTTCTCAACTCGTTTTCGATTTTATAGATATAAATATTCTTATTTATTAAATAATTAAATAGGCTCAGCTATACACTATAAATTCCCACAATACTATTGACACATATTTGGAAAAGGCGGGAGTAGGCAAAGTTATATTCGAAAAAAAATAAACACCCCTTACAAAAAGTTTTGGTTCTGCTTTTACCTAATTTTCTCAATAAAAACATGTTAAAAAAATCCCGAACAATTCACTTCTCTATGGCATACTAAACCTAAAAAAACAAAAACAGATTTTTGATGCATTTTTCGACAATAAGAGAAATTTTCTCATTATTTTGATTTTTTGAAAGAATTCCGTGCTCATTCATCTTTCATTTCTAACTCTTCAAAATGTTTGATCGCGTTTCTAGCATAACAGATTTAATACCTCAGACCTTAGACCTCAGGTTTTTAAAACTCTTTTACAGAAGGAAGAAGCTGTCAAATTCCTTTAACACCAAGTTGAGTGAGGTGGAAGCGGTGCTTTTTAGAATCTGCCTAGGTGGCCTAGCTCCTTCTTGTAACTTGAAAGGATCCGTAAGGTGTGTAACGCCTTTGAAGATGGGAAGCGAGGCTCCTACCAACGTTCCGCTAGCTTCTGCCCCTACCTCCCTCGTACCGATAATTGATCATCACTTAAAAGAAGAAAAACGTAACCATTAGAATTCACCAATAAAATTTATACTATTGAAAGATGTAAAAAATATATTCATAAATAAATATATATAACCAGCCGATTTTACAAAAAAAATGCGGCAGACAACTGTTATGATCTAGATGTTTTTTTATTTTAAAGGTAATTTCTATATTGAAATCGTAAAAATTCAGACCCAAAGCCTAGAGTTTATACAATACGGGGGAAAACAAACCTGTTATTATTTCACAAATTCAGCCATCATGAGGACATACGCCGAAAATCCACACCAATGAAGATCAACTAAAGAACATTTCACATTAATCAAGGCCACTCCGAGACGTCCTATAGGAGATCAGTGGAAAACAGAATCATAAAAAACTGAAGGTAATTATTTTATTTTCAACTATGATGATTCACAAATATATACGGATTATTAAAGAGGAAAAGGAAATCATTAGGGGCCTGGATGGGGCGTAAAAGGTGAGGAGAAGAAGGAGGTGTAAAGGAAAGAAGGGGAATAAATATGTTAATAAAACAACTAGAATTACATCTATATAAATAAAAATGAATCGCCAATTGTGTTGCTTAGCGCAAAACTCGAGAACAGCTCGACCAATTCGGCTAATTCTTCTTTCCTAGATAAGAAAAAACGAAAACATTACGAGGGAAATAATAAAAACAACACTTTTCTTGGTCCCTTAAGAAAAAATAACAGTTAAGTAAGAAGGTCTATTGTTGAACAATTAAAAATTTTGTTTCATCAACTGAGTCAATTGAATACATTGTTTAAAACTGCACTGTATCTTATGCCATCTGGTAATCAATCAAATTGTAATCAGAGCTGATAAAAGTTCTGTAGGAGAACATGCGAGATGTTTCAATGCACCAGCAATCGATGAAGTTGCCATTGTAATGGTTTGAGAAAACTTGGAAGCCCTTTGTTTTAGGGAAATAGGGCAGAAGAACGTCTGCCGGGACAGCTAGTATTTAATATAAATGAAAATAAGGAACCCGAAATCTAAAGATTTTTTAATAGCAGAGCGAACCTCGCCAGGATAATATATCATTTATTATGGTCCATCGACCATTTTGACTTTGCTATGTGGAATAAATCTGAAAACAGTGACAATATCTCGCCCTTTATAAAAGAGAAAAAAAATGTCTTTCTATTCGTTTAATCTCGGGTTAATTGTAGATAAAGGCGCTGTTCGTTTCTTCGAAAACCTGCTGGAAATACAGCCGATAACCCGAGATGTTAGATAGCATTTGAAAAATTCTTCAAGAATCAAAATTATAGCTCCTCTCTACATTACTATTGTTTTATGTTCTATCTTCGGGAGATGCGGATACTTTTTAGAAGAGACGTGTTTTTAAAAAAATTGAAGAATTAATTACATGTAGTTGGATAAGAGCTTAGTGATTTTATTGGTTATGTAATTATCTATAACCGTCACTACAAACTATATACACGGTTATTGAGGTTATGTACTTATCTGTAACGCTCACTACAAACTACATACACGATTATTGAGGTTATGTACTTTTCTGTAAAGCTCAATACAAACTACATACACGGTTATTGAGGTTATGTACTTTTCTGTAAAGCTCACTACAAACTATATACACGATTATTGAGGTTATGTACTTATCTGTAACGCTCACTACAAACTACATACACGATTATTGAGGTTATGTACTTAGCTGTAACACTCACTACATACTACATAAACGATCATGGTGCTTTTGTACTTATTTACCTTTTCTTGAAACACAGATGTTAAAGATCGGTTTAGTAAAACTGGTGATTAGCATCTTTTAAAATCAACAGATCTTTTTATTGTTGATTTTTTTTATTGTGGTGTCACAAAAAAGATACTTTAGAGCTCCAGTAAATAGCAGCAACCAAATAACAATATTATTAAATAGAGATTATATTAGAACATTGTACGTACAATAGGCTCTACCTCAACAATCATGATTAAACAACCCACGCTACGATTTAGGAACGTCCAAAGCAGCTGAGCCTGTTCCTTTGCACCAGCATATCAACTAACTTCAACAATTATATATTTACTTGAAATGTAAATAAAAACTTCGAATGGAATTCGAAGATTTAAAATCCTCATGTTCCTAGTTCAATGCTCTCCACTTCCACACCAGCAGTTTCAAGCAAAAGCAGAAAAATAAAAAAAGCAAGATTTCAGATCGCAAAGAACACCATATTTGTAAATGTACATGTTTGAGTTGAAAACCAAGGCTAATATATTTCACCCAAAATTACAAATGATAAAAAGATACAACGCATCTAGAGAGGCTTTGTATAAATGTTATTTATATTGGAGAGATATATTTAACATCAATGTCCAGTTTCTAAATCGCATCTTAAGTATTCAATAATTGGCCAATTATTCAATTTTTCAATTTAGAATGCGATAGTCCATCTGGACAAACGTCTCACTTGGAATCCTCATACAAGACTGAAAAGACAAGAAACTGGTCGTCGTTTTCGCCAACTTCAACATTTACAGGACAAACACTCTAAGCTCCCAATTAATTACAAAAGACTCATTTACATGACAGTTATCAGACCTATTTGGACATACGGAGTTGAGCTTTGGGGCTCTACTAAACCATCCAATTCATCTCGTATCCAATCCTTACAATCCAAAATCCTTCGTAAAATCCTCAAAGCTCCTTATTATGCCACAAACTCATCCATCATGATCTTAATATCCCATATGTTACTGATTTGGCCCAAACTAGATAGCTATCCTTCCATGACAACCTCCAAACACACTCGAAACCGCTAGTCTCTCAACTTGCTTCCCATACAATTCCTGATAACCCTCCGAGGCGTCTGAAAAGAAGATGGCCTCGATACCATCTACTATAGAACTTTATTGGAGTGCTACCGATGGCCAGTTTCTCCACAAGTGTTTTTCATGTCATATTGTACATATTAGCAGATTTACTTATTGTAACATTATTATAGTTGTAAATATCAATAAATTAAATTTAAAAAAAAGAAAAAAAGAATGCGATAGAGGACTGTGGTCGAATGCTTAAGACATCAAGACAAGTCAATTAAGTGACAGTGTCGTCATGTGAGGCTTAAAAAGGAAGCAGAAGGTAACTGGTTCTCGGCAGCTCTGCCCTTTAGTGCTCCTTCGGAAACCAAGCCTTTTTTTCCTTTCCAGAAAATTCACATTAACAATTTCAAGGTGTTGAGAGAAGCTTTTACACCTAAAGGAAGGGTCCGGAGTCTTTTGTCCCATAAAATTGGAAGAAATCCATGAAATTTTCATTTAACGCCATGCTTAAATGGAGGGAGACAAGAGAGGTCCGAAGGTAGGCCATGGGAAAACCGAACGTTTCCAACTCAATTATCACAGAGGGATAAACCTCTATATTTTATTTATTTATTTTTTTATTTCCAGTAAGGAATGGCTAAATTTAAAATTACGAAACTTTACTATAAAAAATTATGTTCAATGAATTCCTTTTTCTTAAACGAATAACACCCCAAGAGACAATTAAGGAGTAGTGCTGGTATTAAAGACATAAAAATAAATGAATAATATAAAAGCAACAAACCAAAGTTAAAACAGGTGGAGGCATAAATCATGATAGTGGTAACTCGAACCTGGTTAAGATCAAAACAGAGAGTAGTTGCTCCATCTCATTTTTTTATTGAGCACTATATGGTGTTTCATGCAGGCATATTGAGCACTATATGGTGTTTCATGCTGGCATATTGAGCACTATATGGTGTTTCATGCAGGCATATTGAGCACTATATGGTGTTTCATGCAGGCATATTGAGCACTATATGGTGTTTCATGCAGGCATATTGAGCACTACATGGTGTTTCATGCAGGCATATTGAGCATCCATACCACTACGAGAGGTCTTGAGAAATAGATAGGAAAATATTATTAACAAATATATATATTAACATACATACAATATACATATTAATATATATTAACTGATTAAAGTTCTATCTGGGAAGGATTTTATGTTTTGATTCTCCCATGATCATGGAAATATGATATATTAATGATGATATCAATCAGATACTGGGTCCCGAAAGAATAGTTTTCAACAGACAAAAGCTATATCTGGCTAAAAGACACTATTAATACAATTTACCATAATTATATATATATTTAAAATACGCGAGAAACAAAAAATGAATTCTTGTAAAATATGTGTGTGTGTATATATACATATATCTGCGCGGGCGCGCAAGATCACCATTATGGTGACAAAAAACAAAAGTAAAAAATCAAATTTTAAAGCAATTAATGATTTAACCGCAAATCGTTAATAAAGTTTATCAAATGAAGTAATGTCTACATTAGTTCATTTGATAAACTTTATTTCAAAGGTATTTTTGAAAAAGGAGAGATTTGAATGATGAAGAGGAAGGAGGAACAGGAAAATTCTGATTTCTATCATGGCAACAAAGATTTATGAGCATATCGAAAATGAGAAGATGATACCTACGTGAACACAAGATGATACCCACCGAACAGCTAGAGTGCAAAAAAAAAAGAGGTAGGGGTTGTAAAGAACTCTTAGTAATTGATACATTTATTGCTGCGCAAGTTTCGAAAAAACAGCGAAAACTCTCTATGGCCGGGATCGATTACAGAGGCCAACAAAAAAAAAATTTTGAAAACTTTTTTAACTTTAATAGTTGATCTTTATAGATTTTTATGTCCTGAATCTAAATCTGACCTTATTGTTTTTGCATTACCCATAGTTTTCCAGCAATATGATTTGTATTATATAGTATAAACCCCTATACGGTATACGGGGGAATCAATGAAACACTATGTTACATCATAAGAATGGTTTGTATTTACAGTGGCTACTTAAAACAGTGATATAATGTGTTAATACAGGTTTCACATGTCAACTGGAGTTGGTCTATACTTTCTGACCAACAGGAATAGATTAATTTTACATGTTACCATTGCGTAATAAAACAGCCTTTAAACTAGTTTTTGATGAATTAATAAACAACCTCCAATCTTCCTTTTAGTATTCAATACCAAACTCATTCATCACACCGGGAATATCTGAGCAGTACAACCAACCAAATCGTTAAGCTCCATTTGAGTAAACAGATTAAGCTCTACATTTTCTGTAAAACATTGGAATTCTTCATAATTTTGTTCATCTAACTCCGATTGTACATCAGAAAATACTCCCGTTGGAATAGAATTTAAATCATCTGATGGTTCAGATACCGGTAAATCTACATCGTGCCCTATTGGTCGGATGGAGGGCAGAAGGTTAGGGTAGCTTATTACCTTCTTGTTTTTCGAGTTATGACCAGTAATATGGACACTGCAAAAGTAGCAATCATCGGAATGATTTCTTGGCGCTCCATATAATAGGAACGGAAAATTTAAAGGTTTTGTTCTCCTTTTTCGACCATTTCCTTAGATCTTCGACACATACATAACATACATTATGCGGGATCCAAGATTTATCCTGATCGACAAGTTTAGTTCCAAAGTATGATAGAAGACCCTTTTTTGACAAAGTCTGTAATTTTTCTTTGGTGTTTTTTAATCACAAACTCACAACAAAAAGAAAAATAGAGAGAATAGATTAATATATATATATATATATTTGTCTGTTGCCATGGGCTTCTATGATTCCCACCCCATTCTTTCCAGTGCTACTCGGTGCCGAGTCACTCCTTGAAAGCCATGTTAATCTCAGGCGACCACTTTTCCGTTTCTAATCCATTGGGTTTTTTTCTTTAGTTCACAACTCATCTACTAAATATATGATGTGACATGACCAATAAAAACCACATAACCTTTTAGTTGATAAAAGGTAATGTTAATTGCGAATTGAAAGACAAGAGCAATATTTATTTATTCAGTTCACTTCTGACGCCCACCCCCTACTTCCAAGTAGGAGAATCGATTTGGCCACCATCCAGGTACTTAATAATAGCGACAATATCCATTTTTTCCTATGGATTACTATATACTTGTGTAAATAGTAATTTAACCTTCGTTTAGCGATTATGATACTATATTATTATAGTTCATAACAATACCTCGTTAATTAAAATTCAATGTGCCTTAAAAGATAGTTTCAATATACTGCCTTCTAGTTAGCCTTAAAGTATAACTATAAAGTAGATGTATATATATATATATATATATATATATATATATTTGAATGAAATGTTCATTTCATGGTGAGAAGTAAAAAAAATAAACAATATAGCCTGATGCCAACCCAGAATTGATAGATTAATAGGCTTACTCATTAAGTTAACACACTCCCAGTCTATATCCTATATCAAGCGCACTACATTGTCGTAGATGATCGACTTTTTGTCACCCGACACCTTTCGTTTAGAAATGGTCCCTTTCGTGGCGGTTGAGAAGAGTGTTGCAGATAGATTTTTTTAGCCAGGTTAAAAACCTTTGAGCGATTCCAAAGTCTATTTCCAGTTTCTCCACAATTTCTCGTACCTGTAGCGGCCTGTCTTCTTCGAATAGAGCCTTGATATCACTCGAGTAAACCTCGGTGGGCCGATCACTATGGGGTATCTTCGAGACCAGCATCTCCAGAACGAAACATAGCAAATCAGTTTTTAGCAGTACGTTCTCTTAAGACATCGTCCATGTATACCTTAGATATCTTTCAGTGGTCCTCGGTAGCTCGGTTATATAAATAAAAAGGCGAAATATACCGAAAATGCACTTTACCCTATGCTATATTCACTATGCTGTAGCACAAACAAAACTAATCCCAAAAAAACCAAACATAGCAGTTTCAAAGAGCGGATTATGACCATCCCGGTTAGCATCATAACTGTCAGAAAAGGCAAAAAGAACTGAAGATATTTGAAGGTATTTTGAATGAAGAAAATATCTCTTATTCCTAAAGAATTCATACAAAAGACTCGACATACAGAATTATTTAGCATACAATAGAAAAGTAAACTATTCAGGATCGTTTAACATTTCTCTTGATAAACTTAGCTGCCTCTTGTGAAACACAAGCCAAACTTTTGTTTAGGTTAGGCATTTTTATTACTTGCGATTTTAATTTTACAAGCCTTTTCTCATTCCATAGAATTTCAAAAAAATCATATAATTTCCTAATATTAGCATAGATTTTATAATGCTGAGTGCGATTAAAAAGCAGGAAGAGATATAGATTAATTATTTAAACAATAAAATGAATCTCGTGCGATATTAGCCGGTCCTAAATTCGACCAGTGGAGAAAGATATCCCTTTACTCCTCCCCCCATCTCTTGATCCTGACCTTGGATGGGTTGGTTGATTTTGTAATAAGATTTCTCGTAACATTTAGAATACCACTTCAAGCATTTTAATACAACAGCACTACGTTTTCCTATGTTTTTAAACCCAATTTAATTACGCGTGTTTTTAAGTCGTTTTTTCATAATGCGATCAATGCATCAATTGTTTTATGTGCTAGTCAAAGCATAAATCAATGCACCGTTAGCAATATCCCTCATTAGGCACTAAATTATCAAACTGCAAAGTGCAAACTGATCTCGCAAACACTGAATCTAGATCTGTCGTAGCCTCAACAGTTCGATTATCAGGGAACAATTATGGACAAAAGGTTAACTTTTACTTTCCACATTGATTATGTGTGCAATAAAGCTAACAGGGCTCTGTGTACTATATATCCTTACTTTAATAGAAATTCTAAATTAAGCACAGATAATAAGTTATTATATAAAGCCTGCTTACGACCTATACTAACATACGCATGCCCAATATTTAGTTACATGTCTAAAACTAATTACCAAAATTCCAAAGCAAATGCCTTAGAATTGCTGGAAATTATGCATATTACACTAAAGTTAAAATTATGAATAAAGAATTAAGTATACCTTATGTTAATGTATTTATCAACAAACTATGTAAACAGTTTTTTTTTAAGTGTAAAAACAATAAAAACCTACTTATAAAAAACATTGGGAACTATAGAAAAAATAGTACAAAGCGGTATGTACATAAAATAACAAAACATTTATTATTTTAGGATACCAATTTCTTCTATTTCATTGTTATTGTTTATATATATGTCACTAAGAATGTATAGTTACAATTTGTGTTCACTTTATTATTAATAATTTTTTTTTCTCTGTTAGAAGTTTTTTTTATACATTTTTTCTTTCTTTGTAAATTGTGATTCTGCACAGATACATTTAAATTTGTACAATTGTTTTTAATTTGAGAATGGTCTATTTGGTACAGCATGTAATTTTGTGAATAGTAGCAAATTATACAAGAAATAAATAAATATTAAAAAAAAAAATCAGGGAACAATGAACTCCCTCTCCCGATTGTGTTTGAGTTATTCGAATCCAAATAAACTATCTGCAAACGGGTTGTTTCTTCTCAAAATTGAAGTAGCGCTCTCATCCATATTATTTGTGGGTGTGTGTGAGAGAGAGAGATAGATATATTATGATAGAGATGCATTCCTGCATATGTAGTTAGTAATATATATATATTAATAACTACATATATTATATTTGGTTATAATATATCTATATATTATATATATATATATATATATATATATATATATATATATATATATATATATATTCTTTCATTCTTAAAAAATGATGTTTTATAAATAATTCATAGTATTCTCAATATGTTATTTATTTTGAATGTTTATAAAATAAGAAAAATTAACCATAAGCATGTAAAATAATTGTAACATGGTAAAAGGTAACATTTTGTCCGCAGCACCCTCACATAAAATCTAAACACCATTGCTTTAAGCTAACTATCCTCTCTCATGTTTGCACAAACAAAAAGAAAAAACATGGCACTGTTTGAATAGTAATGAGACAATATTGTACAGAATTTCTTTAAGCTAAATAAAACAAAAATTGTTGTCTGTACAGAGAGCAATAGCGCTAGAAATAATTAACATCAAAATTCGCTAGAAATATCACAAATTAAATGCATTTCCACGAAAAATATATTTTAGAATTTATCAAATTGTCATTAGAATTGGATATTAGGCATTGTTAAACAAATTAGTTAATTCACTTTACACTTTGTTGAATTATGTTCATATAAAATTACTAAATTTACTAGATAGATCCTTACCAATAATTTCAATTGTTGTGTCGGGAAACGAGATGAGCCATGGAAGCTAAATCAAACTGCACCTGTTAAAAAAAAAAATTAACTATTTTGTTAGGTTATAAAAGTCAGTAAGGCTGTGCAACCTCAATAGCTAGATAAAAATACCTAAATCTATTACTAACATCTTATTAGGATCTCGCCAATTTCTAATGTCAACATTGAATAACGCCTTTGACATACGCATTTAATTACAAAGTGGAACTGTCTGGAATATTTAGAAACGGACACATTAATGTTCGAGGACCTGGCCGAATATTCAAAATTCTTCATCTTTAAAAATATGACTGGAATGCTTCGGGTACCCCGTGTTAGTGAGGTTTTTATTTTAAAACGTGCGCTACAAAAAATTCACAAATAATTTCTTATATAAAATACGTTTCTCTAGATTATTAAAAAAAAAATACTTTAAAAGGAAAAATAAAGCACATAAAGAATCTGAGCAACGTTACACGAAATAATTTTTCAAAATTACATTATTAATGATTATTTAATTTTATAAAATGATCCATAAGCATCATTAATCCTTCCATCGCGAGAATCTAGAAGTAAAACAGACAGCTAAGAAACCTAAATGTTTTACATAAGTAACATGACTTATAAATAATTATTTTTTTGTATAAACGGTCCTGTTTGGCAATCCTTTAGGTTTATGCCGCGTTGTAAACAGAATTCTAGCTAATGCCAACATTCAACATCATTCAGAAAGAAATATTAACTGGCCAAGGTGAGAATCGAATCCAAAACCTTCCACCCGCCACCCCATATATATATATATATATATATATATATATATATATATATATTCTTTTTTTATTTATTTATTTATGGTTCTTTATTAATTATTTAATGATGATGATGATTTATTATGAATATAAATTATAAAGCTAACGAGATCCCGATTAAAGTAATGTTCAATGAACATACTTCCCCGTGTATACCTCGAAAAATTGCGAGATCACAGGGATATAGGATCAGTGAAGAGAAAGGATTTGTCTAGCTGGAATGCGTGCCTTGGTAGCTCAGTGGTTAGAGCACCGCGCTAGAAACACGGGCGACCCGGGTTCGAATCCCGGCCAAGACATAATCTTTTCTCTTCAAAAAAAAAAAAAATATATATATATATAATTTTATTTTTATTTTATTGTGATTATTTAAATATTCCCTTCAAAGTAAAAATAATTAAATAATTAGAATAAAAAAATTATAAATATAAAATTGACGTATATCAACCAGATCCTAATTAAAGTAATGTTCAATGAACATCCTTCCCCACATACATCGCAACTAACCTTATAGTAAGGCAAAAGACGTTTGGACAAACACGATAAATAACTGCGATACACCAGTTGCTTGGAAGGAAAACGTTACGCCGATCCTGTATCAATGCAAGATATTATTGTAATACATGTTAGAGAAGAATTGGTTGACTGTAACGTTTAATATAAGGAAGAAATAGTTGGGGGTGCAGTCAATAAAAACACCTTAATAAGTGTAACTTATTTATTGTGTGCCGACGTTTCGGCCTAGAATGTAGGCCATCTTCAGGGCTAAGAGAGAGAAGCAAACAGAAAAACATATAAGAAACGTTGCAGTAACAAGCATATGGTGACAAGTAATGTAGTATGTTAATATAATGTATACATAATGTATGTTAATGTGGTACAAGTAAAGTGGAAATTAAAATAGTGACTAGATATGATGAAATAGTGAATAGATATGGTGATTAAAGATAACGAATATAAAAGTGGTTACAGAATATAATAAAATTAAAATAGTGACAGATAATAATAAAATTATAGATGATGAACATAAATTAAAAAGGTGACAGATATAATAATTAAAGAGGACGAATATAAACGTCGACACACAATAAATAAGTCACACTTATTAAGGTGTTTTTATTGACTGCACCCCCAACTATTTCTTCCTTATATTATTGTAATAAATAAGGTGTATGGCTATTATCAATAAGTGAGCATTAATGGCCCCATTACTGGCGATAAGGGAAGGGCTCACCCTGACTCGACGTGGTATGAGTATAAATATTGATAATTAAGTTTTAAGTATGCTGGGAGCTAGGATCCTGTTTAATATGCAAAGACATACACTTTGCACAAAGACATACACTAATTTTCTTCAGTTTTTTAGCAGCTTCACACTTACATACTTCTTGAAAGCAATATTGTAATATAAACTGTATTGTATAAATTAATACTAGCATAGAACGCAATTCAAGTCCTTCAGTTGAACCCATCAACCTGGATCCAGTTAATGCACCATCTCAACTGGTTTCGAAACTTCTGCGATGACGGTTCAAATTTTATTTTTATTATAAATTCTCACTCTGGATACAATGGAGCGTTAGGAAGTAGGAATGTCGTGTGGTATTTACCTTAAAAGAAGTTGGTAAAGACGCTAAACTTCAATAGCAAAAAAAAGTTTAATAAAATTAATTTGTAGCTATATGTAGGGGATAGGCGTACAAAATGGTATAGGCGGGTATGGCAAATGGCACACCCACTTTTCTCCGAAATTAATTTATAAGTATTCTGGCATACTAGTTTTCAAATTGGCATGTAAAGAACCGCTTTTTAACGGTCGCAAACAGTGGCGAAGCCAGTCACGTCCGTTGGATCGTGTGGTGCGGACATGCGTTTGTTTTATTTTTGCAGTCACGAGTTTTACTCAGATAGAATATGCTTCTCGTAAAAGTAATTATTTTTTTATATTCATTCGTTTGTATTAAGCGTTAACTTATTCTAATTTTACTAAATAACTTCGAGAATGCTTTGAAATCTCAAAATTCTAGTTACGTTTTTAGTTATTCTTTTCTAATGCTGGAGGTTATGAAGTGGACAAAATGACATACACCTTGTTCGGGTAAAATAGCATACTATGTCATTTGACCCACCTTTTTTCTTTTTTCACATAATCGAACATCTATCAATGCCTCGCAAGTATTCTAGGAAAACAGATCGACAGGGTTCCAACTCATTTTCAAATAGGTGCAATACTCAACAAAGCTTTAGGTGCAATACAAAACAAAGCTTTAGGTGCAATACAAAACAAATAACTAACATGAACGTAATTCGTTCATTTCTATTTTTTATTAGACATCTATCAGTAATGGATTTTATGCTTTATTTCACTAAACAAATTCACTTCTAGCTCTTCACTAATTTAGGTCAGCTGAGAGATACAATCGTTAAAGCACGTTTTAAAAAACGATATCGAACGTATCAGTCTAAAAGTAAAACAATTATAAAGTTGAGAAACCTCATTAAGAAGAGTAACAGTAAAAATTCAGGGTAATACTGGGCATACATTCAATTCACCCGTCAATACTTGAATGACTTAAAATTAAAATATTTATTAACACAAGAGAACTGGTGGAAGAGGCAGAGGGACCGATTACATAAGGATTTTTTTCTTTTTATTCAGTTCAACATTGGGCATTGAATCCGACCTGGGGATCGGAAAGAACTGGAGATTTATAATAGGAAGAAAATGGACCAAGTAGAGGTCATGAAAATTCTCTTATATAGGGAGAACTTTATATTGTTCTCTCTATACAAGAGAATTTTCTTCATCTCTACCCGCATTTCCTTCCTCATATATACAAGGCCAACTAATATTATACTACGGGGATTCATAATAGTGTTTCTTTTAGTATAATAAAAGTTACACACATGATCTTATAACAATATACTTGCGTAAAGGCACGTGTATTGTATAAAACTGGTGCCGATATGGTAACATTTACTATCCACTAAGCTTGGCCATGGTTAGCAAGTCAATAGGTGTGGGTGTGTTCACTTAGCTTGTTAGTCGTAGCTTGTTGGGGCAAACAACGAAAACAAAAAAAGAGAGTCGCCATCTATTTCTCTCTTACACAGCACGTCAAAGTTGTATCGGATTAACATTTTTTAGCAACTTAAAAAATCGGAATTGCATGTTCTTTTAGTTACATTGTGCCTAAAAAAATGTCGATCCGCAAAAAAAAAATTATCTTGCAAAGCATATAAAGCAATAAAGCAAATTATCTTGACATTTTTCGTTTATATAATTTAAATGGCACAACCTCTAGTATCGTATAGAAATAGTTATGATTGCAAAACTGAGACATCATTCAAACATAAGATAAGATATATGTTTATAGATATTTTTATGTACGTGTGTGTGTGTGTGTGTGTGTGTATATATATATATATATATATATATATATATATATATATATATATATATATATATATATATATATACATATATACACACGTATATATTATATATATACACATATTACATATATACACGTATATAGTATATATTACGTATATATATATATATATATATATATATATATATATATATATATATATATATATATATATATATATATATATATATATATATACACACACACACACACACGTACATAAAAATATCTATAAACATATATCTTATCTTTTGTTTGAATGATGTCTCAGTTTTGCAGTCATAACTATTTCTATACGATACTAGAGGTTGTGCCATTTAAATTATATATATATATATATATATATATATATATATATATATATGTGTGTGTGTGTGTGTGTGTGTGTGTGTGTGTATCCGTTTCTACTTTTATTGCTATTATCTATATATACTTATTAAGTAATAATTTATATTTATTATAAAACAACTAGATAATTAATTTAAGCAAAAATATTTTCAAACGCTGACATCAAATTTCAGGAAAAAAATATAAATATATACAGCGTTGATGATTTTAGAAAGAATACAGTCTAAGGATTATCTTAAACATATGATACAATATATGAATATATGACTAGTATAATTATTAGGGCGATAGAATATGTAGAATAATATATTGATAACTAAACTAGAACCGGACTAACGTCAAGCAATGACGCATTTAATGTCCTCCAACTGAAGCTTATCAATATTCAGGGCAATGGCAAAAGGTGACAACGATACCTGATATTGTTAATAATGTCTTCATTAATGAATATTGCTAATTGCACTATGGAGAGCACCCGAAATACTCAACAAGTAAGAGCGTTCAGAATTTTCCGATCATATGTTGAATATTGTATCATATGTTTAATATAATCCTTATACTGTATTTTTTCTAAAATCATCAACGCTGTATACATTTATATTTTTTTCTCTGAAATTTGATGTCAGCGTTTGAAAATAGTTTTGCTTAAATTAATTATCTAGTTGTTTTATAATATTCCTTTTGAACCGTATTTAAATTCTGCGTCAAACAACGTTCAAAATGTGTACAGATCAGAGGTGTAGTCGTAGTCGGGGTTGGGGCGAGTACACTTGGAGAATATCGAATTCTGCATCCTTTGAGAATATGTTTCAATTTGGATCTAAAATAGATTCCATATGCATTTTATTAACACTAGATATACCAGCTGTTTACGTATACCTATTTGTACCAAACCAGTCAAAATGACAGGTGCATTAGAAATAAGGCTTATTGTGGTTTCCAGTCTATATTTACTCTTAAAAAGGATAAAAATAAAGTTGAACAATATTAAGTATAATAGATAAATGGATTTATAGACATTGACAAATAACAAAACATTTAATTGTTTACAGTTTGTAGCTCACAATTTCTACATGTGTAGATTTTGCTGCGTGTACACTTTCCGCATAGACTTTTTTTGCATTTATTGCAAATATTTGTAGTTTTATTGTCGTGTGCATTTGTTTAGAATATTTTCGCAATCACTGTCACTTGACTGATCTATATTGTCTTCATCAGGAATTTCCTCGTCGTCACTTTCGATAATAGCACTACTATTATCACCATCACAATCACATAATTCACTCTCTACATCTGAACATTCCTGAGGTATATTAGTTGCATTTTCTAAATATGTAGAAAGTTTTGCTTTTTTTGACATTTTTTGGGGCTCACAATCACTATAAAAACTTTGTCTATAAGAAAAATGCTGCGAGTTGAACAAAGCTAGAAACAAGACTGAACATGTCTAGAGCATTTACAAAACAAATGCTTATCAAAACGACGTCATCAACACAATGACGATAGTGAAAGAAAACAAAAGACGATAACGAAAGATACAAAAGACGCTTCTGTGCTATATGTACTGCAACGGTCTCATGATTCTCCCAAAATCATACATTTTTTCATAAAAACACAACCTGTCATTTTGACTGGTACTGGTATAAATGCCAATAACAAAAATTATATTTGTTACTAATGTATAAAAAATAACATTAACTTTATAAAACGTGTTCTCTAATTATAGCAACAAAAGTCATAAATTCATTTGTGAAAAAAAAAGTTTTACTTTGTAGGAATTTTGAATTGAAATTGCACGACCAGTCTAAATGACTGGTCTGGTAAATCTAGTGTTAACCACCAAGTCAAGCATTTTGGTTAATAGAATCCTATTTGATTGTTACAAAATAACTCATTTGTTACTTCCAGTTCATTTGAAGTAAAAATCCAGCTACAGCTAGTTTTGAAGAAACTTAAATTTGGAGCATGTTTTCTAGGAGTTTATTATGTTTTTGAATATTCACAATTGCTACTAATATTTTTTTTTTAATCATACGGGGCGTAATGTTAAGTTTGCGTTAAATAAACAGATCACAACCTACGCATAACCTTCATTTTTTTTTATCTGATAGTATTTTGACCGTCATTATTAATTATTAATTAATTATTGGCCGTGGCAATTTAAGAGAGTAATTGTTAACATTAATTATATTACGTATTTTACTATACTTCCAAATGTTTGTTAATACGTTCAATTCTTCATGAATTTTTTACTGAAATATACACATTACCCATTATTCCGCTCTTCTTCATGATATAATTAACTATATTATAATCATAAACAACTAATTATAACAATTATGAACGATATAATCCCATGCAAACAATTTCACTACACGGTCGAAACCAGAAAAAGCACCCGACGAATGGATTAATGTCAATAATATTGCATCATAAATGGCGTTTCAACAGCTTTTAGCCAAGTAATAAAGAAACCAATCTTTGCATAGAAAAAAAAAAACGAATAAATGTTATTTAAAATACATAATTTTCATTTTAGAGAAGAGTTGGTCGACTGTATCTTCTAATTTAAGGAAGAAATAGTTGGGGGTGCAGTCAATGAAAACACCAAAATAAGCATAACTTATTTATTATGTGCCGACGTTTCGGCCTGCAATGTAGGCCATCTTCAGGGCTAAGAGAGAGAAACAAACAGAAATATATAAAAACGTAGCAGTAACAAGAATATATAAAGTGGTACAGGAGTGGAAATAAAAATAGTGACTAGATATTATGAAATAGTGAATAGATATATGATAAATAAGAAAGAATATAAGACTGGTTACAGAATATAATAAACTTAAAATAGTGATAGATAAAAATAAAATTGTAGATGATGAACAGAAATTCTAATAGTGACAGATAAAATAATACAAGAATAAGAATATAAAATAGAAAAAATACATGTCAAGAAAGGATAAAATGTAAACAATAATATAAAGGGAAAGAAAAATGAGGAGGTAAACGGAAAGATACAAAAAGAGAAGATTAAAATATAGAAAAAGGGGGGTTGAGTATGAAGGATTTAGAAAAAACTAGTTTAATTATAGATATGGATAAGATACCAGACATGAAGGGTTACATAGGTAAAGTGTAATATTACATAATAATAAATAAGTTATGCTTATTTTGGTGTTTTGATTGACTGCACCCCCAACTATTTCTTCCTTAAATTTTCATTTTAAAGTTTTGAAAAAAAGGAATGCTGCTGATTGGGAAGAAATAAGTTTTTGTTCAACTTATAAAAACCCTTTTCTCTATTTTCCCAAAGAACCCGTTACAAGTTCACATCATGAAAAAAAATTATAATAATCAATTATGGCAATTAATCCCTAGAAATCTTTATGTACTTTTTTTTGTGACATCCTATATTTACCATTTGGTTATATTTTGGGTCGATTTTGGGGAAGGATTTCTTATTTCACGCTATATTATATATTCTTAATTTATAAAGATCGGGAATTGTGTATAAAAATGATGGACGGAACAATGAATGTTGGAATTTGAGGAAAAGGTTGGACGAGTTGCCAAGTTGGAGGGGCGCCAACCAAATTTAAGCTGTTTCTCATAACAAGAGGTTAGTCGGGAAAGAATAGTATTGCTGTGATGAACAGCAATTTAAAAGTAAATGATGTCTCCGTCGTAAACCAACCACTTCCTGTCCTCCTGTATCGTTTGATAACATCCAACTGATTCCTGTAGAATCCAGGTCCGCTACTTAGGACTACACCTTGACAAACGCTTAACTTGGAATCCTCATACTAGACTGAAACGAAAAGAAACAGGTCGCCGTTTCAGGCTACTTCAACATTTACTAGACAAACGCTCTAAGCTCCCAATTAATTATAAAAGGCTCATATGTATGTATATAAAACAATCATTAGACCTATCTGGACTTACGGAACGGAGCTTTGGGGCTCCACTAAGCCATCGAATTCCTCTCGTATTCAATCCTTACAACCCAAAATCCTTCGTAAAATGCTCCTTACTTTGTTATGAACAAAGTAATCCATAATGGCCTTAATGTACCGTTAATTGCTGATTACTACCACTGGGTAGTTTCTCTACTTGTCTGTGTCTCTGGAAACGATTTATCTTTCATTATATTTACTTGGTGTATTCTGTATACAGTTGTAAATTTCAATAAATATATTTATTTTTTTTAAATTGATGTAACTGTATATGGAGCCAGTATATGTTTAAATCGACGTAGAGATAGAAAATATAGTTCCCTTGTAAGTGAGAAATAAGGCAAACACAGATGACGTAAATTACAATTTGTAAAACGTTGCAACGTTGCTAACCTTTTTATTAGTATATATTACTTTATTTCTTAGTTACATTACTAATTACATGAATTAGAGACTTGGTCCAGAAAGAGTTCAAATAAAATGAGATATATTTTCACGATATTGGGTTGTCACACATGAAATCACCGTTTTTAGAACCGGGAAGAAAATAAAAATTTGAGATCAAATCTAACATATTTTTATTCAAAGTATTTACCATCATTTTCGATACACTTCTGCCAACGGCTTACCAAGTTTTCTATCCCATATTTGAAAAACGTTGAGTCAGGTGATGAAAGGAATTCAGAAAATGCATTTTTAATGTCTAAATCATTGGTAAACAATTTTCCTCTCAAAAACCTTGTCCAAACTCCGAAAAAAGTGGTAGCCTGTAGGGGATAGATCAGGGGAATATGGGGGGGGGGGGTAAGACTTCATAGCCCAACTCCTTTAATTTATTCACTGTCTGTATTGAACGACGAGGTCGGGCGTTATGATGAAGGAGAATAGGTCCTTTCCTGTTTACCAGTACCGGCTGTTGCTTGATCAAATTTTGATGCAGTTGGTCAATTTCTTGGCAGTATGGTGTTTAATCAATTGTTTTTCCCTTTGATAGAAAAGAAAAATGATCGGCGTCTAACCATTGACCAGATCGGCGTCGATTGTCATACATGATTCATTTTTCGTCAACATATTAAGCGGCCGAGAAATGGTTCGTTTCTTAGACTGCTCAACGTTCTTTGAGCTCGTGTGGGACCCAGAAATCGAGCTTTTTGTCTTTCCGATCAATTTTAAGTGCCTGGAAACTGTCGCACGACTTGTGCCTAGCTCTGACGCATATTCTCTGACTGTTATATGAGGGTCTTCTTTCGGAGAATTCTTAAGATCTTCGTCCTCTGTTGATGATTGAGCCCGTCCACGGGGCACATTTTGTAATGTCGTATCTCCTGAGGAAAATTTTATAAACCAACGACGGATGGTTCTTTCATTGGCACTTCCTTCATCAAACGCATGATTAATATTTCTTGGGCAGCGGAATGACCGAGTTTGTACTCATAAAAAAAAATCATTCGGAAATTGCGCGTTTCCTGGCCACGGTTAAAATTATACTAAAATCTGTATGCCTACTTGGGGAAAAAACAAACACAGTTTGCAAATAGAGGATTAACAAGTGTTTATTACAGATAGTAAATATTTTGCTAGGAATCAACAGCCAACGCTTTAATCCTCTATAAAGAATACGATTTAAAAAATCGGACATTTCATGTGTGACAACCCAATAGAAAGAGGACTGTAATATACTGGTATAATGGATGTAATAATATGGCTCAATATGTTATTAAAACTAATGGCCTAATTAAATAATTAGATAATTAAAAGTAATTAAAATTAAAGGCATTTTTAGATGAGTCGGAAGATGGCTTAATATTGCTGATATTTGGTTGAATATATATGCCTTATTAATTAAGTATTATAATTTTTACTATAATTAATAAACAAATATTTCTTTTAAGCATTATGGACTTTAAAACCAACAACAACTAACCAGTTTAAAATTCTTTTAAGAAATTTTGCGCCTTCGTATAGGAAAAATTGACTCCGATCCCTTTCTTAGCATAGTCACAGTCATAGCTAGAATAAACAATATCCACCGTGGACAAACACATGCTGTGAAGCACTTTGATATAAAGAAAATGAAAAATCCGGACGTACAACAGTGATATATGGCGACACTGGACCGGAACCTTTCTGAAAGCCCCTCAAAGTAGGACATAAACGAGGAATAGGAGAGATGTTCTTACCCAAACACCTGAAGAAGTTCTGTGGATAGAATAGAAGCAAGGGCACTGTGGTTTGATGGTAAGTGTAAAGTTGTCACAGAATCGAAGAACGTGATACACCAGGCGATGATCAGCAGAAGGGTACGCCGTACTGCGGAAGAACTACACAGCGCTACAAGCATCACCATCATCATCACTGGCAATACAACCCGGTACGGTTCTTGGCCGCGTCAAGTCGTCGCCTCCATTCTTCTTTGTCCTGCCAGGCTCTAATGTAAACTAATTTCTGGACATCGTTTTCGACCTCGCCTTCCCATCTCACTCCTGGCCCTCCTCTGTTTCTCTTTCCATCCAAGTACCCAAATAAAAGTTATTTGGTTTGCGAGCCATCGTCCATTCTCGGATTTAAGGACTGCCCACCGAAGTCTCTCGATTCTTATGAATCGGGTCACGTCCGGTCCTGATAAATCTGGTAGAGCTCTCCATTATGCCTAAGCAAGTACAATCACGCCGGAAGCTTTTCAAGCAAAACCCCTCTACATGTGTCAAAACAAAAAAGGAGGCCGCCAAATGCACAAGTCAAAGGTTTTGAAGAATAAACATACATATTTCACATTAGAAATCAATTAAATCAGTTACATTTTAAGGAATACAGAATATACAAAAATTATTATGCCCGACTTCATATGCGAGAATGATATAAAGAAAAATATCAAAAAGGACAGAACAATATTGGGAAAAATAATGTTATAAATAATTTCCGGTGCAATCCTGAAGATTCTGCCTAAATTGATGGTTAAGTTTGTTGTTTTTTCGGTCAAATAAATAATCCAAATTTTGGAGAATTTTATTGCGAAATATATATTATATAAAAAAGTAGAAAGGTATCCATTTTTGTGTTTGTGATGGTTGAATAACGGTCGGACACAATTATACTGTTGACTAGGTCTGGGAGAGGCCCGGCCTTTCTGGGGCCACCCAAGCTCTCCCAAGTGGGCACCTCAGCTCACCTTTCACCGGGGGCAAACCTGAGGAGAAACCAGGAGATGTAGAAATAGCTTCTTCCCAATCGGCCATGGGGCATTTCCACTTTATGATTGGAGGCTCCTACAATATAATAGTAGCAACCAACCCTTGAGACAAAACGCGCATAAAAAATGAATTAGGACAAAACTCAATTAATGATTTACTTGTTTTTTTAGCATACAGTTGTTAATTTCAATGAATACATACAAAAATGCAACAATACAAATATATAGAATATGTAAGAAGTTTCTACTTATCACATCAGATATAGATTATTTTTAAAAATAATATCTAACCAATCATTTGCTTATTGTATTTTAAATAAACGGCTGTCAATTTCAATAAAGAAAACTTTTAAAGATGGAACAAAACAAGGCTAACGGAGAAATATTTAATTTTTGTTTTTAGCATTGTTTTAAATTTCTAAAAATATAATTTTATAAATCATTTGCTTGTTGTATATTTAGTTTATTACAGAAGAGAATTTCAATAGATTCATTTAAAAAATAATTGAAACATAAGTTAAACAACCTGGATGATTCTAGCACTCGACTCAATGAACTTCATCCTTTATAATAGTTTTTATTAAATAATATTGAATGAATCACAATTTGGAGTAGGCGACTGGTAATTATATCCTACCACCTTCACAAGTATTTCCTTATAAGATTCAATTTCAATTTGACTATTCCTGAAAAATTGCATCTATAACATGAAGCTTCAGGTGCCCTCTCAATAATACTAGAAGCAACATGTAATACAATATTAGTTTGTATAGTTAAAGGTTGTTAACAAGAATACTTAATAGCATTAATTGGCATAAAAACATACACATTTCCAATTATCTAATAAAATTTTAAGGTTCACAATACAAGTAAATTTTCTAATATACTAGTAAACCATAAATTAGGACAATGATAAACGAAACGCATCTATAAAAATCATCCAAGAACAGTAAAAAGTACTGATAAAGATCTAAGCAGTGATTAGAGAACATAAACGAAAAGATCCACAAATTATTTGATAAAGAAATTTTCAAGTAGAAAATAGATTGTGAGGCAAGTATACATACACTGAAGGTTTAAATGAACAGGAAAACCTTCAAAATTATTCCGAAACAAGAATATAAAATATTAAATTAAAAAAATAAAAATGATTTAATTTTTTCTGAACGCCAACAATAAAGTGACTTAATATAGTGTATTTGTTATATGAAAAGTAAAATGTGTTAATATATATCCCTAAAAACATATATATAAGTTTTAGAGAATCATTTTACAATTGTGAAACACAAATATTTAGTTAGTTCAAAGGTAATTTTTAATGGTTAATAGTTAAATGGCACTCAGGTTTTAATTTGGTAATAGAATTACCACAATACAAAGCTATGTGAATCCTAGGGTTGTCACCATTTTTATAATTGCATTAAAATTGTCCAAAATAAAGAAAACATAACCAGTATAAGTTGTATATGTTACATGCTTGGCCTTTGAGCCCGACTATATAATGTTAAGTTTCGCTTCTTTTTTTTTTTTTAGATTGCACAAAATTTGAGTTTATTCATTATCTAACGCCAATAATGCAATACCATAACTGTTAAAACAAAATTTTGTATTTTGTTTTGTTCAAGTTGTTATCTTATTTAGTGGAATCGGGATAGCAATCCAACTAAGCCATAATACGAAATTTCATCTTTCTACGGCAAACCGTTTCTGAGTCGAACATACAGAGGAAAGTCGAAAGACGTCAGGTCGAAGAGACTAGACAAAATAATTGAGGGCTGGTTAAAATGGATATAACTTGAAATCTGGAAATGTTTGCTACAACAGTTCTGCGTTGAAGGAGGTAAAAAAATATATTGGTAGGTATAATTATTTGTTAAGAATACTCTCAAACATACAAATAATAATAATTATTAAATTGTTTATAATAAGGCAATATAAGGGTTGATAAAACTTAATATAGAAGATTAGTATAGAGACTTGTTGAATTGGCGAGGACAAGAGAGGACGCCTGTATTGGGCCTCCCTGGCCATCTTCACCATATGGCCGTCCCCCCGAGTCAGGGCAGTTTTTTATTCTTTTTTTATTTCTTCTTCCACAACGGTCCTTTTCCTTCGGAATACAAACCTATATGAATTGACATTCCTTTTTTAAATGTATCAGAGGAGTGTATGATGCTTGCTAGTAAGGACATTCGACAGCTATTATTATATTTAAAAATATACAATAAGGATATATTACCTGTTAATAAATTATATCATGACCCAAGATTTCTCTTACCAATATAGCAGAATAAAGTATAACTTTTAAAAAATAGAAAATAATAGTTTACAGTGACTAATACATAAATGTCTGAAATAAAGTTTTAATAACGAGAAGAAACAAAACTAAATACTGTAGAGCTGTCAAGTATAAGAAAAGTTTAAAAAAGTAAAACGTAAAATAAAAATGGAAAAAGTAAAATAAAAATGCAGAATATGGAAGGCAAATCGCTAAAAAATCAAATAAAACTCTTAATGGTAAAGCTGGCTCTACATGATATTACCAGCATAACATGTTTCGACCCATCGTGTAGCCGTTGATTCAACCTTCCTGCGTCCGATATCCAGCCACGAACGTTAGCTTTGCAACATTATTCCAAGTCGGTATTTTGCCTCGAGTACAAGGGATGCCTCCAAGTTTCCAACCTGCCGCTGTGGAAACCATTGTTCGCTACAACGTGAGATAGAGGAACTCCCTCCGGGATGTCTAAGCTCCCTTACATTACATATATTCATATATATATATATATATATATATATATATATATATATACAGAGGAAGGATGTACTCCAAAGACACAGACGCAGAGAAGTTTTCCAACCTCGTAGAAGACATCAGAAAGGGGCGACTAAAATTGTTCTGCCACATCACCAGATTCCCACAGACCAGACTCAACACTAGAATGCATAGATACATACAATGGCACAAGACTACTACACCAGGATGACACAAGTCAAAATTGATCTGGAAAAAGCTCAGGTAGACTCAGAGAATATCAGTAAAGAGCATTCACTACCCCAAAACGAGATCGGACTGAAGAAAGGAGGAGGACCTTCAGTGAAGGAATGGAGGAGTGCTGGAAGAACAGGAACAACATGTAGCCATGAATGCTTCGCGTGGTCTGATAAAAAAAGTCCGCGTATAACAATGGCATAATGACTGTGTGCATGCTTCAAAATAGCAAATGACCAATGAATTCCCTCATAATTATTCCCAAACACATATCGTAATTAGAAGATAATATTTTTTAAAGTGAAACTTCTATTCTATCGCCCCAAAATTTTTCGCCCATCTATCAGCATGTCGTGCTTCAGCTGGAGAAGGGGACAAGTGGCAGGACAGGAAGAAAGGCGCATGACAGGACAGCCTAGGCTAATATGGCGGCGCCCAGTCAGCTCACCGTGTAGCATTTATATTCTCACTTATTCCTGCAAGTGTTCCGCGGTATTTGGGTATTTTGATCTGTGTGTTAATGTAAATGCATTTATTTACTTTATCGTCAATTTTTTAATGTTCATTAACTTTAAATAAAATTTAAAAAAAATTAAATAAATAAAAACGATTTGTTTACAATTAACAAATCTCTTCAAAGACTATAAAATACATTTATCAGTGTGTATTAATTTTAATTCTGATATATAATAACATATTTAATTATTTTTATACTCTAAGGCGTAATAGCTTACAACACCTGTATTGTTATTCTAAAGGGACTTGTCCTACAATAAATAAAGGCATTATTATTATCTTGTTTTTTTTCTCGGTTTCTACCAGAGAATGGTCCAACCCAGACATAAGTAAGTCATATAATCATAAACAAACACTTTATTGTTAATATCCCTCTTATATAATATTGCTCTTACTTTTTGATATGCATTTATCATCTAAATGATTGTATTAATTATGTATTCCGTACTCTAATACGCAAATTGAAATTAAATTTTATAATTCAATATTTTTCTACTATTGATTTCCCATTTTTTAATCATTAAGTTAAGATTAAAAACGCAATTTTAATACCCTAAATCGAATAATTTTCCAACTTTTTTTAGTTAAATGCCTACAAACCGAAAAAAAGTTTCACTTGCATCGTGGTTTCATAAAACCACACAACTTGTTTTTAAAATATTGTTTCATTCAAAAATATGTATTTTATAAATAATTTAATATATCATAACATTTTAAAAATGCATTTATAAGTATTACCTTAAACAAATAATAAACAAAAATAATATTTTGGAATTAAATAAAGATTATCAAATAAATAAATAAGAGAAAATCCGATACCGACCTAACAGCTAATAATAAGAGAAAATAATGATACTTTTATTCATAAAACACTAAGTAACAAGTATTTTAAATATTACCGCATTATAGTCATACTATCGATAAAAAATATGTTTATTTTTTTAAATGGTCAAATAACATAAAAAATAAATAAAATTTAAAAAAATATAGTATCAGGAGGAGTTGATAAACTGGACACAAGCCATTACACACACAATGAGATTCTCGTCCAAGTCGACAATCTACAAGCTACAGGCTACAGGCTACAAGCTACAAACCCTACTAATTCCGTTAAAAAAAAATACTCTTTCGAAAAACGAATTTATGCATTTTATAACTGAAATGTTCGACAAAAATGCTTAAAAAAAAAACTTACAAAAATTTTACAAACGTTGTTAGACAACTTCCGATTTATTTTTTCAGTCCATTTGGGAAAATTTTATTAAATATGTTAATACTTTTAATATATTTAATTAATATATAAAATAAATAATAATATAAAATAAAATTGCACTTGATAATTGTCATCCATGAGTCTGAATCTGTGATTATAATGTAGATACTCAATATATACTGAATATCATCAGGCTGTTCCGCGAATAGTTATTTTTAAAAATATGGAAATATAAATTAAAATTGAATTTACAATTTAAAAGTTCGAATAACTTTTTTTTTTAATTTTCATGAAAGGACAATTTTATTTTTTTAAATATTCGATCAAATATATCACAGGCCTGCAAAAAATTGTTTTGATTTAGTTAAACGATCTTTATGTAGTTTTTTGCGCTGATTTAAAAAATGGCATTGGTTTTTTTTCTATCACCCAAGGTTTGCCTACAAAATAAAGTTGAAGTTTTTGGAAAAAGTTCAAAAAAAGGAAAATTTTGGATTTGTTTTTATTATTTTAACATGAAGTAAAAGCAAAAAAACAACGATACATAGCTAAGATGTCTTTGTAAAAACGTTTTCTTTTTCCATCAAAGCTTCTTTTGGTACTTTTTCGGCTGCGTTCTTGTGAATTTTCCATTTTGAATATCCAACAGTAGCCTGCCATTCATGTTGACATTCCATCCACCTTGGTATCCGCGCTCTATTTCTTTTATATCTTGCTGAAATAAATATGTTTAAATATAAATATGAACAAGTTCTCCATTTCCTCACTTACAGCCCCAAGATGTTCTGGAAACTAGTCCAGATGTGAGTGAAGGAAATGAACTTTGACACTCATGTTGCCCAACATTTAGTAGTTTTGTAACAATTCAACAATCAAAGTTTTGTAGTTTGAGTCTTTTTTGTTTCCAAGAAAGCCTGTTACAAGTTTAAATGAATTCCAGGCATTTTTTTCTTCCATTTCCATTTTAGTGGCAGAGCTTTCATCTTTTAAGATTTCTGATGTCAGGCCCAACAAAGACTCCCTCTTTCAGCTTAACATCGGATATACCAGGAAACTGTTCACAAGGATACTTGAAACACTCTCCTTTTTTGGGTAATGCAATCACAAACTGTTTCATTAGCCCCCATTTTAATATGAAATGGCGGAAGTAAGATCTTTTTAGGGTCCATTAAACATTGTCTTTCAACATTTTTAACACCACGAATAAGAGTCTATCTGATTGGCCACGTCTGCTTGACATATTTTTGTTTCTTGTCACGGTTATCCCATTCACAGAGGGAACATGGAAACTCTGTGTAACCACTTTGTTGAGCTAGTAATATGGAAATAACTTTCGACCCCCCACAAATGGTCCATTTATGGTTACAGTAGCCGAGCTTATTAAGAACAAACTCAAGATTTTGTAGCATTCTTTCAAATGGACTGAGTGTCCAACAGGCACAGAAGCATATCGGCTACCAATGTGAAGAAGTACAACTTTCAAGCTCTTTTTTGATGAATCAAATAAGAAATTTTCAGGTGGCATTTTTGACTTGTGTAGGGGTGATGAAATCCGTTCACTATTTTTTCCGTAATCAGTACAAAAAATACAGTTAAACACATTAGCTAAATATGCTACAATTTTTTCATCGCAGACTTTTGTAATCATAGATGAAGGTGAATCAGCTTTCTTTCAATAAGAAAATATGTATGTAGTTTAAATTGGATATTTTTTTCCAACAGCATTAATTAATTCTTTACAAACATTAGCTGTATATAAACATTAAACAAACTAAAAACTGCCGGACATTTAGGACACGTAGCGGGCATATATGCATACTTCTTTGGACCCTTGAGTTTATTTAATGATGCGGAATATTTATATTTAATAATTGAGCGAAATGTTTAAATAGTTCCACGGTGACTGCCTACTTAAAGAAAATAAACTGTATTTTATTAACGCTTTTAGCGTTAGATACTAAGGATATTCTTCTATATAGTACGAAGCATTCATGGTATTGGGTGTAACAACCTATGAAGAGGAAAAAAAAATTCGTTAACCATTACAAGTATTAAAGCTGAAGGAGACTTTAACGATGGGTGGAAGTCTTTACTTGCTTAAATATAGTACAATTCTAGCTTGATAAAATGTCGAAAATTAAATATTTAAAAATATGTATATTTAATCACAATGCAATTCTTTTTTTTTTTTTTATTATTAATTTATTTATTGATATCTACAACTGTATTACAATAATACAAGTAAATAGGCTAAGTGATATATAATGACATGATAATGAAATGTAGAGAAACTACCCACTGGTAGTACTCAAATCAAAGTTCAAGTAAGGAGGTCACGTGGCCATCTTCTTTTCAGACGCCTCGGAGGATTATCGGGAATTGAAGAGGAAGCTAGGTTTGAAAATAGAGGGTTTGAGTGGTAATGAAGTTTGTTATGAAAGTATAGATACCGAGTTCGGGCCAAATCAGCAACAAAAGGGACATTAAGGTCGTTATGGATGAGTTTATTCTTAACAAAATAAGGAGCATTGAGGATTTTACGAAGGATTTTGGACTGTAAGGATTGGATACGAGAGGAATTCGATGGCTTAGTGGAGCCCCAAATCTCTACTCCGTAAGTCCAAATAGGTCGTATGATGGTCATGTAGATGAGTCTTTTGTTAATGCAATTCTAGCACGAAAAAATATATTTTTTCAAAATATATATACACCCTACTTACCCCAGTCGAGACGACGGTTTTTTTCGAACACGGTCCCCAGGAGCGAAACTTTTAATAAAAAAAAAACACGTTTACTGTGGAAATCACCCAATTCCCACATATATAAGCTCATTGCACACCGGGTGTGCAGCTCGCTCCTCGGAAAATGTTTACTGCAAGGAGCGGATTGAACACTGTGTGCAATGCAAGTTAAAATGAAAATTCACCATTAAAAATTGTATTAACATTTATTTCAAAAATAGTTAGATAATATAAAATCGTTATTTTTCTTTCAATAATAAAGAACAGAATGTAATGCAAAGAAATTTTTTTAAAAAGTTAAAAAAATAAGTTGAGTAATGAAAAAACCAATGCTAAATTTTGTTTTCCTGTACTTTACAGAATTCATTAGTTCAAGAAAAATCTTATTTCGAGGACATGGTGTGCAATCGGTCCCGAATGGGTTAATTCACTAGGCACTAAAATTAAATATATTAAAATTAAAACATACCCATAATAACCGATTAACAATTTTTTTTTTACTAATCGAAAATATTCAACACGATAAAGTACCTATCAACAAATATGTATTCATATAACTATTTAAATAATTAATAATAAATTATCCACCATCAAACAATTCAACTGCGGATTCAAATACATCATATTTACTTGTTGTAATATTTTTACAGTTGTAAATATCAATAAATTAATGTAAAAAAATATACATCATATAGGCATGAAAACTCAGGATTTTGAATAAGCCGGTCGTTTTTCGGGAAGCAGGGGAGCTGTCATAAACTATCTATTTATTTGTCCTGAGTGGCTTTATTTATGGGAAGCGGCAATATTTGACTACATATATTTGTTATAATAATTATAAATTAAAGAAAATATAATTATTATAATGATTTTGTAAGTGTAGTAACAGTTTAACACATATAAGTATAACAAATATTGTATTACATGTTTTAGAAAAGGGATGTGGATAGTTTATAAAGACTAATTTTGTTTTACTATTCATTCTTCTAACACTGATATTTCGACTCTCTCCCATCATCAGCTAAATTTCAACTTATCAACCCTTAAACATTTATTGCAAGAGTTCAAAAAAGAGTTGAAATTTACTTGATGATCATTGAAGAATTTACGGGTTAGGAACTTCAAATTAAATTTATTTAAAATTAAATAAAGAAAATATTGTCGCACTACTTTCACCAATACACTTACTTATAAAGTACTTATAGTTATTGTATATTGGTTATAAATTTCTGCTTTTCTTAGGGTAATTTTCCCTACAGAATTCTCAGTGCAGTGGCGGAAATATTATCTGTCATAACAATGACTGGTACCTAGCTACGAAAAGTTCCATTTTCTTTACGAAATATTCAAATAAATTAATTTTAATGATGGTTATACATTAAAAAAATACTTTTTTTTAAACATCAAAAGCTACCAGCACCATATATTGTAGATCTCGTAAAAATATCTAAAAATCTCACATTATTCATTTCCGAAAGCCTTAAAAAACAGTCAAAACAGGTAAAATTCAATTATCTACCCAAATCATTATTAATATATTTAAAAATCTTTTAAATTCAAAATTAATTAAACCTATTACTAGTTAAACCGGTATACGACCTACATTATTAAAGAAAAACCGAGATCAGGAAGAGAATCTAGGTAAATTGAAGAGTAACAAATGGTTAGATTATTTCAAATATGACACATATTCCAGCCTAAAAATATGAACATAAGTCCTTTATGAAATAAAAGATTTAAATAGGATTAAAAGTGTTTGATTTTAGTAATGGTTCAAGGATCAATCTTTCCTCACACAACAGATATTCTTTTAATTTCGATATTTTATTTCGATATATGCTAATTTCGAATTTCCACTCCTTCACACTCAATTCGAGGTTATCAAATAACAATTAAACAATATAAATAGAAATATAACTATTAAATTAAAATAAACGAAAACACGTTGAACCACCAATTCGGTGGAATTTGTCGCCAATTTCTTTTAGTATATTTAACAGATTTTATAGAAACTTGGGGTTATGTTAAACCGCACAACCGTTATTATTGGATCATATAAATAAGGAACTGGATTCAAAAATTACTCTAGGGATAATTTGGACTGCCCTCAAGATTTCAACTTATATTAGCTACCTATTGGAGTGCTACCGATGGGTAGTTTCTCCACAAGTGTTTTTCATGTCATATTGCACATATTAGCAGATTTACTAGACTAGATTATAAACTATAATCTATAATTATAGTTTATAATCTAGTTTATAATTATAATTATAAGTCTACTTATAAACTAGATTGTCTTAAATTAGATTTTTTGTAGGCGGTAAAGAGCTATCCTAAAGATAATTTTAGCAATATTATTAGTATTCTAATTGATTACAAATTTTCTAACTTTATAAATGATGACGCATTTATAAGAAATAAACGCCTAAATTAAAAAAATTAAACTAGTAGTAAATTGTCCTTCCGATATTTTAACATTTATTAGATTATTTTTGTTATTATGAAATTTTAAAAAAAATTATTTTGGCAAAATATGGTATAAAATTTAATAATAAAATTATTTTAGATGCTTTAATCTAAATCAAATAAAAAGACAAAGACTTAAGATCCGAAATTATTTGAGAATCCTTGTAGGGACCCATTCAAAATCCGAAGTGGATAAAAAGAGCAAAAAAATCCACATATCATCTAAAGCAAGACAGTTGATTTTTGGTTGGTGGAATGCGCGAACTTGAGTGAATTCCATAAAAACGTTTGAAATATTTCATAAAAGTATTATCTACTAAAACTTGAAGATTCAAGCTTCTATTTCACATACACATAAGTAATGTCGCATATATGCCAAAATATGTTGGTTTGAAAGGCAGCGAATTATAATAATGATTTGAGTAAAGAGTTAGAAAGCCGATTTTCTTTATAGAAGATGAGTTCGGGGCACTACATTAAAATATCATTATAATTTTTGATTAATAAAATAAAATTTGCACTAATAAATATTTAATACAATTTGATTTTTTATTTCTGATTGATTAACAGCAAAATACGTTGGCACGATCTAAAAACAAAACCAGGGGAACATAATGATATATAAGATGGTAGCAACTAAGAATGCCGTCATCAAAAAGAGAAAATAATTGTTTTGTTTTTTATTAAATAAACTGAATTAATGTTTTTAAAAAGATAGAATAGAATAGAAAAACAATTTTATTCTGGGACCAGGTCCTTTAAGAATAACAATATTGTACAGAAATTAATAGAAATATTTCTGGTCAAACGGCTAGATCATTGGAATACTGCAATTAAATATGAACTAAAACGTATGTTCTGATAGAGGAAAACAAAATATATAAGACAAACAATAAAATAATAGAATACAAAATTACAATAAACAGAAATTGGCTAATGTAAAAAATAAAAAAGTAGATAAGAGAATCTAATAATATGAATAATTAGTGTGGAATATTTACAGGTTTTACTCAATCTATTGTGTTGAATATAGCACATTTATTTTATTGATTAGAGAGCATCTGTTTGGGAATTAAGGAGATGTAGGAATAGTTTGTATTTGAATGTGGGTAAGGAAGATGCATGACGGATATCATTAAGATGATGAAATATTCTCGTTCCTCATGTTACAAATGACGGATATCATTTAACTTATTTTTTAGCTCTTCTTATGCAAAGAAATAAAATCCAATGCTATGCATTAACAACATATATGAAACAAAATATTACGATCCAATTTAAACACAATCAAGTATAATTAATATTGTTATTTTTTCAGCCGGCGATGTGGCTCCTTGTGCCCCGTTTTTTTTTATACGCAGGTGATAAAAAAGTTCAGAAATCTAATAAAAACCAGAGTAACTTGACAGATACAGTTTTAAAGATTTTGGGTGATAAATATTGTTTAAAAAAAAAACTCAAAGTGTATCATTTTTTGTTTTGTTTCCTATATAATTTTAAATATAATTAGATTAGTTGTAATTATCATTTTTAGAGCTACAATAAGTTATGAAATTAAACTTGTTCGTCTACCTTCATTGTTTTTCTACAGTTTTTTCGAATCGGGCGGGATGCTGAGCAAACTGAGGGAATAAAAAAGCACTCGTAATCCAAACAGATTTCGATTTTAATGTAACCGCCATCCTGAAAATTTATTGAAAGAAATAAAACAATGTTGTATTTTTGCCTCCTTGTAAAAATATTAACTTCCCCCAAAACGACGAATACACCAACCTCTACGGAATGAAATATCAATATATATATATATATATATATATATATATATATATATATATATATATATATATATATATATACATAAAATAACCAAAAATCAACACAAAAAATATTATTTACGTTCCTTAAAATAACGAGAAAACACAGGTCGGAAAGGGGAATATTTGAAAACTTACTATCAACGAACACTTACAATCCTATTGTGTTCTAAAATATCATAGCCAAATAATAACAAACATAAAAGACTAAACAACAAGTGATAACTGTTATGATAATAACATTTAAGAAAGTTAGACAAACTACAAAAGACAATATCAAAACAGTCGCAACGAGCTGTCAACTGCTCTGAGATTAGAATTCCTCAGATCTTTCAGGACATCCCGTAAAAATAACGAGTATTGAATAACCTGTATTTACTAATGCGATTTATTATAATTTACTAGAAAATAACGGATGTTTTTGTCGTATTTAAACATATTGGAATAATACGAACAAATATACTGTAAAAAATAAAATAAAATTGGTAAAAATATAGAAATACAGATAAGTTATATGAAATATTATTACGAATTAGTAAAGAATAATCAAAAATGTAGTACTTCTCTAGAGATGGGACGTGCAGACTAGAGTAGAACATGTGGCGTACTGGAGGATTGAGCCATCCCCCCCCCCAGATAGGCCTCCCCACTAGATGAAGTTATTAGCCCCCTCCCGACTTCTACCTTTTTTTTTTCTTTGCTCGGTGGGAAGGAGGTGTCGTCGCTACCTAGCCTCGCCAACATGTTTGTTTATTTACATTTCACTCCGGCTACATTGCTCTTTAGCGCTACTCAACACCGATAACCTCTTTAGCTCTTCGTCCTCTCTGTTAGCACTAAGTAGGAAGGGCTAGGTAGGACTAGGGCTCTTGTTCCCTTTCTTATCCGAGGGGTTATTCTTTTGTCCCTCCCTCATTAACCCTAATAACCATTGAAGAATTGAACTTGATTGAGTCGTATGTTGACGGTTGTCAAGTATGAGTCCCATTAGCATTGATAGAAAAAAAAAAAATCAGGCACTCATGAGGACTTAAATTATTTATAAATATTTTTTTTTTGAAGTAAAAGATTTGTCCTGGCCGGGATTCGAAGCCGGGTCGTCTGCATCTCCGGTGCTTATGCATATGCACATGGGCATGCATGCATATGTACATGGGCTGTACAAGCTCAATACAAAATATCCGTTGTAATAATAATTAGTTTATAGATATATTGATCTAAGACAAATCACCTCCACAACTGTCGTCCAAGAAAATGTACAGTCTCTACCATTTACCGAACCCCAGATCCTTCACGGGTTGTAGCGGTACAGGTAAATATAGTTATATTATGTATACCTTGTGTTTTTATTTGCATTGTCATTTTTAGCATTATTATCACCGTTAAGTTCAACATTACTTATATCATTTCTAATTTCATAAAACAAATCTTTTAGGGGAAAGGAAAAGTTTAACCAGCACTTGATTTTTTAAGTTAGATCATTTAATTAGATCGATTAAATAATAGCACAACTATTAAATTACTTGTTAGATAAATTTAATTATTCTTATATTAATGGAATTCTAGGCTTTAAAATAAATTTCATTATAAGACATTGTATAACTCACGTATTTTTTCACGGCGTCCTACTAGTGCTATCCAGATGAATTCGGTAAACAAACGCATTTTATTTATCTAAAAATTCCTGTTCCTTTGAATTCTTAAAACAACTAACAAATACTTAAATTTTATATTGTTTCAGTTAATTTCTGCTCGAACGAGAGATATCTCGAGATCTTATTGAGTTGAGCTCGATGCCTTACTTATAAATAAATAAATATATATATATATATAATTAAAATTATTAATATTTTAATCATATCACAACTGTCAGCATTCACTCGCTGCTTTTGATCAAGATATATTAAAAAACGATACTTTTCAGAAGCGGTCAACAAATATAATTAATATTTTTAACTACCTGGTTTCTCAATTATATAAAAAAAAGTTTCCGCCAAATAATAGGTTTATAAAGAATGAAAAAAACCTAAACCGAATTGAATTAAAGAAGCAGAGAGGGACATGGGATAACGGAAAGTATGCTAAGGGAAGTGCCAATAGCAAGATTGGGTTTGAGAGTATCCAAATTTTCTAATTACGGAAGAAACAGATCAGAGAGGATAAAGAAATACTGGGCGGGGAGAAAGTCACGGAATATATAAAATTGATTGATCTAGAGCATAGGCGTTACGAGGGGGGGGGGGTTATTGGGAATGTAACCCCCCATTGCTTAGAAGAAATTTTAAAAAAAATGTAACAATTTAAAAGAAATAAAAATTTGAAGGATTTTACTTTTTCAAAGTTATTATTGTGGGATTGCAGAAGTAAGAGCCAATAATGTCAAAACCACAACAAAGAAAGTGCAACCACAGTTATTTTAATGAATAAACTGTTTTTTATAAAGTATATAACATTTATAAAAAATTATAATCTATTTATTTAATTTGAAGCTACATGGTTATAGTATAATATAAATTATACCTATATTACGAGGCATCTTTCTTGAAGGGAGTAATATGTTAGAGTGGTTGACTGGTGGGGATTAACCCCCCCCCCATGAGTCAACTCTAGTTACGTTAATGATCTAGGGTACCCCAAAGTTGGATGAAACTAAAACAAAAAATACAGTTGTAAATTTCTTTGAATAAATTATAAAAAATAAATAAAGATTTCGAAAATGAGATACAACATCAGAATTTGTATACACAATAGAACTGACAAATTTTCTCATATTATTCCCAATTTTATCTGAGATCCGTATACGATGTCATAATAAAGATAACATGTTTGCTATTTCAATTTATGAGGAAGTCGATTTAGAGCTTCCAGTGTTGGCCAAAGTTTACTTCCTTCTTCTTTTATTAAAATCTGTCCACTTTTCTGGGATGTTCTCCCATCATCATAACATTTTTAATTTTAATTATTACATTTTTACTTTTCATTATCATTAACGGTCTTTTGCTCAGTACTAGCCAGCCGTTAAATCTAACGGCATCGCTCTCTCCAAAATCGGTATGTCTCTTCTTTATATTTTACTTATTTTTAACTTTTCTCTTTATCCTTTCTCCAATTTTAATTTTCCTATTATTTCCCCCTTATCATTTTGGCATCCATCATATGTTGGTAATCAAGAGTTCATATTTTTAAGCACCAATTTTAATTTTTCAAATTCATTAATCCTATCTACTATTTTTCAAACAGACAGTGTACACTATTGTTACTGTACAAGAATTTTCACTTATTTTAACTTTTCAAATTCATTAATCCTATCAACTATTTTTTCAAAACAGTCATTGTACACTGTTGTTACTGTACAATAGTATTTCTATTATTCACATTTGTTATTGTACATATAGTTCCATACTTTTCTGTAACTTGTAACATCATCAAGTCCGTTATCATACATTTTATACCTTTATTTTACTAGTTTTTCTTTATTCTTCATATTCCAACCTTTCTGTATATGTAAATATCCTCATTTTGGTTTCTTTTGTTTAACTCCTCCTTTTGATTTTCCTTTATATTATTATTTTGTACTGTACATTCCATTCTGTACATTTATTTTCTATTTTTTATTTTATATGCGTTATTTATAATTTATCATTTCTGCTCATTTTCTTTAATTTTATTAAATCTGTCTTACTTTATTATATCTGTCATTTTTTTCATTTTCTTTTCATTATCAATATTTTTGTTATATCTGTCTTTATCTTAATTTTATTATATCTGTCACTATTTCAATAATTATATCTGTCACTATTTCAATAATTTTGTTATATTTGTCTTTATCTTAATTTTATTATATCTGTCACTATTTTAATTCCTTTTCATTATCATTAATTTTTTTAAATCTGTCTATATCTTAATTTTATTATAATCTGCCACTATTTTATTTTTCTACATTACTTGTCACCATATTATTGTTACTGTACATTTTTTATATTTTTTGTTCTGTTTGTTTCTCTGTTAGCCCTGAAGATGACCTACACTGTAGGTCGAAACGTCGGCACATAATATAAGTTTATTACTTATTCTGTGTTCTTATTGACTGCACCCCCCCAACTATCTCCTTTACATTTTTAATTTTATATTATCCATGGGTTACTTAATATTTTATTATGAATAATTTTTATATTACATTACTGTTTCAGTTATGAGCAAATAAGGATAAAGATGGCTTTGTCTTTTCGTCTTGTTATTTAACAATACAGTTAAATTTCCAATTCATAATAAGGCAAAAAAGTCCTGATGATACGAGCGACCTCATTGTAATGGGGCATCCACAAAGTGTAGATAAATTTTGAAAATTGTTTTCATGTTTAAGATTGCTGATTGTTTTTTAAATGTTTAACATTGAATGCCTAAGTTACTATACCAGTATACCATGATAAGTTAGAGGGAATAATAAAAGATTATTGAAATTATAAAAATATAGAGTATTGTGATATTCAATGAATGAAGAATGTTCGTTGAACATTGCTTTAATTAGGATCTCGTTGACTTACGTCAATTTATTAGATATTATAATTATTTTTTATTTATTGTCTTTTGATGGTGATTATTTTTAAATATTTTTATTTTGGAGAGAAAGGCTCAGTGGTTAGACGTTAGTCAACGAGATCCAAATTAAAGTAACGTTCAACGGACCTTCTTCCCCCTGTATACATCGTAAAAATTGCGAGAACATAGGAATATAGGATCGGTGAAGAGAATGGATTTGTCTGGCCTCGATAAGACCCTTCGTAACTCAGTGGTTAGAGCACTGCGCTAGAGATGCGGGCGACTCGAGTTTTAATCTCGGCCATGACAAATCTTTATCTTCAAAATAAAAATATTTATAAAAGTATAAAAATTAACAAGGATTTAATAATAAAAATAAAACAAATTTGTTTATGAATACTAACCACAGTGAAAAAGATACACCTTTGATGTTTCCATTATTTGTTTACCTTAAATTATTTTGCTGTATTTAAATCCCTGTGACGAAAATGTTAGGTACCTATCAAAGTCAGTCCTACAAAGTCTACCGCATATTTAAACTTTTTTCAATAATGGGAGTACACACAACCTCAACGCGAATTGGGCCTTCAACATTTTAATGATAGGAAATCTCAGAATCAAATTGGTGAAATGATTCATTGCTAGATTTTATAGATGCTAAAGTTAACAAGCATGTTTACTTAGAAATTTTAAGAAGAAGTCTTAAAGACAAGGTTTTCACACAAAGAATATATTACTAGGATGTTCAGTGATTACAATAAATATTGTTTTTAATTTAATATAAATTGGACTATTTATTTATTCAAAGAATCCTTTTGTTATCCTGATGCATCATTTCGACTGTGAGCCACTGTACTTCGGTTCATAAGTCCAGTCAAAATAGCATTTCAGCTTGCATAAATTACGATACAGCTGAAAATTCATTTCATTATTACAAATGAAATGTCAGAAGTCCCCATCGATCCCACATCTGCTAAAAAAGTTATTCAACGTGAAAGGTCGAAAATGTCGGATTTTCACCTTTTTCTCGCAAACGGCGAGTGTTATAGTAAAAATAGCTTACACGAAAGTTGGAGATTATTAAATTCTCTACAAAAATTGTTTCTATGCTTTTTTTTTCTACGAATCATCATTTCAGAGATATCGCAATTTCAAACATATACTCTTATGCGGCTTGTAATGGATCGTCGACTGTTCCGCATGAGTAAAATATGAAAGTATTTATAATTTTAATCATTAAAATATAATATTATTATTATTTCATGTAGTTTTTATAATATAATGAAATATAATATTAAAAATACTTATGATATTATGAAATATTACAAAACATGTATATATTGTAAGATTCTAAAATCTAAAGAATCTAGAGGCTATGGAGGGTAGAGAGATGTTTCTCTCTCTCCTTTCATTCTGAGACATTTTGGTCATAACGTGACTATGCTATTTGATGGTTATGCTGATTATAGGAAAAAATATTAATGCTGCCGAACAACGTCGTCGGACTACGAAAACATCTTCATCTTCTGGTGTTGTTTTTGATCAATTCATGAATGTTTCAACAAACCAACAACAATTCCTCTCAATATTAACAATAAGTCTCGCTTCATTACAATGTTAAGTCAAAAATTTACGGATGCAAATATATTAATAAAACAAGCTGATAATGACGCTGATGTTCTCATAATTGAGACAGCATTAGAGCGATGCCGTGGAATATATACAACAGTCATTGTTGGTGAAGATATAGACTTATTAATATTGTTGACTGCGCTAACTCCATCTGATAAAATAATTTATTTATTGAAACCCGGGAAAGCGCAAGCACAAGCGAAAATATATTCAAAAAGTTTGTCTGCCTATCCAAAATGTGAAGCACATATTTTAGTCTTGCATGCAATAACTGGATGCGACACAACCTTAGCGATATTCAAAAGGGGTAAATCAGCAAAATTAAAAATGTTTGAAAAGAAAAAGAATCTAATCGATTGCGCAAAAGCATTAAAAAAAATTGATTCTTCTCCACATGATATTATGACCAATGGGATCAAGTTACTACTTGGTATTTATGGAGCTCCGAAAAAAATTGATAGCCTAGACAAGTATGGGTATTTAACTTTTGTAAAAAATACAAGAAAGAATAAGAGAATGCAATTATCCTGTCTTCCTCCAACATCTGCATCGGCTCAAAAACATTTATATTGAGTGTATTATCAAGTTCAAGTGTGGCTTGGTAACCCACTGAATCCAGAAGACTGGGGTTGGGAAATAATTAATGAAAGTTTGGAGCCAATGAAAACTTTACTCCCACCTGCTCTGAAGAAAAACTTCTCAACACCATAAACTGCAATTGCCTGAAAGGTTGTAATAAAAATTGTGCGTGTAAAAAAGTAGGATTGTTTTGTTCACCAGTGTGTATTAACTGTTGTGGCCAATCTTGCTCTAATGTATCAAATACAGTAGATGAAGATTCCTATGATATTGATGAAGAAACTCGTGAGGCTCTTCTCGTAGAAGAATATATAGTGATACAGGAAGAAGAAGAAGGAAGCGACGAAGACATTATGGTAGAAGTACCACTTATCAAATTCGCAATAGTTCAATTTTTTTTCAATTCAATGCAATATTTTTCATTTAATATTTGCACTGTCTGTTTAAAAGTTTATGAAGATTGACCATGCCTACTGGGGAAACTACGTTAAAAAAAAAAGCGCCAAGTGCACCTTATAGGTGGTGTGGAAATGTGCACATATTATGAATATTATATTTATTTGTATTATAAAAACTATATAAAATAATAACAAATATTATATTTTAATGATTAGAGTTATTAAAATTATAAATACTTTCTTATTTTACTCATGCGGAACAGTCGATGATACATTACAAGCCGCATAAGAGTAAATGTGAGTATATGTTTGAAATTGCGATATCTTTGAAATGATGATTCGTAGAAAAAAAAAGCATAGAAACAATTTTTGTAGAGAATTTAATAATCTCCAACTTTCGTGTAAGCTATTTTTACTATAACACTCGCCGTTTGCGAGAAAAAGGCGAAAATCCGATATTTTCGGACCTTGACTTTGAATAACTTTTTTAGCAGATGTGGGATCGATGGGGACCTCCACCAATTTTCAGCTGTATCGTAATTTATGCAAGCATACCCTATTTTTATGCCTTTTTTGACTGGGCTATAGTTTGACCTACATTGAGAGCGAAGTACTGTGTTCGAACCTAGATGGGCTTGTAGAATTACTTTGATTTACTTCGGCTCTGAGTTCGTTCAACACTGAGAACGAAGTACTACGTACAAACCTGCACGGTCCAATTTTTAAAGTAAAGAAAATTAATTTTTTTCTTTGCATAAATTCAAATTTACGAACAATACTTAATTCAATCATTTAATTTTATAATGCCCAATTAAAAATTATAATGTGTTCTTGTTAGAGAAGAATTGGTTGACTGTAACTTCTAATATAAGGAAGAAATAGTTGGGGGTGCAGTCAATAAAAACACCTTAATAAGTTACAGTTAGTAAGGTGTTTTTATTGACTGCACCCCCAACTATTTCTTCCTTATATAATGTGTTCTGTTTTTTTTCAATCTAGTGTAAGAGGAAAAAATATCGAGTTTTTATCCAAGAATTTTAATTTGTACTTCAACTTAGTACCTCTTTTTTGCAATCTAATGATATATAATATAATATGTTTGATACTCGATCGGAGTTTTTCAATATAACACAAAAAAAGGTAGAAATAATTCTGGAAATAAAAAATTTATATAATAGATATAACAGAGTTGTAAATACATTTTTTTTTTTTTTAAGTACAATATTGTGATGTTATTTTGACAAACATCATGAACCATCACATAGCAAATATCATGGCAACTATTCTTCCTACGAAAATAGTGATCTATGAGCCCTGATCTGAAGGCAATTAAATTTAATCAATACTACAAATTACTTTGTAGCGGCCACAATTTACTACTACCGCGAGACCTAGCGGATGCAGCCGAAGTTTTATCAGGTCAGAATACTAAGGGAGCCAACAGGTAGCGCAACTCCCATTTGCTCATCTTAAACATTAGTCACTACTCTAAAAATATAATTATACAATTTCAATGTACATACTTCTATTGGCCAAAAAAGTTTCTATTTCTTTTTATTATTATTATTATATTATTAAATACTATTTCTTTTAAGATAGAAATTTAGTTTTTAAACCATTTTGGTCTACTCATATTTTTTATTTTTGTTTTTATACAATTCCAGATTTTATTTATCCAATATTACTATATTTACAAATATAAATTAATAAAGGTTAATTTATTGATTAAAGAAACTTACATAAAGAATGTATTTAGGTTTAATTAAAAGAAGTTTTTTAATGGAAGGAAAAGATGAAAACAGAAAGAAATATGATATAAAATTATACGAATAACATTAAAAATAAGAAAAAAACAGAAAAGAAAATATATATTTTTTTTGTATTATTATTATAGTTTATTTAAAAATTAATAAAAAAGTCTATTAAGATATGATATAATGTGCTGTGTGCATAGCAACCTAATACAGAAGGGCAGCATTTCTTTTAAACAAGTTGTTTCTCTCAGAAGAATGCATAAAAATAACACTTAATGGTATTTGGGAAAAGTGCATTTCCGTGGTCTGACCTGGTTGTCCACTTACATAACCAAAAAAAAAATTAAACAGTTATTGGTTAATTCGTTTTTGTTTTTCACTTTAACACTAAGGCCAGAAACCAAATCTAGTGGGAAAAAATATTTTTTTATGCAGATCCATTAGCAAATAAAAAAACAGGCAGACTAGATTCTTCCCTGGAGTGGCAATATTTTAAGAGCCACAAAATTTGGGTGATATATTATTTTTAGATTCAAACAGAATTTTAAGTATTAAAAAAGTACTCATTTACACAGACATAAATAAAAAATTATCTTCATTTATTTTTTAAACATGAAGGAATAACTTTTACTTTTGAAATTAGAGCAGCTGGAAGAGCCTACAGGCATCAGAACAATGAGTCATTAATTTTTACTAAATGTTCTTACAATTACTTATTAATTCTTAATTTACAAATACTTACTAATTCTAATAATTAAATACTTATTAATTATTTCTTACTAATCTTACAATTAATTTATTGTGCATAGTATAGTATATTTAGAAGAATATATTACTTTCCATGTGTAATACACCCAATACTACATATAATTTTATTTGATATTTTATTAAACTAGTCACGCAAGTTTCTAGGGATTTATATTTCAGTATTTATAATTAATAGTCTTGCACTTTCTGAATATAAGATTTAATAACTTAATAGAAATGAGTTACTAATTACTTATTTATAAAGAAATCAGAGAAACAAGAAAAATATTCTAAAATCCAAATCAAAGCGTATGCTTAAGGCTATAAAATGTTAATGAAAAAATAGAGCAGGTTAAATGTGCCATAAAATAATATATGATAATTTTTTGGTAGGGAAAAACAGTATCCATGAAAAATGCAGTGTTCCCCTGAGGTGTAGTGGTTAGCATTACAACCTCTTATGACCAAAGTCCCGGGAGCGCAGCCTACCAGGTGGCCCTAGGATTTTATGAAGGGAGTAAAAAAAATCCTTGATTACCTCCTCCTTCAGAAGGGGCGTAAAATTGGGGTCGCGAACCTCTGCACTGTCAGGTACAGCACTGTTTATATTGTTATTCCGTTTTGTTTCATTCTCAGCCATGATCATTGCCTAAAAATTAGGCTGAACGTTGGCACAAATAAAATAACTTACACTTATTTTAAGCAGTGCGCTTACAGGGTCCTATCCAATGTGATCTACATAAAGCTATGCTCGTTTGTTGAAAAGGAAGTTGGTAGATATCAGGCAGGATTTAGGGAAGGAAGATCTATGGTCGACCAACTGTTCAGCCTTGAGATAATTTTAGAGAAATCACTGGAGTATGGGATGACATCTCACCATCTATTTGTCAATTTGCTTATGACAGCATTAAAAGACCCAAGGAAGAGCTCCGTCTAGATCCAAGGAGAGCTATCACAGAATTTCACATCACGATGATAGTAAGACTGGATGCCTACTACTCAATCTTGTCCTTAAAAAAGCAATAAGAGATTTAAGAATACTAACAATTGAAACAATCTTTAACATATGTATGGGTCTAACGCTGCTACTACTTCGACATTAAACAGTATGTGTTTTAAGTTAGTGTAGGGCCTATCAAGCCCCCTAGTCCCCGCCACAGGTAAATTATCTTTTCACTATTTACTCATCCTCCCCCCCCCTCTCCTCCATTTTATTTTCTTTCCCTCATAACCATAAACATAACAATACACATAATACCATTATTCTCACTAATTCCATGCTCACTATTTCTGTAAGGCGTTTATTTATTTTTTTCCCACCTCTAAGTATCATTTTACGACATTCATCCGGGTTCAACTTCACTCACTATTTTTATTTTTAATTTACATAGTTTTAGTTTTTTACATGTATTTTAGTCTAATATAGCCTAGTTGTATTTTTATTATTACTTACTTTATTTATTACATACTGTATTTTCTTTTATGTAATTAACAGCCTTAACATTTATGTAAGGTCTCTTTTCACTTATGAATATTAATGCTATATTATCAATGATTTTTTCTGGATTTTTTATAATGTTACAATTTTTATTTCTTACTGTATTTCTTATCATTTTCTACATTTGCCCATATCATTTTTTACATTTCCCATTTTAATATTCAATTTTTATTTTTTTATTTATTATCTTATTTTTTATTTTTCAACACTTTCTGTTTTATTATTATTATATGCTTTATTATGTATTTTACTATCTTCCTGGCACTTCGTTGTTTATACTATACACCCATACATTTTAACCTTTATATTTACCTTGCTGTGCAATTTTCATTTTCAATTGCCTGTATTCACCATACTTTTGTTTATTTATATTTACTATGTTTAAATATATTTGTACCTTTTTTATTCTTAATTGTCTGTATTTTGCATATAGCCCTGAAGAAGACCTGCAAAGTAGGTCGAAACGTTGGCTAATTAATAAAGTTTTCTCCAATTCTAAGAGAAATTCATTGACCTCTACCCAGACCACTTTCTTCCACTTATATTATCAAGGTCAACAATTATCATTCAATCTTTGACAGACTTTGCAGACAATTTGGATCGGGTGCGAGATCGTTCATGTCTCTGCCAAATGCATTTTTGAGGTTGGCTGAAGTAGCGGGATCTATGGGCATAAAAATAAGCCAGAGTAAAACTAAGTACATGTGAGCTAGACCTGGAGAGAGGGATACAGTTGGAGAACAAGTGAGAATGGGGTAATTTTTCTAGAAATAGACCAGGGACTTGTGAAGGCCAACATATGATATTTTGGGCTGAATAAACATTGAAGCTGAGCTATTACCCACCGTACTAAATGGTGCTGTATAAAAAGATCCAAAAGAGTAGCTATAATAAGGAACCGAAGCCTGGACACTGACAAACGCCAAAGAAAAAGTAATTCTCCTTTTATGAAAGATACTGCACCATATATTTTGTGCCATGAAATTTGGTGGGAATTGGAAAAGGCAGACCTTAGGGAAATCTACCAGATGTACGATGAAGCGGATGCGATGAAGTATATAAAGCTGAGAAGACTGTACTGGCAGGCCATGTTGCCTGAATGAGAACTGATGAAATTCTGAGGAAGTTGCTGAACGGGAGGTTCCATCGGACCAAAGGAAGAGGCAGATGGGAGAACACTATGGTCAGGGACTCCTCCAGTGACCATCTGAAAACTCTCAACCTTGTTTTTTTTAAAACTTCTACTGAATTTCTCCTAATATACAGGATAGACAGGTAAAGAATATTTACCCAGAAAGTATCTTAACAATTACAAAAAAAAAGGAGCAGTCAAAGGCAAGATATGTGACAAAGTGATGAAGGATATGTGGAAGACGATGAGAAGAAAAAAAAAAGATGAAAATATATATAAATCATCACAAGAACATGGACCTTTTTTTACAATTCTATTTCCATGAGGAATTTAGTTTCGGGTAGAAAGCATAAACAACTAGAACTATGCATACCGTACTATGGTTAGCAAGCGTTATACAAGGAGAGCCACGGAGTTGTACAGAGAAAGTAGAAGAGAAGAGAAAAAATTGATAAGGCAAAAGAAGAGGGCCTTTGAGAGAAAGAAAATTGAAGAGTTGGAGCCTCTCCGAAATGCCAATGAGAGCAGAAAGTTTTTCCAGAAGGTTAATAGCGGAAGAACACCCTTTAGACCGAGGATACAAGCCTGCAAGAAGGAAGATGGCACTCTGCTCACGGTTAAGGAGGATATACTTGACCGTTGGGCAAGGCATTTTAGATCCCTTCTGAATGAGAAGGAAGAGGAGTTAAAAGAAAACGGAGATTCTCAGGATGGGTATGGGGAAATAGAACCTCCAGATTTTGAGGAAGTCGCTGAGGCAATCTCAAAACTAAAAAATAACAAAGCTCCAGGTCCTGATGGATTACCAGCAGAATTTTTCAAGTATGGAGGTGAGGAGCTACACAAGACCATACATGAGTTAATCATGAGCATATGGATAGAAGAGAGAATCCCAGGGCAATGGGGTAAGTCTGTCATATGTCCCTTACATAAGAAAGGAGACCAGCTGGAATGCTCTAATTATCGGGGAATTTCATTACTTTCATGTGCCTACAAGATTTTCTCAATCATCCTCTTCAACAGGTTAACACCATTCTCAGAGCAGGAGATTGGAGGGTATCAGGCTGACTTTCGTCGAGGCAGATCCACGGTGGATCAAATCTTCACCTCGAGAACCATCCTGGAAAAAGGCCATGAATACAAGCTACCCACACACCATCTTTTCGTGGACTTAAGAAGTGCCTATGACAATATTAAGAGGGGGAAACTGTACGAAGCATTAGAGGAAATGAACATACCCGCAAAATTGATTCGCCTTGTGAAGTTAACGATGAGTGAGGTAAGGTGCCAGGTCCGGATACAATCTGAGTGTTCCCGGGAGTTCCCATCTGATAAGGGATTAAGGCAAGGAGATGGACTTGCCTGTCTTCTCTTTAATTTAGCACTAGAGAAAGTAGTAAGGGATTCAGGAATCCAAACTCAAGCAACGATATTTTCCCGACAAGTGCAGGTTCTTGGTTTTGCCGATGACCTAGATATAGTAGCCAGGTCCAGATCAGCTTTAGTCGAAGCCACCACAAACCTCATCAGGGCAGCGTCATCTATGGGACTTTCAATTAACCAGACTAAGTCCCAGTACATGTACACCGGAGCTGGTGATAACAGTCCTTTAGTAGTGGGATCCTACAAATTCCAGCAAGTTAAGGAATTTACCTACCTGGGATCACTTGTTACTTCAGGAAATGATATGGCTGCTGAGATTAAGAAGCGCCTCACTGCAGCCAACAGATGCTATTTTGGCCTTCTCAAGATCTTTTGCAGTAGGTTCATCAGCAGGCAAACCAAGATGATTATTTATAAGACTCTTGTCCGGCCTGTATTAACTTATGCCTCGCAGACCTGGACCATTTCCAAGCACGACGAAAGGGATCTGATGATCTTTGAAAGGAAAGTTCTACGTCTTATTATTGGACCAGTCAGGGATGCGGCTGAATGGAGAATAAGGAAGAACAAGGAGCTATATGACATTTATGGTGAACCGGATGTGGTTGAGTTTGTGAAGTTAGGAAGGCTTGGTTGGGCAGGACATTTGACCAGAATGAATGAACAAGAAATCCCGAGGAGGGTACATGAGGAGACACTACATCGATCCCGAAGAGCTGAAAGGCCCAGGCTGAGGTGGGCCGATGGTGTGGCAGCTGATGCTCAAAGCCTACTTGGGATCAGGAACTGAAAGGCGGTCGCACAAGATAGAGCCGAATGGCGGCGGCTCATTGAGGAGGCCAAAACCCACCCAGGGTTGTAGCGCCAAAGAAGAAGAAGAAGAAGAGAAGAAGAAAGCATAAACAAATATAATAAATCAATTGATCATTTTCTTTTATTATTATTTTTTCTGTTGAAAGATCAAAGGTGTAATATGTATGTTTTTATTTATTTATCAAAATATTTTATACAATGAAAGCAGAAAGTAAAAATGAGTCCGTATGGTCCAAGCATGCGGTTTCTAATAATGCATAATCTCATAATCTAAGTCTGATTACATTTATTTGTCAGATTTTACTCATGAGATTAAAGTTAGATGATTTAATCATTATATGTTGTTGTTTTTTATAACAATATTTAATCTCAGAATAACTGAGTAAGAAAAGATAATTGTTTCTGAACTTTGGAATTTAAAAATAAATATTTGAGAAATATTACAAAATGCTCTGCTACATGAGAACTTTAAGTCTATTAGAATTTATTGTATTTTAAAAGACAATGCATTTAACATACATTATTAAGAAAACGGAATAATGGAATAAAAAAAGTATTATTTTTCTGGTAATTATTTTTAAATATTTTTGTTTCGAAGAGAAAAGATTTGCCCTTGCCGGAATTCGAACCCGGGTCGTCTGCTTCTCCGTAGCAGTGCTCTAAGCCACTGAGCTACCAGGGGTCGTATCCAAGTCATCCAAATCCGTTCTCTACACCGATCCTATATCCCCGTGTTCTCGCCATTTTTGCGATATATACACGGGGAAGAATGTTCATTGAAGATTATTTTAATTAGGATCTTGTTGACATACATCAATATATTATTTTATAATTTATTTTTATTAATTGTTATTTTTTTACACCACCGAAATGAAAAGCACCGAGGGCAGGTTATCGTAGTCAGGTGCCTTATTATTTTTAATGTTCGAGATTGCCTCGGTTATTTCTTCTTCATCAGGTGGTACTATCTTATCTTCTGGAGAGCATGGCATCAATTGATCGCCTGTCTCATCGAGTTTATTGAGATTTTCATTCTCTCATTGCCTCTTTCTTTTGTGATGCATGCGTTTTAACATCTGGACGTTCTGGTGATACTCCTCTGTGGCTCGACGTTTACGCCTCTGCAGCATGGTTTTGTCTGATGTACTTGCGCCTCTGCGCGCTTCATTTTTTTCTTCGGTAGCACCCGCGCATTGCTCGTTATTATTGAGGACTACATAGGTAATGCATACCCTTCTGAAAATCGCATTGTCTTCTGTTGCAATAAAGAAGGCATGTATTGTATTCTTCCTAATGATAAACATGGCCCACGGCATACCGGCCAAGGAGTCACCTTCGAAAAACTAGGTTAGAGGAAATCGCCAAGCTCAAAGAAAAATAGGCAAACTGTTAGGTCCAATCCTAACACTGGTGAAATACCGCGATGGATGTAAGTGGTTCGAGACATAGAGGAGAGAGAATAATAATAGAGCGAGAAGAAGAAATTAGTAATTATAATGCAATTGGGAAAAACCACAATGCAAAGCCTTATGTTTCAAAAATACACCCACTTACCAGTCGACGTTTCGCCTATTCAGGCATTATCAAGACACAAAAACAAAAAAGGGTTTTGTGAATCACATCTGGAAGAAAAAGGTGCAATACATCCCAACAATCATCAGCCCAAACAGGCTCCAAACATGAGACAGCACCCCACCACCAAGACGTTCAACATACAACTCGACTTGTTGTTCAACTTGAGTTGTATGTTGAACGTCTTGGTGGTGGGGTGCTGTCTCATGTTTGGAGCCTGTTTGGGCTGATGATCGTTGGGATGTATTGCACCATTTTCTTCCAGATGTGATTCACATAACCCTTTTTTTTGTGTGTCTTGATAATGCCTGAATAGGCGAAACGTCGACTGGTAAGAGTGTGTATTTTTGAAACATAAGGCTTTGCATTGTGGTTTTTCCCAATTACATTATAATAAATAATATATAGTGTTTCTTTTGAGTTTTTGGCTCTATTTTAGTGAAGATATTAGTAAATTTGCCTGTTTTCATGGCAGTGCCTATAAATCATGCAGCGATCTTTTTTGTCATTAGAGATTATTTTCTTTTATAGATTGATTACGAAGGTTTTAATATTTGAATTCTATATAAAAAAAATATTACATACCAAGAAATAAATTCAGATTAAGCTACATAAACTAAAAATATCATCAAAACCTCCATCCTTTTCATTTTCGTAATGACCAGTGAAACTATTTTAGTGCAATATTAGTATGTGAAATGATCCACAGAGCTTAGAGCGGCATGATGATAGAATAAGTAGAGAAGATCCTCATCCATCCATTGATCATCCAGATAGAAAAGAAAATTGTTTATTTATTTTTAATCAGATTAGTTTCTTTCTCGGTACAGTTTAGTAACAATAGTTATCCAGCTCATAATGCCTGTTTTGATTGCCAATCTGAAAATATTAGGAATGTATCATAATTCTTAATACATAATTTCATAATTTAATGAAGCTTTTAAAAATAGTTATCTTAAAAATACAATGTTAAGAGTTATTTGATTAAATTAAATTCGGTGAATTCATCTTCAGTGTGAAGTTATCTATTTCTCCGCAGGGAGCAGCACAATCATAAAACAATAACAAACAGACTAGTGCATACCGCCCAGCTAGATTTCAGTTAGTTTTTTTCCTAATTTCGTTTTATGGTAGCGATTTCATGCTGGGTGTATGATAAAAGTAGCTGAAAATGTATTTGTGTCTTCAATTTATATAGCTGTTAGTTTTTGAACTATGCTGACGAACTATGTGATCATTTCTGGGGAAGTTTCGATGAATGATCTTATAAATGAAACCTATAAAGTTTATACGTTTTTATAATGCTCTTATTATTACTTTTAAGTAGTGTTCATTTAATATCTACTAATGAGCTTGAGGGCAGTAGTGAGTGTCCTAAAATTTGTAGTTGTTTAGAAAGCTTTGTGGACTGCAGTGATAAAGATTTGAAACAAGTTCCATCAACTCTTCCCCGTTGGACCAAAATATTGTAAGTTTGGTGTATATGATATCTATATGTTAGTATTAGCACCTTAACTGCTCCCAACGAATAGAAATAAGCTTAGTACAGCAAACTATTTATATAAGTAAACTTAATCTCTGTATTTACTTATTTTAAAGCAATATAAACCAAAGTTCTATTACTTTTTTATATATAATTGAGTTTGTTTTTTACTACAGTTAGGTTTTGTTAAATACATTGCAATCTGTAATAATCTGTTGGAAAATGTGTTTTATTTAATCACTTTTTAGTAGACTAATATGATAATTATTATCAATTAAACATTGATTATTTTGGCAAACAATTAGCATCTATTATTCTTTGTCATGAGCGAGATGTGATGAGTTTCTGCTGTATTATATTAACTTCTGATTATAAGTATTTAATTAGTAAAATCTGAACTGAATGAATGACGTTTGATCCTACCAATTTTTTTCTTATTAACATTAATAGTAATTAGTGTTGTTTCAAAGAGGAAGGTAAAATATGTAGAATTTTATGTATATATTCATTGTGATGATAATATAAATTTAATTAATCTTATGATATACTTGAATTATTTCTCTTTCTTAAAAATGAATTACAATAACATTTAATCTACTAATTTTAGCTTTGATTCTGTGAGTTTTTTAATACTTAATAAAAATAATCCTTATTGCTTTAAATTAATACCACCTCAGTTATATTATCATTTGCAGGGATGTACAAGAGTGCTATAAATCTGTGGGTTACAATTAATCCAATTTTATAACAAGTTTCTTGAGTAGTGAAATATGCAGTTAATAGAAATTATTAAAAAATCGGATTAGCTGTAACTGATGCTTTTCTCCCCCCTTTTAGATTTATTTCCCTATAATTTTAAACTATTTATTTGTTTGTTACATTATATATACTTTTATTGATATGGTTTAGTGATGGATTGAATGTAGAACTTATTATTGTTCTCTTAATTCTCTTCCTTTTATAAATCAGTTCAAACATAATTAATTTTAAGGAAAGCGCCATTTACTGCTCGGTTTATGATCTAAGGTGCTGTGATGTATCTTACTCATTTCATGTAATAGCATTTTTTTAAATGAAATAGTTACTAGCTCCACATTGATTGTAAAAGAATACTCGGTACTTGTGTCTTAACGCAGCCCTGGTTACTTTTGCCTACTTGTTCGCATGCGCGAGCAGTTACATTTCTGACAGTTACCTTCTATTTATTGGGGTTAAAAAATTATCAACAATTAGAAATCAAAAGAATTTATTGAAAAATGGAATATAATAATAATAATAATAATGAATAATTAATTAAACAACAATAATTTCTATATAATTAAATAATAATAATTTCTGAGTCCCACTTTCTCACGACATTGATTTAAATTCCATTTCCAAAAGAAACGTTCACCACAATACAATTTCATTTCATGGGAATTGCTATATTTTCTTTGTTTTGGTAAAATATTTCGCTCTTGCAAAAAAATAATAGCTTGTTCTTCTGTTGTTGGCAAATCCCAAATACGCATCATTTTACACTAACTAAATAAATAACTAAAATAATAACAACAAAAAATCTATAACAAACTAGCAAACAAATAATAAACAACAAATAATGAACAATAAACAACAAATAACGAGCAGTAAACAACAAATAAGAAACAATAAATCAGCAATAATCAAAACTCAGTAAGCAAGAAGAAACATAGAACAAATCAGCTGTTAGAAATGTAGCTGTTACAAAATGTAACTGCTCGCGCATGCGAAGAAGTAGGCAAAAATAACCAGGGCTGCGTTAAGACAAAAGTACCGAATACTCATTGAATTTATTATCCCAGCTATGGGTTTTTCTTAGGCTGGCTAAAAACTTGCCTTTTATAGCAATTTTTTCGGAAGTGGCAACATTTTAGTGAAATTATATTTTTGATTTTGTACAAATGTGTAGGTATGAAACCTATCTCAATTAAAAAAATATTAATTTATGAAAATTATCTCCTATTAGTTTCTAAATAAACATCGTATTAAAGATTATCCGGCATTATCTGCTCTGGGTATGAAAAGTGCTTTGAATTACCTTAACTGACCTTAAATTGGTAATGGATATAGATGTTATTTGTATCCCTACGGTTGAAGAAGAATGGTTAGAATTGTGAATGAATGTCTAGACGTTTGATGCCATTGTGAGAAATTTTAATGTATGAATGTGCTAAGTTTCTTATAAATTAGTGTAGTAAGTATTGGTGTCATAAAAACCCAAAAACAAAAAAGCCTGTACTGTTTCATAGCTTTCTTCAAGCTTAGCAGTTGTTCAAGAAGCTTATTTGGCCAAAATCATGCTGAACCACCAGGTTTTCCCCCAGTTAAAGGTATCAACATTATAGAAGGATGGGCAAGCCTCTGGAGGTTCTTCAGATCATACAGAGTTGATCTATGGCTGTTAACAGATGAATCAATTTAATGTAATTCGAACCCGGGACCTATAACTCAACAACTTAGTGCTCTACACCCTGAGCTACCCTACTATCCCTTATGTATCAGATAAGAATATGTAATTTAAAAATAATTTATTCCTTAATATAGTGCTGTCTCAGGCATGTGACTGGTTTACATTAATTGAGATAATTAACCCATTGTTATTCTTTTGCACCAAATGAGAAAAATGTTTGTGTTGTTACTTTTTCCAGTAATTATTCTGCAGGTTGTTGCTTCAAGTTGAGTTATAATAAGTTTTAAATTTTCATTTTTTCCCTTTTAATATTTTCCAAAAATATGAGTTATCATGAGCTTTTATGATGGAAAAGAGAAAGTAATTATGGGAAATGTATATGTTTCAACAAGCATATATCATCTATACATGTTTGCTGAAACTATTATTTTTTTATAAAATGATTACCAAAATCTACTCTTTACCCATAATTACATTCTCTTTTCCATACTGAAGCTCACGATAATGTGTATCTTCATGTTTTTATTTATTTGTATTTATTTTTTTATATTTTGTTTATTTGTAAATAGTTTGTGAGTGATTTATGAGTTCAATATTTAATTTTTCAGGGATTTAACTAATAATAGTCTACAAGAAAATGGTGTGTTGAATAAGTTGAAAAATTGTCCTCATCTGAAAGAACTGTAAGTTATTGATAATTATCATCCATCTTATTTTTTGAATGATGGATATTTTAAATTTTAGTAGTGATAACTTTTTTCAATATCCTTTCTTTTTTTATATAGATAATAGACTTGAATTTGTAAGTATTCACAACATAATATCTTAAACTACACTTATTTTATAATATTATTTTTTATTTATCTATTGGGTATCGGTTTTTAATGTTTTAAGCTTTTGTATCGAGTATATATATTTATTAATTCCACCAGATAATTGTTACAGTGTATTAAGGTTTTTCAATTATAAGTATTAAGTAAAATATTTGGTGTGTAGAAAACTGAGAACGGGGTACATTTAGGATTCTACACAGTACAGAATTACATGGCCTTTCTTTTGTTAATGCCACTAATGCTTTATATTAGTACAGGATTCTTCTGAGAGCAGATCAAGACATATATGGGAGGGTAGGGCTTAGTCTGATTTTTTACATTTGGGATATATTTGAGTCAGAGTACAAGGTGACCTTTCAGAAGTTTTTGAGACACATAAGGGCCTAGGAGAAGGTGACTGCCTGCCTTGCCTTTTGATTAACTTAGCCTTGGAGGGTGCTGTCAGGCGGTTGGGAGTACAAGATGGAGGCACTGTATAAGATGGTGCAAATTCTTGGGTTACTCAATGATACAGACATCATTGGGAGAAGTTTCGATGCTGTGAGGGATGGGTTCCTGGCTCTAACTGAAGTAGCCACTGAAATAGTACTCATTGTCAATGAATCCAAAATTAAATACGAGTGTGCAAGGCTATGCAATGAGCTAGGACATAGGGAAGCAACCATCAAAGTAGGAAACTACACCTTCCAGAACATGAACTAATTTGTATAACTTGGTACCCAGATAAATGCCAGCAATGAAATGCAACCTGAAATCCAAAGATTTCAATTACATGCTTCTTCGGGTTGAAAAGCACCTCAGAAGTAATTTCCTATCCGGAATCAATGTTGGACTCTAACAAAAGTGCAGGAGCTCGCCTTTGTGAGGTTAGAACGAAGAATATTTGTGGAGTAGAACACTTCACAATGAATATGTGATATATTTTAGGTAATTGCATATACAGCAGTTTTTGGTGGTATCCTCTGTCAAAGTTATCGAGGATAAAATAAATGAAAAGTGGAATAGTTGAAATAAAATGTATAACCACCAAGTGTCCGACTCATTGATCAAAAAACAATTTAGTGAACAACCTGTGACAGAATTTATGGTGAGGCTGGGGAGTTGTGGTGAGGGGAAACTAGATCCCAGTCCAAACCACAATAACACTAATGCGTCCTAAATGAAGTCCAAGGCTAGCCGGAATGCAAATGCATAACAACAAAAACTCAAAGTGAATGGAAATTGCAGTAAGAACAAGCTAGCCACCATGAGGACAAAGGGCGAGTGAAGCAATGTAGGTAGTGGGGGAATGGAGGTAGCTTCTCTATGTGCAGCCTGCCTTCTGCACAGGTCATTTACCAAATTGTCAGACTATAATAAAATAGTGACAGGTAGCTCCAGAATATATCCATTATTAGAGCAATTCAAACCGAGTAATTTGATATCTTAATATAAATTGTAACAGAACATTTCAATGAAAGAGCAAAAAATAATTCTTATATATTTGTATTTTGAAAAGAAAAGATTTGTCCTGGCCTGGATTCGAACCCGGTTCCTCCTTCTTATGTAATTATTTAATTAATTCTTATGTATGTTTCTGTATCTTTCAAATCTCATAATTCTTGCTAATCATCATATTAAACTGGAACATTATTAACCCTACAGAGGTCGTGGACATAATTTAGCACTAATTACCATCTGTATATTTGTCAGACATCCAATACTTTTTTCCTATATTTTTGAGGTCATAAATAGCATAAGTCTTATTTGATATTTAAAGTGTTTTAAGTTACTAACTCTACAATGTGTAGCTCTCAATAATTGATTGTTTTATTGAACAGTAGGATTGCTGAAAAAATATTGATACATTTTTTAAAATATATATATTTTAATATTATATCAATATTAAAATTGGAGCTTCTGAAATAATCATTTATTTATTTGCAAAACTTCTGTCGAGATACTAAGTTCAAAACAAAAACAAACTTATAATATATTTTATTGTTATATGATATAATTTTTTTAATATTTTATTTACCCGAGGGGATACTCCCGCTACGGAGAAGTGGGAGACCCGGGTTTGAGTCCCAGTCCTGGTCATATCTTTTCTTTTCAAATAAAATATTTAAAAAACAAACTTATGATGTTGTATGTTCATGCTACTGTCATGAACTATAATGGCTGTGTACATAAGTCCAACATCTTAACATTTTAGTTGTTCTTGGCTGCTTGTGTTCCATATTCAGTTGTGTTTCAAATTTTCAGTTATTTTTATTCCCTTGAAATGTTTAGTCATCCTTGACACCTCTCCAGTATTCAGTTTCATTTCTTCAAGGTCAAAATTTGTTTTTTGACTTTTTATTGAATTCAATTTAAAGATAAAAGGTCTTCATACTTTAAAGGTCAACATTAACAATATTTTATTGATCATCATCATCATAATCCATCCTCTCTACCGCTCATGCAGTGTGAGATTTCCTTCTGTACAGCCCAGACCACACCGTACGATCCTCAACCATTTCTCTGCTTCGGTTCCGCTGCAGGTTTCTCTTTGAGAAGCTTTCCTTAACACCATCTTCTCAGGTATGTTGGGTCTTCCTTTGGACCTTCTTCCTTCAACCTTAGCCTCATGTCATCTTGGCCAGCCTGTGTTTTGCATTTTTAAAAAATGTCCAAACCATCTTAGACTGTTTTCTTCAATAACTTTTTCTGCAGGCTCCATTCTGAGGCTTGTTCTAATGATGGAGTTGTGGATTCGGTCTCTTCTTGTTTTCCCCTCCATCTTCCTAAGGAATCTCATTTCTTAAGCCTGGATCCTACTTTTATGTTTGGTGGTTAATGCCTAAGATTCGGAAGAGTATGTTAATATAGGGAGAAAAGTAGATTCGTATACTCTCAACTTTGTGTCCTTGGATACTTCTCTTTTATTCAGGAACCTTTTATTTAGTGAATGAAACAATTTACCAGCTGTTACCATTAAAGCAAAATTACCACTCTCCAGGATTTCATTGTCCATGACTCCATTCTCGTCAAGGTGTGCTCCCAGATATTTAAACCTTCTCACCTGTTCGATGGGCTTGTCCTTGATTCTTATCACTCTCATTTTTCGCCGAGGCATCCTACCAATTCTCATAACCTTTGTTTTGTCAGGGTTTATTTCCATATTGATCTTCTCTAGTTCATCTTGAAGAACCCTGATATTATGTATTAGGTCTCTATCGTTGTCAAGGGCTACCATATCATCAGCGAAGGCCATCAAGGAGTAGGTAACTTTATTCAAGTATCTGTATCCCAGATGAAAACTTCTCATCCGGGCTTTGGCCCGAGATATAGCAGAATCAAGGACTAGAATAAAGAGAAGAGGGCTCAAGCTGCAACCCTGTCTTATACCTATTTTGGTTATGAACTCTTTAGAGTAATAATTGGATGTCTTCAGTGCATTTCGGGTCTTCCTATAGAGGCTCATTATTGCCAGCATTAGTCCTTTGTTAATGCCTCTCTCTGTTAAAACCTTACAGATATCTTCTTGCTTTATTTTGTTAAATGCTTTTGTGAGGTCTATGAAGCATAGTTAACTCCTTGCATTTTTCTATTACTTTTTCAGTGATCTGTCTCATGGTGAAGATCAGATCCTGTGTGCTCCTGTTTTCTCTAAATCCATATTGTTCCTCCTGGAGTTGCGGATCCACTTTTTGCCGTAGCCTTCTCTCCTAGATCTTGGAGTATATTTTACTAGGAATGCTTAAAAGAAAAATGCCTCTATGATTCCGACACTCACTATTGTCACCTTTTTTTGAATATAGGGATTAAAGTGGCTACTTCCTAGTCCTTTGGGATCCTCTTCTTTTCCAACCAAATTTAGCAAGTGAAGTAATATCTCCTTCCCTTTTTCTCCCATATACTTAAGCATTTCTGGGGTTATATCGTCTTGTCCAGCTGTTTTTCCAAGTTTAATTGTAGAAATAGTATCCTCGAGTTGTAATCATCTTCCTCTCCTTCTTCATTGTGGTCCTCTTGTAGTGATGGGAGTGCATCTTCACCTTCAAGCAAATAATTTCATGTATTCTCTACAAATAGTTCTCTCCATCTTTCCATGGTTTCCTGTTGTTTTCGGGGGACACTCCTTTCTTATCTTTTATGAAATTGAGTAACGGTGGCTTTTCCATTCTCATGCTTTTTAGCACTCTGTAAACTAGCTTCTGATTTGCTTGGGCATCTTCTTCAAGCTTCATTCCGAATTCTTCCCAGTTCTTCCTCTTCTGCATTGCTACCATCTTTTTGACCTCTTCCCTCTTGTTTTTATAGAGCTCATACTTTGATCTGTCTTTGGTCATGAGATATTGCTTCCAGAATATCTTATTCTCTTTAACTGCTTCTTTTATATCCTCCGTCTACCAAGCAGATACACGTTTCCCGTTACCTACTATGATTGAACCATAGATCTCAGTCGAAGAATCAAGGTATATTCTTTTCAAACTTTGCCAACAAAGTTTAATATCATCACTATCCCATTGATACTTTGGATCTCTACTTCTTTTTTCCACCTCAATTTGGTATTCTGCAGCTTTTACTGGGTCTTTATTTTATTGATATACTCCTATTTTGATATAGATGAAAAACTATTGATGTGTTATATATTGATGTTTACATGCCTAAGTTTCCCCCTTTAACAAATATTTCAAAGCCCTTCAATTGATATAGTTTTAAAGATTTACATAGCATATATTTGAACAATGTAGTTTTAAAGAAATCAAATGTAACATTTAAAAATTCACACACAGCTACAAATATGAAGGAAATAGTATAAAAATATGTATGAATATGAAGTTTACAAATAAAATCCAGAATCTAATGTAATACTAAATTTTTAATACTTGATTTATAAAATTAGATTTCACTTAATATTTTCTCCCTAATTTCATACCATTTGTATAATGATATTTGGTTTCTAACGTTGTTTTTTTTTTCAGGAAATTTGATTTCAATCATTTTGTTTTTGTGCCAATTACTACACACTTGTCAACTTTATCAGTTCTTACTATGTAAGTTATGCCAAATGTGTATATAATTTTAAAATATGTATTCACCTATCACCTTTCACCTATTTATTCTAATAATTACTTTGTTTTAAGTTGTTAAATTAACCAAAAATGATGTATGTTAATCCTATTATTAACTGTATTTAACCTTACTAATGATCACTAAAAATGTTATATAATATTTAATTAAAATTATATAGTTTTAATACAGTATGTAGTATTTTCATAGTACTATCTTTTTTTATCATTAATATTCTTAACAGTTTTTAGATTTATCTTACATTTGATAAACCCCTTGATCCAATATCTCGTTTTTCAATCAATTCATATAACATCCTCCAATCCTATCTCACAAATAGAATTTTCCAAGTAAACCATAACAATGTCTATTCATCCCTCTTTTCCCAATCTGCTGGTGTTCCTCAAGGTAGTATCCTTGGCCCAATCCTTTATACAGTTTATACAGCTGACATCCCAACTCATCCTAATACTATCCTTACCAAGTATGCTGATAATACATGTGCAATCGCAAACTCCTTACCAGAGGACTCTCAATTATCAGTTCTATTTCTGTCCTCTCATAATCTAATCCAAATTTCATACGATATCTAAACACCAGATATCCTACCCAAAACTATTACCTTTCGCAACCTAGATGCACCCATGCTTGAAAATATCTCACCCTCCCTCGAAACCCTGAATTGTAATGAAATTTATTCGAAAATGATTCAGGACCGATTAAAGGGAGTAATGAACTGCTCTTTAAGATTTGTCTTTGGTACTCCGAGGCAGTCTCGCGTGTACCACCTTTATCATGAGATAAAGTGTCTCCTCACTCCCATTTATAGATAATGTTTCCTCCCTGCTTTCTTATACCAGTCCATTAACTTTCAACACCCTTCATATACCTACAGTTTCCTCCAATCACAAAACAAGATCTCGCCTTTCCGATCTCTATACTCTTCCCCATAGAAATAAAGCATTCGAGTGTTCCTTTCTCGCCCGCTCCACCACCATGCTTCTTCACTGACTTCATTTAAATCCTTGCTTTTCCAACATCTCCTGGCCTCTCTGCTCTCTAAGCAGGTCTGACATTTGCTTTTATGAATGAGTATTGAATTATCGATTTTGTTTCTTTTTTGTAAAGAAGTTATACATTATGTAAACAAATTTTTTCATGTCAGCTCATGCATTTATTTTATTGATTAACTGTTGTTATTGATACATTTATTCTCCATAATTGGTTAATATCCTGTCATGATTCGTACTTTTTAGTTATTTAATTTTTATTTCACTTATTTTTTCGGCACTTTTTAAATACTTCATTATTTGTATTATTGTGTAGCCTTCTGGCCAGATATATATTTATGCTTTATTTTGTTTATGCTTGTTATTCTTAAGGGACTTGGTCCCAGAATGAAATTTCTTTTCTATTCTGTATATTTATTCAGTCTCTCATTGTATGGTTTTTTAAATACTTTATTCCATTTAATTTTTTAGTTCCAACAACAAACTTGCATCACTAAATCCAAACATATGGTCATTTTTGCCAAATCTTAAAGAATTAGATGTCAGTTTCAATAAGATAGAAAGTATAGACACTGCATCTATAGTGAAATCTTCTGTACTTGAAACATTGTAAGTATACAGTCTTTTGAATTCTATTTCATGATTTTTCATTTCAATTATTTATAATTTTTGTTTTGTTTTCATTATATTTACTGTTTTACTTTTTATTTTTTTAGGAATTTAAATAATAATAAAATAAAGAACCTCACAAAGGAAAGCTTCATTGGATTGAAAAAACTTGTAGACCTAAAGATTTCTAGAAACCATTTGTCCCATGTTGGAAAAGATATTTTTAAACAACTGACAAAATTGCAAGTATTGTAAGTAAAATTCTAATTCTGAAATAAACAGCAATTTATGAATGATTTCATAATTTATGTGTGGGAATTATTTTATTTTTTTTAAATAATGCATGTTTCAAATTTTCAGAGAATTAAATAGAAACAAATTCACAAAAATAGAAGGATTGACTTTTCAGGGTCTTGATAGTCTCACAGTTCTTAAGATTCGCCAGAATTTTGTTCATTCATTAGAAGATGGTTCTTTTTGGGGATTACAAAAACTTCAAACTTTGTAAGTACATTATACTAAATAATGATTTGTATAAAGCTATGAACATATGTTTATGTGTTAGTTTGATTATTATTAGATGTGTAGTATGTATTAATACATAGTGTAGTGTATTGCTAAGTATTAAATATAAAAATCCTAATAAAAATTTAAACTCTTGGTACAGTTTATAGTATTTCATTTATTTGGAGGTTTGAACATGGGTTTTGGGTTTTTCTTCCTTTTCATTTGAACTTAGCATGCCAGCAATACTATTTAATTATTTTTTTTTCGTATTCTGTATTTCTATAATACTAAATCCATAATAACAATAACTTTGTTCAGGTAGTCATCTATTTTGCCAGCTTGCTATCTAGAATCAGTGATGATAATATTGATAATAAAAAGCTTAGCTAATATCACTAATCACTGTTTACATTCCTCTGTCATCTAATCTCTTACGTTATTATGAACAATTGTATTGTTCATGGTGCAGAAGCAAGCTACCTACAGCTTTCTAACCAGTTGTTTGAGACCAATCCATCTGTTTCCTTTCCACTAAAGCACACTTAAACTTGAGTTCATGTTATGTGCCGAACAAGTTGATACATGGTTGATGGCTATTAAAGGTCAGCAGACGCCCAAGGACTTAAATTTCTATCCCAAAGCAGACAGTTTCTGGGCTAAACCTGTGAGTAGCTTTTTGACATCTGAAATATTGAGGTCACTTGTGGCGTAGTGGCTATTGTTTGTTTGTTGTTGCTTAGTAACACCCTAGGGTCGTCAACGCCTGTAGATTTTTTGATTTTTATAATTATTTATCTTTAAAAAAAAAAAGAGAGAAAAAAAGGTGTAGTGGTTAGAATATGTCGAAGTTCATGAGTTGGAGCTATGTATTATGTCTAAGAAATATTCTGTGTTTATTATTATTTATTTAGTTACTAATAATATAATAATCCTATGCACATAGGATTATTATATATACACATATATATATATATATATATATATATATATATATATATATATATATATATAATGATATATATATATATATATATATATATATATATATATATATATATATATATATATATATTTATGTAATTTTTTCTTTTAGGAAATTGGATCATAATACAATAAAGACTATATCGAAAGGATGGACTTATGGATTAACATCTTTACGAGAATTATATCTTGCAATAAACAAAATTGATAGCATTGAAAAAGATTCATGGGAAGCTTGTAAAAATATAGAAACCTTGTATGTTAAGGAACATATTTCTGTGGCTTATTTTTTAAAGTTTAGTTGTATTTTTTAAAATAAATGATGTTCAAATATCTTCTTTTTTATTTCCTTAGGGATCTTTCTTTCAATGAAATCAGTGAAATTAATACTTTTTCTTTCGAGCATCTCACCAAGCTAAATAAGTTGAAACTGAATCACAATATGATTTCAAGTATACAGGAGGGTGCCTTCAATTCTACGCCATCTCTGAAAATTTTGTAATTATGAACTATCTTAGTATCCTGCTTTAGATTATTAGTGTGTTTAATAATTAATTACATATTTTGCAAAAATAGCTTTTTCATATAATTTTATGATAATTTAATTTATATTAATTCTAAATGCATTGTCTTTTAGGGATCTCAGTAACAATAAAATATCATGGATTGTTGAGGATACCAGTGGAGTATTTTTTGGATTGAAAGAACTTCAGAAACTTGGTCTTGGTTCGAATGAAATAACTTCAATAAACCAGAAAGCTTTTTATGGATTGAATAGTCTTATTGAATTAGACTTAAGGGGAAATCACATTAAAACTATCCAAGAAAATGTTTTTGCAAATATGAATCTCCATTCTTTGAGGATGAACTCTTCTAGTTTAATCTGTGACTGCTCACTATCTTGGTTTCAAGTTTGGTTATCAAAATCTTCAATATCATTGGCTGATTCATTTTGTGAATACCCAGAAATATTAAAAGAAAAAAGTTTTGCTTCTGTTCCTGCCCAGGGATTTCTTTGCTGTAAGTTAAATAATAAAATGTATTTACATTTTCTGCATTATTATTGAAAATGTTAATATGATTTTCTTTCTTCCTCAAGCTCTCTTCTTTTAAATCTTTTCTCTCTTTTAAAAAATTGAATCTATAGATACTCATCCATCTTTTGGATCAGAAAAAAAAGTAATTTTAATTTTTTTGTAATAAATTAAAATTTTAAATAAGAAGAATGAACTAACCTTTTGCTAATTTACTTGCTATTTTATTATATATAAAATTATATATTAAAATATTATATATATTATAAATTATTATATATAAAAATTTTCCTTATCAACAAAAAAAAAAAAAACCATATGAGATTCAATGCCATCATTTTTTAATAATTTACCGTTCAAATACTTTTTTAAAAACATAAATATATGGCAACCAGATGATGCTAGTTTTGGACTGCATAAGTGACACTATTTCTCAGCCATTTTCCATGAATTACCAAAGATGCATTTTCATGGTTGGACACGATTTCCTTGTAATTGACCAATTCTAGCCATTTTTCTTTCTTATATCATGTAAGTGACGATCATACGAAAATCTCATTTATAAAAGGGAGTTATCTCTTTCGCTCACTATAAGACTCTCCTTAGCTCCTGTAATGAACATTATTTTTTCTAATAACCACATAGTTAAAAATGCATTTTATTTTAACGTAAAGTAAACATTTTTTTAATTAAATATTTATATGTTATGTTTTATAGGTGGTTATATATAAAATATGTTTTAAAAACTTAAAGCATGAATAATAAATACCTGAGCATTGCAGCCAAATAATCATGAATACATTGCTTAACGAAAATCACTATGTATTTTGTTCATATTTTACCAGCTGTATCATTAATATTAGCAATTACAATTCTAAATTGATATATTATGCTTCTAATAACTACCTTGCAATGTAAATTTGGCCCCAAAAATTATCAGAAAATGAGATCTTAATGAAATGGACTTTTTTAGTTTCTTATTTTAACTCCAAAATGGTCCTTTGTCAAAACTGTAATGTTCGAAGAATTAAAGAACATGAAATTCTGTGTTGAAAAAGTAAGTACCAAAGGTTATAAATTCAGTCTTGAAATAGGTGATCAGAAAACAAGATTTATAGAAAACTTTTTTTTTTTTCCTTTTTTTTTTAGTTTTATGATAATACAATTCATGTATAGTAAATAATTTATCATTACAAAATGGTGCTTCTCAGCTAAAAACTTTTTACTGTAAGAATAGAAATTTCCATTGCACATATGTATCTATCAGTATCAGTTTTGACCATATCAGTTTATTAATTCTTTAATTTATACTGTTTATGTTACTTAGTGGAATACCTCGATTTTACATCATATGTAGCCATGAAAATCATTTGCTCTCTGCCATTTATTGTCTAAAAATTCTTATTGCATTGACATTTGATAACTTTGACGTTGTTGATTATTTATAAATATGATAAAATAAGTATTAGAAATTAAAACTGTAAAATATTTTTTCATTAATTATATTTATCCTTGTGTGACAGTTGCCTTGCTTTCTTATGGAGGATAGGTATTTATTATGTTAATATTGAATCAGTAATATCAAAGAAGCATTGTGGTTTTAAATATTTATTTCTTATTCTTTTTCAATCATTATATTCATATTAAATAACAGTGGCTACCCTTTCCTGAATTACTTAAGTGATGGCAAACTTGCCTCCTGCTCCAGGTAGAACACTTCAATTTGGTGTTTTTAGTGATCACTCTGAACACCAAATTAAAACATATCATGCTGCCGAGATTCTAATTCTATAGAATATTTTTGGGATAAGCTATAAAAGATCTCTTGGCAATTTACTATTGAAGGCAATGGTACTACACATTAGATGTTGGATATTATTATAATGAGAGTAGGATATACCTTTTATTTGGAGAAAATTCACTCCATTTTTTTTATAATTTCTATTTTTGATTAATCTTCTAAATTTTTTTATTCGGCTTCTATTATTTATTTCTAAAGATAATGGTATGATATCAATTGTCAACTTAATTGATCATAATGGAAATGTGCCAACTCCTTTGTAAACGTGGTTTGTTATAGGTTTATTGATTGTACTTCATATCATAAATTTGTTTAGATTTAGTATAATGGTCTTTAGTGAGCCATTTTATTCATATTTTTTATTGTCAAGGTTCCTGCCTTTTAGACACAGGCATATAGTCTACTAACTTGTGAAGATGTTAAGAAGCTTTGGTAATTGGTTATAACTTATTGAGTTGGTGTGTGCTAATGAAAAAGTAGAAGACTTTCTTCTACACTTCTTTAATTAATTCTTTATAGACTGTTAAAAATATATTAAAAAGAAAGCAATGCCATTGTCTAAATATGTATTAATATTGTCCATGTCTGTTAATGCTAAAAGATCAAACTATTATTAGTAAAAGTTATATGAGTTATTTCAGTTTAAATTAATTTTGGGTACTGTTACAACAATTTGATTAGCTCTCATGTTTTTTTTTTTCAAGTACAAACCTTTTTAAAACTGGTTTTATATTATGGTCTGTAATAATATCTATTATTTTTGCAGCTCCAAATGAAAGTCCTAAGCCAATAATTACTCAAGGACCAGAATCAGTCACCACAGTTTCAGGAAGTAAAATAAATATTACCTGTACAGCTTGGTCTTCTTCTAATTCCAGTTTGAATTTCAAATGGAAGAGAAATAATAATGATGTCAATCCAAAACACTCTGTCACAATTAATAATACTGCTATTCTGCATTTTAACCAGGTGATGTTGTTACATGCTGGAAAGTACCAATGTATTGTCTATAACAATTTTGGAACAGCTTATTCCAAAAAAGCTACATTAAAGGTTTTAGGTGAGATTTTTAATTTTTTTCAAAGATTTCAAACAGATTCATATTGTTTTTGTTTTTTTAAAATCTTGCTGATTAAAACAACTTGATTGATGAAGTTCAATTCTACTACAATAAACTCCATTAAATTAATAAGATCACAAGATTTAATATTTAACATTACAAAGTGTCGTTCTTTCTGTCAAACTATAACGTTTATATGTTCTTATTTATTAATATAATGATAAAAAAAAAATATTGGATTATCTCAAGTAATTAAATAACTGATAGCCAGATATTTTATATTTTTAGTTTATCTCTTGAATAATTGTTAATATTTGAACCAGTTGAAAGAATTCTAATTATAATAAGGATGGTGTAAGGTTCCTGAATACTGTAATTAGAAAAATAATATGCAGATCAGAAACAGCATAAGATGTCTTTCACAGGTAGTATCTGAGTCACTTGTATAAATAACTGAATATGCTTAAACTAGGTAACAATCATCATACCTGTACTTTAGCTAATGGGGGCCATGTACTTGAAAGAGGCTGAATGTGCCCCATCGTGAGTAGGAATAATGGTGTTAAAAGGAGAGACACTTTCCATTACTTTATGTGAAAAAATTAGATATAATTTAAATTTTGGTCCAAGTCTTTACTATTTTTCCTAATTTATTGTTCTGATATGATGGTAAGTTCTCTGCTGGTTTTCAAATCACAGGTACTATTTTGATAATTTTTTATCAAAATAGAATCACCAAATTAACCTTTAAAGTAATGGTCGACTATGACCTTAGTTGTTTTTATTTTAAAATCCTTTTCCTTCCCTCTTCCCCTAAGTTAGTATACAATATAGTAACCACAATATCAAATAAAAACAATGACAAATAAATCATTTTAGATAAATTTAATAAATATTTTTCTCAATTGAAATTTACTATGAAATTCAAAATTAATAATAAAATACCACAATTTATGGAAGTTATCATGATCCAAAAACCTAACAGAAAATAGAAACAAAATGATGTCGAAAACCCATTGATTTTGGTAGAAAGATGTATTACACAAACAAATGCTTCAAAATATATAATGAACACTCCCAAAATCATGCAAGAAAATTATCATTCTCAATACTCAAAAAAAGAAAGTAGTTGATCTTCTGTTAAAAAATTGTCATCCACACAGAGTCCTTTAATTTACAAAAAAAATAACACAAACACTTTTTCAACAACAAACTCCAAATGAAACCACTAGAAAGAAATTCGACACAATACTTTATATACCAACACTTTCGAAAAGACTATCAAAAACACTCCTCCATTTAATTCTAAAACACTGCTACTGTTTCAAGATTATTTAGCAAATCAAATGTGTATGTAATCCAGTGTGATTACAATGACAGCTGTGTTAAATCCTACTTCTGAACATCAGAACAACCTGAAATATAGAAAGGACCAGTACAAATATAGTTGCAATTTGGTAACAAAAAAAACCCAAAGAAACCAGATAAAACAGTTCTCACTGCACATTTCAGAAAAACAAAACATATATTAAGATTTGATGCACCTAAAATAATACACCTAGAAAGGAGTAGTTTCAAACACATTATAAAAGAAATGATGACGATAGAAAAACATAAGAATTGGATGTTAGTCTAAAAATCGGATGTACATAGTCTAAATTCATGTTATTCAGATTGAATAAACTCATTATTGAATAGCATTTTTACTGTTGGTTTCATTTGAGCTTTGTTGTTGAGAAAAGGTTTGTGTTATTTATAGTAAATTATAAAGGACTCTGTGTGGATAAACAAATTTTAACAGGTCAACTACTCTGTTTTTTTTTAGTATCAGGGATGATATTTTCTCGTGCATGTTTTATTAGGATTTGATTGTGTTTATTTTACATTTTTTAGAACATTGGCTTGTGTAATGTATGTTTGTATGTACCAGAATCAATGTTTTCGCCACCATTTTTTTTCTATTTTCTGTTTGGTTTTCGGACATCTTAATCTATTAATTTTCACCCAAGTAATGATGTCAGGTACCCCTAACATCTCGTACACTTCTTGGTTGGTTCGTCTTCTCCGTTGACCATTCACATTAATAGATCCGAAAACTCTGTGGAGCAGCATGCTTTTGAAAACATCTAATTCTTTTTCCTTTGCCTTAGATAAAGTCTTTCAGAGGCGTAGGTCAGGGCTGGCCTAATCGGGATCTTATGGAGAATGATTTTGTTTTCCATGATAGTATTAAGCTCCTCAGTCTAAAATAACATTTTAATATCTACCTTAGAACGCTAATGCGTTGATGGCTCTCTTTTTTATTTTCTGAGACATATCATTTGAAGAGGTAACAACATTTCCAAGATAAGTAAATCTCTCAACCTTCTGGAACATGTAAGGACCTATTTCTACAAACTCCTGTACTACATTGCTTGTAGATTCAACTGTCCTCATATATTTAGTTTTTTCTTCATTGATACTTATACCCATCACTTCTGCCGCCTCCATCAGTGATAAAAATACTGTTTTCAGTGCTTTGCGTGAGTAAGCGACAATATCTAGATCATCTTCATAACTTAATAATTGAACCAGCCTGCTGTAAATTTTGTTGTTCTGGATTTTTGACTTCTTCATAATCTTTTCCAAGGGAATGTTAAATAAAAGTCATGCCAAGGCATTTCCCTGCCTTAAGCCTTTTATAATCTAAAATTTAGGACATGAATATGGGAACACTAAAGTCTTGATATGTTGCCAAAAGATATTTTAACATGTATTGACTGAATCTCACTGTCTGATTCATAAACCCGTAATCAATTTGATCATATGTTGGTACAAACAAGGTGGAAGAATAATTTAATTAACGTGAGATCGTATCGTGGGGCAGAATGTGGATCAGTCAGTAGATCATCATGAATTAGTTATTGTACTACTTTGACAAAATCTAATAATTAAAAAAAAAATAATAGAAAACCGTTTTTATTTGGAAAATTTTGATTTAGATAAATTGAAAAACCCTTCAATCAAAACTGAAGTTGTGTTAGAGGTCAAGAATAGGTATAAAGCTTTAGGAACATAAGGCGATGACCACGCGAATATAGATAAATTGTGCGAAGAGATTAGAGATAATATTAAAGAAGTTGATAACATAAGTTGGCATTGGGAGAATAGAGAGTAAAAAGAACAAATCCTGGTTCGACAATGAATGCCAAAACATGTTCGAAAAAAGAAAATCCACATAAATGAAAGTTCTTAATAATCCCATCAAAAAAAAACTAGACCAAGGGAGTAAAAAATCCTTGGTTATGCCGTCCTTCGGAAGGGATGTTTAACAGGAGACCCAAGCCTGTACGATGTCAGGTACTCGTTAAAAATCCATATCCTAATTAAACCTGAATAGGCAAAATTTAGAGCTCTTAATGTAGCATCTTCCGATTAGCCATAGAAACATAAAGTGACATTAAATGAACAAACGAACTAGTCAAGTTCCAAATCATTAAAAATGAAAAGTCAAAACTCAAAAATAACTTTTAAAAAAACAATGAAAAAAGATAGTATCTTAAAAAGAAAATACTGGAGGTAGAAACTAATAGCATGAAAGCAATGCAAGAGACATGTGCAAGGGTATAAACAGATCACGTAAATGGTACATACCTGCAATGAATGCAATTAGACATGAAAATAACAATATCATAGCTGATCCTACAGATATTTTGAGTAAGTTTAAAAATCACTTGAATAGTAATTTGTTTTGATAGTAATCAGATCCCTGTTTCGGAATATCAGTGCTGAATCATTTATAGAAGGATATGTAAGGAGCAAGTTGAAATAGCCTTCGGAAAATTAAAATCATACAAACTGCTGGGTCTATAATATTCCTAGTGAATTGATAAAAGCATAGGGGGAAGCAGGAACCTTGATGTTCACGTTTTGGTTAAAAAGATGTGAATGAAAAAATGCCTGAAGAATGGAAGGAATCTATACTTATCTTCCGATCCACAAAAAGGGGCCGAGGACAGACTATTACAACTATCGCGGAATATCACTCCTACCGAGTTGCTATAGATTAATTTCATGAAGATTAACTAGTAGAATTACGGAATAAGCGGAGGCAATTATCGGAGATTATCAATGTGGTTTTAGATGAAACCGTTCAACTATCGACCAAATATTTTCCGTACGCCAAATACTAGAGAAAATAAGGTGAAAAAGGTTTGAATTTGAATATAAGTAATAAAATGTTCATGCTTAGGGTTATGGACAACTTGGTACTGTTGGATGAAGACGCCGAAACTATAAAGCTAAATACAGAAACTTTGGTGAATGCAGGTAAGGAAATAGGGCTAGAAGTAAATTTGGATTAAACTAAGCATATGGTTATTAGCAGAAAAAGGGGAGATTTTGGGAATATTGTTTTAGGAGGGGATAAGTTTAAACATGCCGAGAAGTTCTAAGTACATGGGGTCTATGGTAACCAGAAAAAGCGAAATTCAAGAGGAAATAAAGGCGTGATTAAAGACAGGAAATGGTTGTTATTATTCGGTCTTGACATTACTAAGCTCTAGGCTTTTTTCCGGAAATCTCAAAGCAGAATTTATAAAGTCATCATCCTTCCACCTCTTCTTAACGGATGTGAAACGTGGCCGCTAACGCTGAAGGATGAACAACATCTTAAAGTATACGAAAATAAGGTGTTGCATAGAATATGCGGTCAAAAAAAGGATGAGACCACTGGAGAATTTAGGAGATTACACAACATGGAAATGCGATGCTTACACCTGGAAGCATCTGAGGGGTAGACTGAACGTAGGTTTGCATTAAGAGTGAACTGATGGGTTTAGGTTTGGATAGTGATCAGTGAACAGAGGTGTTTAAGCAGAGATTGGTGGTGTCGGCATCGAGCCTTATTAATTGGTTTCACTAAGCCTTATTATTATTGAATGAATCTCAAGAACCAAAGGGATGTATTTTAAATTAGCAAATACTCCTCAAGAATAGATTTGGTATCAGCAAGTAATATTTATGTACGTCCTGTGAAAACTTTTGGGCATTGTGGTATTATCAAGGCTAGAACTACTTCTGGATGTTAAAGTATTTGTAACTTTTTTTTTTTAGCTGTTGTAAGAATTATCTTTTCAGGAACAGGGCCATAATGAAATGACAGTCATAATTAACAATTTTATACTGTTCTCCTCATCTGTAGTATTGTCATTTATTTCATCATATAGATATATCTTATTAGTACTCTGCCGTTGTTTTTAATGGAATATAATGTAAACAATTTTAACACGAACTTGATTTTTTATAGGTTTATTTGGTTTTACTTTTTAGTGCTTCCTGTTATGGTGAAAAAACCCGGAAATTTGACAGTGAAGGCTGGTGGAACTGCTAAACTTGAATGTGCTGCTACTGGAGAACCTCCACCACAGGTAGGATGGCAAAAGGATGGAGGTATAGAATTTCCTGCTGCCCAAGAAAGGCGAATGCATGTGATGCCTGCTGATGACTTATTTTTCATCATCAATGCCAAACCTGTTGATTCTGGTCTATATTCATGTATTGCACAAAATTCGGCAGGAACTGTTATGGCAAATGCCACACTGACTGTACAAGGTATTACATAGTTTTTCATATTGTATTAATCTTATCTTATATTTTAAAACCATTCACTGCCAAAATAAAATTTAAAAAACATCAGATTTAAGGCAATCATAGAAGAAGGCTAATTTATTTATTATTTTTAGGTCAGATAAGTTATTATAATCATTGAAAACATTTAATCACAATTATCCGTCATGTCTTTCAAGACATACTAAAGTAACAGGTCTATTGAGTATATAAATATATTCTGGTAATCAGGAATCACTGCTACCATAACGAGACTGAATATCCCATTGTATTTACCGTAACAATAGTTTAATTGTATTTTTTATAATTGATTACTCTATGTTAGTCAGCTGTACAATGTATATAATCTTTAAATTTTGTCCCACTTTTGTTATTTATTTTCATTGGTTAACCTATACTATTTTCTTAACCCATACCTTGCAGTATTTGTAACTGTATTTTTTATTTGAGAAACTTATCTCTGTTGTATTTTTTTGTTTTTAAAATTCATTTCATTTTTTTAGTATAACTAAATTATAATATTTTTTCTTCATTCCTTTCTTTCTAAATGATTCTAGTTGTGCTTTCCATTTTTCTTAAGTTTTTTATTTCATTGATAATCTCTAACAGCTCTTTTTACTGTTATCTATGTGTAAAATGCCCCTAAAACTGTCAAGGTAATTATGTCAATAAAACATTGTTAGATTATTATATTGTGCTCATTCTCATGTTAATGCCTTGACAAGAAGCTTTTAAAAAGTACTAAACATACCTTTTTTTCAAATACCTTAAGTCGTTGTTCATCCTTCAGCATTAGCAGCTACGTTTCACATCTGTAAATAAGAGGTGGAAGAATGATGGTTTTATAAATTCTGATTTTTAGATTTCAGGACAAAAGACGTGAGCTAAGTAATCACAAGACCCAATAATAACAAGCATTTAATGGATTTTATCAAGCCTTTATTTCATCTTGAATTTCATTTTTTCTAGTTACCATAGACCCTATGTATTTAAACTTCTCGGAATGTTCAAACTTGTTCCCTCCTAAAACAACATCCCCAAAATCTCTCCTTTTTCTGCTATTAACCATATTCTTATTCTTATCCAAATTTACGTCTAGTCCTATTTCTTTACCTGCATTTAGTTTTATGGTTTTGGAGTCTTCACCCAACAGTACCAAATCATCCGCAAACCCAAGTACAGATATTTTACTATTCATATTCAAATTCAAACCTGTTTTATGTGTATAACCTATTTTCTTTAGTATTTGGCATAAGGAAATATTTGGTCGATAGTTGAACAGTTTCATCTAAAACCAAATTGATAATCTCCGATAATTGCCTCAGCGTATTTCGTATTTCTACTAGTTAGGATTAATGAGATTATTTTATAGCAAGTCGATAGAAGTGAGATTCAGCGATAGTTATTACAGTCCGTCCTCGGCCCCTTTTTGTGTATCGGGACAAGTATAGATTCTTTCCATTCTTCGGGCATTTTTTCATTTTTCCATATTTTTTTAACTAAAGTGTGAACCATCAAGACTCCTGCTTCCCCGCATGTTTTTATCAATTCCCTAGGAATATTATCGATTCCAGCTGCTTTATACGATTTCAATTTTCCTAGGCTATTTTAATTTTTCTCCAAGGAGTAAGTAAGAGACCAAGAGAAGTAAGCATGGTCCTTCTATAAATGGTATGGCACTATCTCCACAATTTTCTTTTTAAGATATTCTCTGTTTTTATTTTTGAGAAGTTTAGACATTAACAATGGAACCAAGGTGATTTTCAACAATCGTTTCAATGAAATATATCGACCTTAAATAATGGGCTACCGCTAATTTTAATGGAAAAATATTTTTTTAAACGTGAAATTTTTTACTTCGACAATTTTCTGTTTGAATTTCGTGCCAAAACGGTTAGTTTTGATAATGGTATAGTGTGACTTCATCAGATTTGTTGTCAGTAACAAGTAGACTTTTCCTTGTAACAAAATTATTTTTAAAGCATTTTTAGCTTTTTTTTTTTAAAAATCTCTAATAAAGTTGAAACAATTTTACTTTGTCTATTAAATAAATAAATCACTTATCATGTCTTACGAATACTGTTGTGTGCCATTGTGTGAAAGCACCACAAAATCAACCCAGATAAACTGTTCCCTAAAGTTCCTATGGATCCTATAAGAAGAAAAATGTGTTTTTTTCTGATGAGAAGAAAAGATAACCTGGCTCCTTCAAACTGTTATGCCTGTGAAGATCATTTAATATAAGTTTAAGCTTTGTACTCTTCACTTCTCCTGCACTCTAAATGTGTCTTTCCCATGTTTAAATGAGATGATTGTCATGATAATGTTATTATTAAAATTATATGTTAAAAGATTGTTGTGGCTTCTTATTATAGATCTTCTACATTGAATATAGTGTAAAATTGGCATAGTTTCAGCAATAACTAGTGAGTGTATAGTGCATGTAAACTCTCTTATAAAGAAACATCATTTTCAGATGCAGTGAGTTTGATTTTTTTTTTTTTTAAAGATAAGGCGTCATCGCCTATTTTAATGGTACGAAATATGCAAACATCGCCCATGAAGGTACCAAAACTTCTTTGATATTTATAGTGATGACTCCAGTGATTCACATAACATTTCATCATATGTTGATGATAAAACAGACAAAGATTTTTCTAATTTGTCTGTGAGTGAACCAAGTGATGGTGATAAGGAAAGTGTTTCTGCATTACAAAGTTTTAAGTACACTAAAAAAAATATCATAAAGAAACCTTTGTTATTACTATACTAATAATTATTGAATAAAAAGATGCAATTTTAACAAAAATTGACTCTTTACTTGAAATCAATTAATTCAATTAATAAGCAATTGTTTCATTTCTTATGATGAACACAATACTCTATATGAAAATGTAAAAACATCATAAGAATTTCTGATCACAAAAATGTAAACAAGCCTGATGACTTCACCAAGCCAAAATGAAGCGTTTAAAATTTTTCATTTCCCGCGTGAATTTTTTAATAATCTGAACGCCATTGTTTCGTTGAAAAATGATCTTTTAAAAATAAAATAAATATTTTTGTGAAAGTTGCATTATTGTGAATATTAAAAATTCATTTATTTTAATTTTTAAAAAAATCTTGGTTGTCCATTAACAGTGTGTGATATTTTTCTGATTCGATATAGCTTATAGTTATAGATATTATATATAGTTTGTAGATCATGTGTCGATCACATTTTCACAGTTCGACAGCTGTTGGAAAATGTGAAATGAAATCCAAAGAAATTTGTCTGGTATTCGTAGACCTGGAAAAGGCATATGATAAGGTGCCCAAAAAATTACTATGGGAAGCACTTAAAAAGAATGCTCTTAACAGACCGCTAATTGACCTTATCAGGAGAATATATAGCAGCAACCAGTGTCAAATTAAAATAGGTAAGAATGCGTCACCGGAATTTTCAACTAGTAAAGGCTTACTTCAAGGCTGTTATATGTCACCCTCCCTATTTAAAATCTGCATTGGAACGGCTTTAAAAGGAACAAAAAAAATGTAAGCAAATGGGACCAAGAATAGGTAACAACAGCCATCTCCATAAACTACTGTTCGCTGATGATCAGGTAATAGTCCCTCAAGACCATGAGCATGCCGAATACATGCTACAAAACTGTGGGAGACGTATTTAGTTGTTAAAACAAATTCTTAAACTTAAAATAAACTTCAGCAAAACTGAATACATGACTATATATATAATCAGGAGGACCTAGTTGAAGGAAATGTCATAAAATGAGTGGATAATTTTAAATATTTGGGCTTTGTAATGGAAAAGAATGGAATATCAGAAAAAGAGATAAAACAAAGGTTATTTCAATCCGCTCGGTCCTTTGGAGCAGTAATATGATGAAAGATACTAAGAAGCTCATATATAAGCCCATAATTGAAAGCATATCTTTATATGGAGCAGAGACATGGATGATAAGCGCTGCTCTAGGAAAAAAGTTACTTGCTACTGAGATGGACTATTGGAGTAGAGCTGACAGGTAGGGTATCCAGACTAGAAAGAAGGACTAATGCCAAAATTAAAGAATGGATCTATTTTTTAAAAGTCATATGTCCTCATACAAGACTGAAAAGACAAGAAACTGCCTACTTCAACATTTACTGGACAAACGTTCTAAGCTCCCAATTAATTACAAAAGACCCATTTACATAACAGTTATCAGACCTATTTGTAATGTGGCACAATATAGATATATCCTGATTTGTGATATATATATATGAATCATGTTCCTAATATGACATAGTATCTCTAGTTATTTGATTTTCAAAATGCATCGTCTTTTAATCATATGGAAAGAACATTAATCATAAATTTTAAAAAATCTATAATTTTAGAATTAAAAGAAACTTTTAGAATATCTTCCAACTGTGATAATTTGAAATAGTTGAAAGAACATTTTTGAGCTAACTGGTTATTATATTGATGGATTGATAAAAAGGACACAATTGGTATTTTAGGCATAAGTGATAGGGAGCTGGGTGGAACGAATCTTTTGGAGTTATAGATATTATCTTAAAGAAAGCTTCAACCCTTAAAAATTAAAACCATTGATTTTATTGAAAGTTACCAATGCCACCAATTGGAAAATAATCACGTTTGCGTTATTGATGGCCTGTCTGTTCAACTTTTTAAGCATATTGCAAATGAATTAATTAATATCTTCAAAAATTATCATTTAAGCTAATATATGGCTAATTCGTTCTGGCTAATTTGAAGATGACTGTTGTGTGTTTTATAAGTAATTTGTATTGATGTAATTGTTTATAATTTTCATTGATAAAATATTCAATTATCAACCTTGGAGCATATTCAAAAGCCATTGGTTTGAAAGCAAATTCCATTATGTTATAAATTCAATGAAATTTAAAACTTCAAAGTTCATTTTGTTAAAAACTAATAATAAAATGAATCAATAAAATAGAGCCAAAAACTCAAAAAGAAACACTATTATTATTATAATGCAATTGGGAAAAACCACAATGCAAAGCCTTATGTTTCAAATCCAGTAATACTGTATGTTGAACGTCTTGGTAGTGGGATGCTGTCTCATGTTTGGAGCCTGTTGATCGTTGGGATGTATTGCACCTTTTTCTTTGAGATGTGATTCACATAACCCTTTTTTGTTTTTGTGTCTTGATAATGCCTGAATAGGCGAAACGTCGACTGATAAGTGGGTGTATTACTGGATTCGAAACATAAGGCTTTGCATTGTGGTTTTTCCCAATCGCATTATAATAAAATGAATCTTTAATTCTATTTACAGTGAATTTTATTTGCTGTTATAAATTATTAATACAATTAATTAATTTTGTAATTTTAGAAGCTCCAACTTTCACTAAAAAAATGGAAGATAAAGAAGTTAAAGTGGGGATGTCAACAGTGTTTGAATGTATGGGAAATGGATGGCCGAAACCAAAAGTTCGGTGGTGGAAAGATGGAGTTTTATTAATGTCAAGTTACCGTCATTTTATGACAGCTAATGACCAACTTTTAATTATCACTGATGTTAAAGAAATTGATGCTGGAGTTTATCAATGTGAAATGTCAAACATTTTAGGCATTGAAACAACTACTGCACATTTGACAATTAAGTCTGGTAAGTTTGCCTTATACTGATTATGATGAACTTAAAATCATCGTTTGTTAGTTTAGTTATAGAGTGGAACCTCGATTATCCGTCAGGGTATGGGACCAAGATGGTGAAGGATTTGGGAAATAGACGGATATGGGAGTGAGAGTCATATGTCTCATATATACACAATATTGTATTGTACATACATATAAATTGAATAATATATTTCAAACATTCGATATTATATATGTACTCGTAACTTATTTACGTACTAATAAGGTATACATATGTAGTAAAAATATTTTTTTTAAATAATAATAATTATGTACATCGATTGCTAAAAGCACAATCATTGTATGTTCAATTTTTCCCTCTTGAGAAATTAATATCAATTTAAAGGCGGAGTTTAGCTCTTTTCTGGTGCACAAACGTAAAATGCCCCTTCTCAATAATCATTAAATGATTATATATAAGGGACATACTCTAGGGGTTCCCCCGCACGTTTTATATCATTAACTGTCGTCCGAGGAATATCATAGATTTTTGCTAAGATTAAAGCACTTTCACCTTTTCGTAAACGTTTTACAATTTCAAACTTAGTAGCGAGATCTAAACTCTTCCTTTGTCTTTTCCGACATTATTATACGTACTTTTAAGAAAACGACAAGTACCAGTTAGAAAAGAATGAAGACTGAAGGTAGTTCAACTGCCGAATCTATATAAGGTAGAGATGAGTATATAATTAATTTCTGAGATATGTAAGCGAGGAAGCCTAGGTTTTGAGTAAACAATATATTCTAGGGAACGAAGTTGTCAAGCCACAACGATTGATTCTGAGCTGGTGTCTATGACTAGCAACCAAACCATATATATACATATTTTTTTTCTCACAAACTGAGGTGACGGTTAACAGAGAGTGACTGATAATAGAGGTTTTACTGTACTTCAAATATTTTCCATTTTCTTATTCATAAGTTTTATGTGCACATCGCTTCAGATTTTTTTTTTAAGGTACTAGCATTTTTTGACAATTTTCAGAATTAAAAACATATATGGCAATGTATTTTCATTGAGTACAAGTTTGTATTTTGATATAAAATGTTTCCTCTTTAATTGTCTATTCTCTATTTACATAATTTGTTGAATTATTTCTTTAAAAAAGACTTTTTCATGTGAAAAAGAGAATTTCCCTTAACTAAATGATTTGTTTGGTAGGCAGGTGTTACAAGTCCATCTTAGGATTTAGAAAAAAATTAAATTTGAAATTTAAGCCATCCTTTAATTTTGTAATTAGTTGCATATTTAATAATTACTCACTTATGTTTAGTTTAACCTAAATTCTTATTTTTCAATTGATTCAATCAATTTTTATTGAATAATTTACCTTATAGGTAACTCTTTAAATTTTGGTAACACTTCGTTCTTAATAAACAATAATAAACCATCATCATATTTAGCTCTATTTTGAGAGCCCGTTCAAAAAATTTAATTTATTTTACACTAAGGTTAACCTGTTTCATTTATTTATGTTTTGAAGAAAAGCACAAAAAAATAGACATCTGCTTAATAAAGCTTCCAGAATATTTTATCAAACAGGTCATTTTCATAGTTATTTTTATTTAGTTTTTAATTTATAACTCCAAAACAGTACTTCCAAGCAAAAAACTTTCTATTTCCAGGATTAAAGGTCTTATATTTTATGTTGAAAGAACATTCAACGTTTTAAATTCAGGAATTTGATCTAAACTGATAGTTTGAACTGTACAGCGCTATCTGCTATTCTTAATTCTTTCATACAAAACTTGTAGAGGATCAAACATATTTATTAAGCATAGTTCGACTCCTAATGATATACTCTCCCTTGTACAGTTTAATTACTCACTTACAAACAGTAAGTCACATTGAACCCTTCATTCACTCATCGGTACCTGAAAATTAACAAAATTGTATCTTTTAGCCTGTAAATGATAGGAATTTCCAAATTTACTAAAAAGTAAAATTTCTACTATTTAACCCTCCCAAAAAAAAAAAAAAAAATATAATAAAAAAAAAGATAACATTTTTCTTTACAGTCTCCAGAACTGTTGGTAACATTATTAATTATAACAGTTAATTAAATATTTGTTAAAACACTGAAAATTGTCTGGCTTAAGAGTTAAAAATAAGTTCATTTTGTAAATGGATAATTTTTTATTTAGTATATTTAATATTTAAGCTCTTAAAAATGGTTTTGAATTTGTTTCAGGCTAATCCAAATTTTTCTGTAACAATTTATTTAATATGGGCATTTACGTTTTCACTTTTTTTGTTTTTTTTATTTGTCATTTGATGTTAAATCTACATTATTTTTTTTAGCTTATAGTGCTTCCTGTGAAAATATGATAGGTGTTATTATAATAGCACTTGTTTGTTGTGTTGTTGGTACTTCTGCTCTTTGGGTTATAATAATTTATCAAACCCGAAAAGGCTTTTCTAATAACAGTGCTTCTAAACATGTAATTAATCAGCAGATCCTCGCTGATAATAAATCAGAAAATTCTTCCTCAAGTAAAGATAGTGGCACTGGAAATTCAACAAAAAAAAGCACTGAGGATTTTCAATTAGAAGGTTTGTATGATGTTCTCTTAGTTTTTACTCCCTTTATTATGATAAATTGCATACTGGTTCTTCTGTTTATTGTAAGTAAATATTGGTTATTTATTTGTAAAAAAAAAAAAAAAATTTTTTAAGTCATAGCATTACAAAGGGTTTTTTCAAAGAAAACTGAAAGGTTAAATATTTAATAGAGAATTAAGAAGGTTAATTGTATGGACAATTTATAGGATTGTTTGCGAGCAATGTGATGTGCTGAATGAGATGCAAGTTGATTGATTCAAAACTCTCTTAAGTACTTCAAAAGTAGATAACATTTTTCAGCATACTGTACATTTTTTATGGAACTCATTGGTGTCTAGGGAAAATTACTTCCCTCCTAAAAGACACTTCTATATTAAAATTTAATTTATCTCAAACTCTGTAATTTGATGAGTATAATATAACACCGTGATTCACAATATTGGACATGTATAAATGTTATAGCCAACTGGTTAAAATCGCCATTTAACTGCATGGCTAGCATTTTCATTGAACAACACTATTTGTTCACACCCCTAGTATTATAGTTAAACCAAATTAAAATTGGGAGTTTAAACATTCAACATTACGGCTAACTTAAAAGCTGCCATAACATCAAATTAATAGGGTGTATAAAAAAAAGTGACCGTTTTTCAACCAAATATTTGTATTATTGTTTCTTTGATATAAAAAGATGGTGCAAGGTCTATACTATATGGTGGATGAGGCAGCAGTTTGAATCCATGAAGTTTTTTAAACTTTTCTTTGGTTCAATGGGAAGTGTGAGGGCAAGCATTATCTTGTTGGAATAAAACTCCTTTTTAGTTGATCAAAGCAGGATAAAGCTCTGACAACTGTGCATATAATCTTTCCAGTTGTTCTGAGTACAGTTCAGAATTCATAGAGCATCCATCAGGAACAAATTAGTGAAGAATAAAACCTTCAAAATTCCAAAAAATGCAAAGCATGGAATTTGTTTTTAAATTGCCCCCTTGCAGCAAATGGAAAAGCAGTTTGACCGCGATCTAGCCATTGCTCATGGTTATTCGGATTTTGGCAGTAAACCCACTTTTTACCACAGTTGACAATCTTCTGGTAAAATCTTATATCAGGAGGGTTTTTCAATAAATTTTCTCAAATTTCTAACCTCTTAGCTGATTGCTGAGGAGTAAGTTCATGAGGGACCAGTCTACAGCACTTTTTCATCTTCTCATTGGAACATCTCAACATGTTCAAACCTATTCCTTCATATATTTATATCTCCAAAATCACTGTTGTTTCTGCTTTTAATCATTGTGTCATTGTTGCTGTTATCTTTGTCTTGAGCCCTACTTCATCCACTCTATTTGGTTTTATAGTTTCCATGTCTTCACCCAACAGCACCAAATCCTCTGCAATGGACATTTCACTCCCAATTCTTGTTTCAAATTCAAACCTTTTTCGGTTTTCTATCACCTTTCTACTATTAAGTTAAATATTACCAATGAAAGCGAATCTCCATGTTTTAACCAAAACGAATCTCAAATTTTTCCAAAAAATACAAATTTTAACTTTATTGAATATTTCGGTCATACACATCCCTATTAAATGTTCTAACTTCTTCGGTATTACCTTTTCAATCAAAAGGTTATACAGCACCTGGTGCTTGAGGTAATCATAAGCCTTTTTTAAATCAATATAGAGCTGATAAACTACCTTGTATTACAAATTTTTCCCTAGTGTTTGGTCAATTTTTTATTGATAGTTAAATGGTTTCATCTGAAGTCATATTGGTCTTCTCTGATAATTTCCCCAGTATATTCTGTGATTTGACTAGTTAGGATTAGAGAGAATATTTTATAACATATCTTTGCTTCCCTGCAACTATGAATATTGTCGATTCCCACTGCTTTATACTATTAGAATTTTCTGATGGCCTATTTTTAAACCTCCTCCTTACTTGGTCTTTAATCAATTTTTGTATGATGTTAAATTTTTTATTTCATATGCATTACATCATTTCATAATTACTAATTTATTTTTTTGTTAATATAGATTTTATATTTTACAAATAATCAACATGGAGCATTAATATAAGATTTTAATGGTTTATTGCAGTTAGAACAGGACAAGAGCCACAAATTGAAAATGGAGAAGCTCAGGAGTCTTTGGTTGAAATTAGTGCACCTTTATTGCAAAGCAGTTGTTGTTGTTCACAGTGTAGTGACAGGTGTTGTTGTTCTCCTGTGCAACGAGAATATACTAGAAGTAACCATGAACGGTGTAGGAATGAAAAATCTATTTCTTTGCCAGTTGCTGAGTGTGAAATGCCTGTTATTAACATACAACCTAATAATTCCATGTCTTGTCTCTATGGTAATTGTAAGCCTACTCAGGTATAAGGTAATTTTGTAGTTTATTTTTTTTTTTAACTCTGGAAATTATTGTTCGTAATGGATAAAATACTTTTACAAATACTAAAATCAATAGTTTATTGTATATAGAATCTCATGTAATTCAGCTGTTCTAATTTTATATATTTATCAAAGGAATTATTACATTATCAATCTTTAGCAGCATCACTTTCATATTTCATTACAGAAATATTCATTTCATCAGAAATTTAGCATTTAAAAAGATTTGTAAACAAGTTTTTTTAAGGTTATTGTTAGCACCTGGTATGAATGAAATAAATAAGATAATTGTTTCAGTATTTATCACATAGCATTAGTCATGAAGTTATAATTTTTAATTACTACTTCTCTGTGGTGGTACAACTCGGTGACGAGTCCTGGTCTCCTCTACCAGCTTCTTCCAGTCTTCTCTGTTTTGGGCAGCCGCCATCCAGCTCCTGATTCCTAGGATATCCCTTGCGGCTCTTTCCACACCAACCGACCACCTCAGCTTCGGTCTCCCCCTTCTTCTCCTGCAGTAGAGGTTCTGTAAAAACCTTTTTAGGAATAGCTTCATCTTCCATTCTAGCCACATGACCAGCCCATCACAGTCTTCTAATCTTTAGGGAGTAAACAACATCTGCTTCATTGTACATTAAGTAGATTTTGTTGATTGTTTTCCTTCACCAGTTCCCTTCTAGATAAACTCCGCCGAAGATTCTCCAGAGGATTTTTCTTTTGAAGACAAGGAGATCATGCTCAATCAGCTTGGTCATTGTCCATGTCTCCGATCCATACTACAAAACTGAGTGGATTAATGTTGTGTACAGATGGAGCTTGGTCTGCAAATGGAGGAGAATTCCTTGCGTAGACCTAAGTAGCACCTGTTAGCCTTCCACATTCTTTTCTTTACCTCAATCGCAAGTGCATTATCCTCAGTCACCATTGAACCCAAATAAGTGAATTGGGCTACTTTCTCTTAGCTAAAGTGGCCAATATTGATGGTCTCGCCAGGTCGGGGCACTTCTCCTGTGACTATGAACTTAGTCTTCCCCTCATTTACCTCTAGTCCAAGTGTTCTGGGAGTCTCTAACAGGGCTAGGAAAATCTCTTTGACGGAATCCAGTGCTTGACCATCCAAATGAAAACTGAATAATTTTTTAATGATAATTTTTAAAGTGAAAAATAAATCATTTTTGATTATTTATTATTATAATTAGACACTTTTTAAATTAGGGAAAATAGTATGCCTAGTTCAAAATATATGTCGGTAATCAAAACTTAGACCTGCATGTGAAAATGAAATTTTTTTTTTTTTTATTCTGATTCAATTATTACATTATGAAAACGGATCTAGAGAGTGGCATGCAATTCCCAAGTAAACTCCAGCATTGTTTCTTGAAATTTTTTAACTTATAATTCATGAATAATTTTTATTTATATTTATTAAATCTAATTTTATACTTTTTGTTTGATTTATTGATATTTGAAGGAGGCACTGTTATGTTATTTATGTGTATATTTTGTTGTTTGTTCTCCTATAATCTTGCTTAGGTAGATAATTAAGCTTTAAACTTATTTTGAATAGATATTTATTGTTAAAATTTAGTATTATTTATTTTTGTTATTCACATTTAAAGCAAGTCGTCAATGGACTGTTTTTAGTTTGCTTAGCAAGCCTCAGTCTGAAGAAATTTTGACTTGAAAAAATTATGTTAAATAATTAAATAAAATGGAATTTATTGTCTTGTTTTAATAAGTTTTTGAACATTTTCTTTAATTTCAATTTAATTAATCAATGAAATTCTAGAGGTAATCGAAGTTTTAATTACTAATTAATAAAAAAAAAAACTTAAGTAAAAACCAAATTACATTTGAATGTCAACTTAATTTCAAACCAAAATATCAAAATATTAATTCTTAAAATTTTATTAATACAAAGTAAAAAAAAAAAAATTAAATTACATAAAAAACCTCATAATTTGTAGCCATTCATGTGGATTTTAATTCTTTTTGAATAAATATTAATTAAAACATTAAATATATATATCTATCTATATCTATATTCTTATTTTTATTAGAATTATGCTTATGATCATGGTTTAACAGATAACCATCAATTATGCTTCTAGTTTGGAGCATGATCATAATATTTATTTATTTATCACATAGAAAACTATGTCTAAGGAAGTTCAATATAGTATCAAGGTTTAGTTTTTAAATCATTCTGTAAAGTATAGATATTAATAATATCCTAAAACATTAATTATAACTAACTATCCTATTTAACTTGAACTTGATTTTAGTTTTTAAATTATTTTTGTTTTCTATTCATTTAACAGTCATATGCTACCTTTCATTTTACAATAAAAATAATATCTTTGAAATCTTCATTTTTTTAAAAATATTTTTGGCTGGTTTTACTTCAGTGATAATTACACATTACTTTTATTTTTTATATACTCTGTTCTAAAGTTTTCAGTTAAGAAATTTTTTTAAACCGAAATGATGTACCTTTATCATTTAATTTTTCATCGGTCTTAGTTGCATGACATGTGTTACTTGCTTGGCTCTTATGGAAAATAATCTTATCAACATTATAGGAAAAATAATAAAACTTATCTTTAGGTTATAATATAAAGATTACTTAAGTTTGTAAAGACTAATTAATAGCTTGATCTAATTAACTATTAATTGAGTTGACTTTAATCTAACACCTTCCAAGCATAACCCTAGCCAAATTCTAGTTAGTTATAAATATCACTGAATTGAATCATAATACCATTATAAGAATCAAAATTGTGTGAAAAATAATCACCATTTTATATCTTATTAAAAACTTTTACTTATACATCTATACAGTTGACTAGAAAGAAAGTCATTCTATTATAATGTAAATAACTAATCTGAAGTATAAGCACACTAATATGTTTTGAAAATAAACAAAAATATTTATTTATTTAAATCAAGCATGAAAAAGTGTACTTTGTTCGCCTGCATATCGCTTTCAAATTTCTACTATGGATCATCATGGTCCTTGGCCTTCTCAATAAGTCTTTGCCATGTCAATCTCTTCTTTGCCTCTCACCAGTATTGAATGCCCATACTGGGGCATATACATAGAATATACTATTCTAGTTGTCCCTGCTTTAAGCATTCACCTTCCTGTCTCTTCTCTTAGATATTGTATCCTGTCCAGCTAATCCTTCTGGATCTTCTCTTTGGTATATTTATGATGTTGCCAGCATATCTTGGCTTGCCTAACTTCATTTAACTCATTCATCTGGTCATAGTGATGAAAGATAAATGAACTCATCACTATCTGTTGCCTTCCTGCTGTACATTGGCTCCAGGTTCTGTTCACAAATACTTGTTTTTTTTCCTGGTTGTAATTTTATTTATTTCAATTTTTTCCAGCTTTTGAAATTTACTTTTGATCTTGAAATTGAAGTATTTTGCAATAATGTCTATAGTATTGGAAAGCCACATCACTCTGCCTAATACCTCTTGTGGAAACGAATTCCAGCAAAATGTCTGATTGAACTACAAATACAAATCATAAATGAATTCTTATTTCACTGAGAGCCTCATTCAATTTGGGATATTTTAATGTAGTCATAGGCTCTGACAATTGACGAAACAAGTAGAAGGGCCCTATCCTGAGCTCATACAATTTTTTTAATGTTCTAATTACTTTATTTAGTAATTAGAACATTAAAATTAAATTATTATTATTATCACCTTAATTAGTATTCTATTACAATCATTCCATATACACTGGTAGAATATCAACTCATTATCTCAAAAATTTATTTGTCTAAGCAATTTTTCATGCTTTAATTTAATTTAGAAGTTAAGCAAATAATTCAGTATTACTAGCGGTATAATTATTAATGGAAGATATTAAATTTATAATTTAAAAAATTTGTGCAATACTCAACAATTTCAATTAAAATTAACCGAAGCCTCTGGCATGAATTATGACCATAAATTGTGATCCTGTTCTCATTAAGATTGTTTGAGTATTCAATAAGGGCTTTTTTTAATTTTTCTATTGTTCAATCAATGCACAGTGATTGAACTGTACCTAAACAGGCTCTTTCTGATCAAGATTTAGATTTTTTTATGGCCACTCTAAGAATATCTAAAGGTTGTTCAACCTTTAGATACTAGGAGTACAAGACCTGTGTGGCTGTGCATTATTGGGCAAAAGCAGGAATCTGACTTCAGTATAGAGCTAAATGACATTTCATCTGGATTTTCTCCTCTTTAAGGGCATGTTCTTTTCTACCCTATAGATTGACTTACTGATTAAGTCTCACTGAAATACAAACTGTAGTGTCATTCTGCTTTGAGCATTTTGCTTTGGTGGGTGTTTTCAAGTGAAAACATGGCCATTTGATGACCCAAGACCCATTCTCACATCAACATTAAAAGTAATGCACTTCCAATTTTCAAATTTGTAATTGATTTGTTTTAGGGAAAGTAAATTCGGTATCTTTTGTGAGAAGAGGAAGTCAGACTTCTCCTCACTCTATGAATGGAAATTGATACCTTTTAAATTTTATTTACTAGACTTTTGTGCTTATTTCTGGTTATAACTGAACAGAATGGTAATTGAAACGTACAAATAACAAAACTAAGTTATGATTTGTATCTTTTTCACTGTCTAAATGGAAACCTACATCTCATAAATTTAACCTACTTGGTTTTGAGTTGATATCTAGTTACAGTACAGTATGAATGATCCCTTAGGTCTAAATTCAACGATACCTTTCATCCATTTGGTTTATGGATCTCAGTTCCTTATAATCTTACCATCCCAAGTGTGTGCCAGTCTCCTCAAAGCGTCATAGACACTAACAAATTATTTTTTGATTAACATGGAGCTTGCAGGTAGGGGTGTATTGGATGTATGTGGGTAGTACATCATACATCCAAATGATATTGCCAATGGATACCACTGATAATTAATCGTAGTTTAAATCTGAGTTTAATAATGTGTTTCAGTTATTCTTTTTCTTATTCGATCATAAGATAAAATCATCTGATTATTATTTTGTATGAGTTACATTATAAAATTTTAATATGAAATCAAAATCAGCTGTGGTGGGCCCTAGTTTTAAAAACCTTAGTGTACATTCATAGGGTGGAAGAGCTCTTACTGAAATTGAATTCTTGTTCAGAATCATTGAAGATTTTAGAAAATAATGGTTTGAGAGAAAATATTCACTATTCCTGTAGAACTAATTAAAACTGGAAGTGAAGAAATCTATGAATACTAACTTTGACTTTGCTGTGACTAAAAAGAATTAACAGAGATAAACTGTAATTGTGAACTTTAAAAACTTAAGATAAAGAGTAATGTTACATAAATAAAGTACTGTATTCAATTTGTCCACTGTAGCACATCTCGGGGTATCCATTTTAATTTATATTCCAAGATCGTATTAAATACTTTTTTATTTCTGGAAGACATAAAACAATTTTTACTGATTTTCTTTATAAATATTTTAATTCAAGATTTTTTAATTGAAAATGTGAGAATTTTTTTTAATACATTTATTTTAAGGGAGACTTCTATTTCTGCAAACAGATATACCTACTAAAACTAAACTTAGTTTACAACAAACAAGAGTGTCATGCATACACCTCTAAGTTTTGTATCTATCCATTACACTCCTTCCAGATGCTTACCCAATTCACCTGAACTTTTACAACAATCATTTATAGGCACATTCATTTGCAGGTCCAGCAGTCTCCTTTATTGATGTACATACATTTATATAATCATGATACATACATTTTTATTCATGATTTACTAATAAATGTTTATTAAGAATAAAAGAATACTAGTCCTTTTACCTAATTATGTCTTAAGGTAATAAGTATATTTTGATATTCTCTGTCTATATTTATTATGAATTTTCAACTTACTATCTTGAAGTTGTTGGTATATTGGTAAGTATTATACGTATAAGCGACTTTATAGTGACTCGAACGTGCAGTTTTTCTTTTTTCTTTTTTTTAGCGAAATCATAAAAAATAAATAAAAAAAAATTCTGAGAAGCTGTTTTAAATTACAGACTTCAAAGATGCACGGTTCATTTTGTGGCATTTCCAAGTGCCTTATTACCTATAATTGTGGCAATAGTATTACATGACTTTCAGTAATATGATCTTCCAGTACTCTAATTACTGATGTGTACTTCTAATTTAATTTTCCTATTAATAAAGAAAATAATTAGAAGTTTAGTATATTCGGTTTTTTCCTTTATGGTAATGCTTCCTAATCTAATGCTATTATAGTCTTAAGATTAATAATATGTATTCTTATAAAAAATAGATAGTAGATTTGTAAAAAATAGGTGATAGTATTGCATTACTGCTGTGAGTTATAGTCTAACAGCTCTAATGCATAAGGTGATTGTTCCACTTGTTGAATCTCTCTCTCTCTCTCTCTCTCTCTCTCTCTCTCTCTCTCTCTCTCTCTCTCTCTCTCTCTCTCTCTCTCTCTCTCTCTCTCTCTCTCTCTATCTATCTATCTCTCTCTCTCTCTCTCTCTCTCCCCCTCTCCCTCTCTCCCTTGTTGTGCCGGTTTGTTGGATACCACCAGAATCAGGTTAAAGAGTTGGCATGATAGGGCATCTTCTTGTCTTAAACTTTTATTGGTATCGAATTGAGCTGGGAGGTTATTTTCACGCATACTTTACATCATGCGTCTTCCATAGTCAATTTAATCATATTTACCAGTTTATGCAGAATATTCATTTCAGTTAAAGCTTTGTACAACTCTTCTCTACGGACACTGTCATATGCTGACCTGAAGTAAACAAATAAATGATGAGTTTGAAGGTTTTACTACCTTGCCTTTTCTAAGAACATCCTGAGGGTGAAGATTTGATCTGTAGTAGCTTTGTTTTTTCTAAACCCACATTGGTATTCAACTACTTCTTTCTCAGCATATGTTATCAATCTGGCATACATTGCGTTGGTGAAGACCTCGTTTGAGCAGTTGAGAAGAGATTTCTCAAAAATTATCACAGTTAGGCTGATCTCCTGTCTTATAAATGGGGCATATTATTGCATTTCTTCAAGAGTTAGGCATCACTTCTTTCGTCCAAATATCTCTCTCAGTTCTTTTATGAGTTCTTTTCTGGCGTATTTAAATAACTCTGGGGGTAAATTGTGAGTGCCAGGCGCTCTGCAATTTTTCATTCTCTGATCTCTTCTTTGCCTGGTGGCTCATATCACTTATTCCTTGAGGTGCTAGTTGGCTATCTCATTATCCTGTCTCCTCATTAAGCATTTTGCCACAGTGTCTTTCCCATTAGTCTAGTATCTCATCCATCTTCTAGTCTGCAGGAATTTGTTTTTGGAGGAAAGGGAGCTCTTGCGCTGTTAAAATTTTGGAAGAATGTTTGGCTATCCCTTGCATCTTTTTGTCTCTCCAAATCTGCTATTTTATTTTCCTCCCATTCTCTCTTTCTTGAACTTTCTTTTCTTTTCTTCTTTTCACACAGTGCAATTCCATTGATGCTCTAGTACATCTCAGAATCATCTGTTTATACGCTCTATTATTTTCTTGAGTGACATTTCTACATTCATCGTCAAACCAGCTATTTCTTCTGGTCGGTTCATTAAACCCCAGTGTTGCTTGTGCTGCATACTGTATAGCTTCGGTCCATTGATTCCATTTTCTTCTGTATTCTCATATTCACGGTTAGACATTTTATTGTGATTTACCATCTATAAGCCTCTTGGACTTCCTCTCTTTTCAATTTTGAGATGTTATATTTCCTAATCTTTGTCAAATTAACTCGTCTTTCATTCGATAAATTTTCCTTAATAGACAAATAGTAGTCAGAGTCCACATTTGCTCCTCTAAAGACCCTTACATCCACTATACTCGACCTACTGATCAACATATGGTCTATCTGCCTCTGGGTCTGTCCATCATGTGATCTCCAGGTCGCCTTGTGTATATTCTTGTGTGGGAACATGGTCAACACTATCACTAGATTTTTCCCATTGGTGAAATGTAAAAGCCTTTGCCTATTTTCATTAGTTTTAGTGTGTCTGCCGATGGTCGGGAAATAAATACTTTCCTGTTCAAGGTTCGCATTTAAATCTCTGGGGCTCTTAGCATCATATACCAGTTTAGTAGATAATAGCTGGAACACTTTAGTAGATAATGTTATTACTTTTATTTATTTTATTTTTCTCACAGATTTCTCTAGTGCCAAATTTACATCCCGGAATTAAAAATTTAAGGGAAGTGAAGTGTTTTACTGATTCAAGAATTTTCTTACGATTTTGCAGGTGTCCAACAGAACTGCCTTTTCTAAATGGAGGCCAAGGTCTTCTATATCCTCCCTTGTGCTTTTCAATATGAGACTATTCGATGAAATGCCAATTGGAGTTATTAGCACTTTTTCTAAATGATAGTGATTTTAACTCAATAGACAGCTCTTGGTATTTCCTAATTTTGTTTTTGGCTGTAGTGTTATTTATTAAGTTTATATCACAAGGGACTGCTATTTCTATGATTCTGCCAATTTTTTCCAATTTATGGATCAACAAAATGTCCGGATGGCTATGTATTAACCTGTGCTCCATGATTGTTTACTCACCCCAATCAATTTTTATTTCATTATTTTTTAAAAGTTTTCCGGCTGATAGCGATAGTAAGGCACCTCATCTCCGTCTAATAGTCCTAATAGCCTACATATACTTTTGTGATATATTTTCGCCACATTGTTATGCCTGATCATGTTGTCCGTCCCAGCCAGTGCTTTGCTCCAAAGTGCAAGTGGGCCATGAATGAGTGGACTTACTGGGTTCCCCTTTGAATCCTGATTTTCAAGCTAAATTTATGAGATAGAATAAGTAAACACTGAAATAAAAACTTCAGAAGCAGTGTCAAAGTGCTTACTTGAATTATTTTGCAATTAATTTATCTCTTTCCTGTCAAAATCTTAATTAAAAACTTCAGAAAGAATTTTTCTCACCAGTTTTTTTAGATTTTGCTTGAGTTAACATGTTTTAACAAAAATAAAGAGTATAGTAAAAAAATAGTTAAAATAAAGTATTTTTATTTTGCTTCGATTTGAATTTGTTCCATATTTTGTATGAATAATAGTAACAAATTTATTACATTATTGAGAATTACCTCCAATGCTACTTAAGTACCACTTTGAACATGTTCTGTGGCTTGGATTTTCGGTAACTTTTAGTAAGTTCATGCTCTAATACATTCTAAAACAGTGCCTTCCAACCTTTTTTGTACCATGTCCCTCTTGTTCAAATTAAAACTTTCCACGCCATCCCCCCCCCTGTTCCAATAAAATTCTTACTACACCCCCCCTTCGACAATAAATTGTATGGTCATTAAAAAAAAAAACAACATTAATATCATTACATCAAAAAACAAAACTTTTTTTTTTTTGTCACAAGATACAGCATTATAACTTTAATTTAAGGTATTCTGGTAAGGAAGAAATAACTAAAATAAAGTATGTAGTAAAAAAATAGTTAAAATAAAGTATTTTTATTTTGCTTTGAATTGAATTTATTTCATATTTTGTATGAATAAAAGTAACAAATTTATTACATTTATGAGAATTACCACCAGTGCTACTTAAGTACCATTTTGAACATGTTCTGTGGCTTGGATTTTCAGTAACTTTTTAGTAAGTTCATGCTCTAATACATTCTAAAACAGTGCTTCCCAGCCTTTTTTGTACGATGCCCCCCCCCCCCTTGTTCAAATGAAAACTTCCATTCAACTCATTATATTGAAAACAAATCACTTTTTTTTTGTCTCAAGATACAGCATTATAACTTTAATTTAAGGTAAAGAAGTACTAGTAAGAAATAAATAAATAATTAAAATAAAGTCAATATTTTTCTTTTCCAACGTGTCTCGTGCCCCACCCTGACTTGTACTCCTGCCCCCCTGGGGTGGGCACCCATCGTTTTAGTCCTAAATTTTTATTTCTTAAACAAGTATGTCTTGAAACCTTTTAAAATATTAAGGAATCAGTATGTAGGTATAACAATTCTTATATATTAATGCAGTAATTTGATTATATTAATTCAATTAATTATGAGCCCCAATTTACTTCTCCCACATTGGAAGGTGGATGTAGTAATTTATTACATATTAGAACCATTTATTAAAGTAGTGGAGTGTAGTTTACTGAATGTAATAAACTTTTAAAATTGTTATTGAAGAAACACATTTTATACCACGAAGTTGACTCATGGGCTTGTTTTTCATGCTCAAAAAATCTAAGCAAACAAACCAGATAAAAGTAAAGATAATTTATGACTTATTGCTTTGGCAGGGATTTGTTTAAGTAGTTAGTTTTTCTCTAATTCAATAGTTACAAAAACTTTTCTCTCTCAAATTTTCATAAATATTAATTTATAAAAGCTTCAGAAAGGTCCTAACTGTTTTTTGGTCTACTGATCTGTCTTTCTGCAGGCCTAGGCTCTGCATTATTCTCATAACCTTAGCTGTGGCTATATTGTTTTCCATATTTGTTTTTTTTAGAAAGAGTATCAATATTTTTGGAACTATTCATATACTATGTGTTGAATTATAGGTACAAAAAGTAAAATTTATTCTAATGTGTTCGTTAATTTTTTTTTTTTTTTATCCTTGGTTTTCAACTGGGATCTTTTCTTTATGATATTCATTCAAATACTGGATGTCTAGGATAATACTTGTTTTTTTTTACTTAAAAATAAAGGGAGGAAGCTGTATTAGAAAATTCATCCATTTCCTCTTCATTCTATCAACAGTAAAACATAAATGCTAAATTACAATGTTTATTATTATAAGTCCTTTAGGCCTATTTATCATGCAAATAAAGATTTTATTTCTATTGTATAATAATGATTTTATTTTTTATGAGTTATTTATCTTGAAATAAAAAAACAAAACAAATGATGTTGGTGTAACAGGTTGTATAATGGTGTCAGAATTTAATAACATTTTGTTAATTAGGGCAAAAATATCTAGCCGTAGTGAATTCATATGTTTCTCTCTTCTCAGTTTTATATTTTAGTTTTTATTAGCAATGCTACTTATATTTTTTATTTCTATTTCTCTTGGCAATCCATTTCATTAAATAACCAGGTGCTAGTTAATGAGATCACTGATGTTTTTCTTTGTTTATCAAGATATTTCTTCCAATTATCACTGTTCATGTGATTTAAATGATATCCACACATGTTTGATGATTCTTTATCCTAAATAATTATTTACCATTAATAAGGACTCATTCATTATCATTTTTTTGTTTCTTTAGTATTCAAGTTTTATTTTCATACCAGGTGATTTGACATCTTGTTCACATTATTACAATTAATATTAGATTAGTACATTAAGGTACATTATTTCCCCATCAGTATTTTTGTCTTTTGAGAACTGTATCTTTAAACATAACAGACCATATATGTAACTGTGATATTTATATTATATTTTTTATATGTATAAACATCTGTCCTTTATTATTATAATTTTTTTTTATAGTATTTTAACTTAATAACTTTTCTTTATTATGTAAGCTAGTCTTTTGGTAAATGTGTGTGGGAAAAATGTGTTTGTTTGCGTGTGTGTGTGCGCGTGCATGAAGTTAGTAAATGAAATATATATATATATATAGGGGAGACACGGGCAAAGAGGCCAGGCCAGGTTATTGGGTCCGTAAGGTACTGCTTCCTAGCGTCAGTCATGGTAACTACATCAGTAGGACGCCATTAGTTATCTGAGAAAGTTTGGATGTGATGCGTTTGCGTTTGTCAGTTTTATAAAGAAAACATTGGTTTTTACTACTGCTGATCTAAGGTGCGTGCTTAATACTATTCGTTTTGTACTTTTGCTATGATTTTTTTAAGTTAATCAACCGCATTGCCTAAGAACAGTATGGATTTACGCTCAGTCTAATTTGTCAATCAACTGTGTAGGTTTCAGTAGATGTGGGGGTAGAGCGATTTTAATTAATGGCGTTGCGGCACGTCATGTGGCCACTTTGCCCTACCCTGGTGAGCAAAGTGGCCATTTGGTAGAGTTTAAAATTTTTTTTTTAAAAATACAAGGGGTTAGTTATAGTACTACAGCTTATATACCTTTATACCAATAGAAAGGTAACTAGGCTAGATGTACATATAATATTGTTTCTATAAATTAACATTTGAAAAAGATATAAATAAAATTCCCTTAGAGTGGCTGCTTTGCCCGGGTCTCCCCTATATATATATTTTACTTTTTATATTTTATATATATTACTTTATATATGAAGTGCTATTAACATACTAATATTGTCTCACAAGATATATTTTTCTTCAGGTACTTTTTAATTAACTTCAGTTAAACTGATAAAACATCTTTGAACATAAAATTGTGTATAGTTTAATCACTCTCATATATAGACCTGCATAGGTTTTTGAATGCAGAAGCATATTTGCATTTTTACACTCTCATTGTAATGTTTAAATATTAGTATTAAAAATATACGTTCTTTAAAAATTGAATAAATATTTAGCTTTTGTTTTTATTGTATATAATATGAATTTATAACTTTTTCTGTGTTTCATTGGAATGTAATTAATGTTTCAGTTAGTTATATTACTAAAATATTTTAATCTTCAATTAATGACATTGTGATTGTGGATTTAAAAAATTAACATGGTGCACATTAATTTTGTGATATTAATATAAATGTGTGGGTGATTGTGGAATCTTTACTTATAAATTTAATTTGTTTTATTTATTAAAATCTATGCGGTTATTTCTTCAAAAGTATTATTTTATGTATTTAAGGTTTTTTTTCAATTTTTCTTTCTTTGATGAGATCATCATTTGCAGCCGAATCCTGTAAAATAAAAGACTAAAATGTATAAAAAATAAATATTATGTACAAACAATATTTACTGTATATAAGTAAGGTTTGATAATTAAATGAAGTATAGATGATTTATGTAACTTGTTTTTTTTTGTTTTTTTATTTGAACCCAACAAATCCATTTTTAAATATATAAACTACTGAATATATTTACTAAAATTTATTTAAGATCTTAAAATGAATTAGGCTATTATTCAGTAGTAAATATTGGCATACTCTCATAATGTTTAAGGAAGAGAATTTTCGAGTGTATTAGTCTAGTAATAACAATAAATATAGCTTTCCGGCTTTCCTCAAAAACTTCATTTCTGTTGCTGTTATACGGTTGGATTGCTTATCAAGCATTATCCTGCTTTCGCTTCCGTATGCATGGGTCAGGAGATAAACATATTTGCAGATGTGCCTTTTAGTCGCCATACTTAATTTTCAGTGGCCAATTATGCTGATGCAGACATGGTAACAAACTTGATTGGCTTTATAAATTCTGTGAATATCTCTGGGTCGATCTTACCAAGGGAACTAAGTAGGTAAACTCCGCTTTAATACCCCTCCATTCCTGATGAATGTACTCTTGGGAAATAACTAGGATCTCTCTAACACCTTGAGGTGTTAATGACCATTCCTTTACAGAGTATCTCTTCCAGCCATTCTATTACTACTTCACGCATCTTTTCTTGGGAATCAGCAAATCGGACAATGTCATTGGCATACAAAGAGCTTTGTTCAAGAATGGTACATTGCTGATTAGAAATGCCTCAGATTCTCTACCATTGATCCACAGGACTGTCCTTGCGTCCTGTCATGCCGATTTACTGGCTAAAATTAGGTAGCCTGGAACATCTTTGGCCGCTAATGCTTTCCATGTTTCTTTTCTGGGCACTGATTTGAATACTTTAAGTCTAATAGTGACAAGAATATGCGCTTGTCTCAGTCCCATACTTTTTCTCCTATGCTTCATAGGACAAAAATGTGGCCCTGTGTTATCTTTCCACGATGAAAACCTGCCTGTTTATCTTCTATTTTATTTTTAACCATTTTCCTCAGTCGCTATTCCAGTATGCTGGTGTTAAGTTTGTAGACAACTGAGAGCAAACTTGATGTTAGAGAGATGGTAAAAAGTAGGAAAATTTTTCAACTTTCCATTCGTTTTCCCTCTTGTACTTCGTAAACGTATTTTAAGGAATTCTACCAGTTTAAACGATTTCCAGACTGTTTAGAGGTTTGGCAATTGGAAAAATATTATGAGAATTTACCGGCTGTTCATTTATTCATCTATTGTATCTCTTGAACCGATTGAATGGTTTCTAGCTTTATGTATGAAATCGAAGTAACGCTATTATATGGTGTATGAAATAGTACTTATAATAATAGTATGAATGTTATTCATGAAATGAGGTATGGAAATGGAGAAAAGAGTTCAAATATTCCTACTTAACATCAGCTTTTCTTTTTATCTCGTGAATGGGTGGAAGAATTTTAGAGGTTTAAATGTTTTCCCGTAATTTGTGAAGCGGAATCTCTTAAGGATTTCTAATATCTGGCCATTTTTGTATATGCATTTTAAAGCTTTTAATGATATGAAATGTTATTTTGTTTAATCAAATTGGTAAACAGATCTTTACAACACTTATTCCAAGACAATATCCCATTTTCTTGAAAGAATTACACCACTTCGATCTCTCGTTACGGAAGATCCCACATTTGTATTATGCTTAATATATAATATAATATCATTTATAACTAAATTTTATAAATGGATGTCAAAAGGTTACAAGATTGTTATATCCTCTCCCCTTATCAATGGTGACACACGTGTAAGAAGTGGTAAGTACAACTTCTACAAAATGAGACAATACCTATAATTTTCGGAACGAAATTGCATTGCCTCTGAACACAATTATCAATGTTCTTTTTCTATTCTGAACTGTTCAGCGGTGGAACCAGTTCCTCAAACTGTTCCGATAGTGGAAACAGTTTGTCAAACCATTACGCAACGGGCCATTCCATGATATATTACAGTTTCCGTATATTATACTTTCAGAGAAACGAAGCTACTAATCTCTTGAGAAACACTTAAACAAAAAAACATGGGAGTTGTTTTGTTTCTTTTTTCATGGAAAATTTCATTATGTAATTTATATGGATTTTCTCTTTTATGGGCTTAACATATTTATGATCATAAATAAAAAAGCCATATCTATTATCAATATTAATATCTATTTAAATCATTAACAAAATATTTATTACCATTCGTGTTTCCTTATTATGGGATATATTTCAGGTACAGCAAAGCCATAAAACATGACGGAAAGCACAGTTGAATAAGCTCCCATATTTTCGAAATATATCCAGTCACCTACATTCATTTTTGGTAAGAAGCACTCATTTATGACTTTGTCATCTTTCTCCTCAGTTTGGCCCCACACAGTACATTTCTTTTCTGTTTTACCTTTATCCTGGAATTAAGGTATTAATATGATAATGTTTATATACAAATTTAGTCATTTTCATGTTTTATTCTTATTCATTGATTTTATTTTGAATTTCGACATTTATTCAATTTATACGTATTTTTGTTTATATTTGCATATATAAAGAAATATTTTTTCTTCTGTATTTGCATACTAAAAGAAACTTTACCGTTCTACATTATGATTTGTATAGCAATTGTCCCATTGTTTTTAGAGGAAGAGTGCCATGGAAACCAATCAATTTGATTCAATTGGTGATTTTATATATAGTTTTCCACTTCCTACATAGAAAATGCCCAAAAAAACAGATGAGTGGTTTGCATTTGAATGGTTCGATCTCTGTTGTTATATATATAAATATATATATATATATATATATATATATATATATATATATATATATATATATATATATATATATATATATATTTATATCCCATAGAGATTAATGAACTTTCATATAGAGCCTTCATCTTTGAGGCTTAGGTTATACATAATGTCGCTCACTTCTTGTATTCTTAATAAGAGATGTCGTAAAGAAGGAAAATGTACATGTATGTGTATATATATATATATATATATATATATATATATATATATATATATATATATATATACACACACACACATACATACATATTTATATTAATTTTTATTTGTCATCAACTTATTTTATTTTTGAGAAGAGAACCGAGAGGTATAAACCTCAATATGTTTCATATGGATAATTCATGAAAAACATTGAAATAGTCATATCCCAATAAGATATCGATATTGTCGGTCTTTAAAAGGTAAAGAGGGTTTACATTGAACTGAATATATAAGTCGAAAGTTAATGTTCAAAACTTGAATGAATTAAATGTTGATACGGATATTTCAGTGTATCAGAAAAAACTTATGAGTTAATAAAATGGATATATTTATTAAAAAATGTCGATAATTTTTCCACTGTTAGCCTCTCAATGTTGAAGAAGTTTTATTGACCTTACCATAGGCTCAAGTAGGTACTTCTACATTTCTTTACGGAATTTAATGATAATAATAACAATATTATAATGTAATAATAACAAATTATTAATTTATAGCACGAGGATGTAGCCTATATCTCCCTACTCAGAAACTGATAGCAGTTATCTCCATATCATCCCATCCGCCTCATCCAGTGAATCCACTTTATCTGAATATTCTTCTCCGAAGAAGAAATTCATTTTGATATATAAGTTCAAACCACGCTCTTACAAAAAAGAAAAAAGAACTAATTTTTATTTCTTTATTTGATTACGGTTTTTGATTCAATCCGGGAATAATCATGCAATAGGCAATTAATTCCCGAGAACAATATGATTTATCGTAGATCACAAATAGTGGATCACAATGTTAAAGTAATCACTTCCTTTTACACTTCAATATGAAAAATTCTGCGCGGGCACTCCAAAGTAGACATACCAAAAAAAAAAACTTTGTTCATATATGTTTTAAAACTATAGAACATATTTAAAAAATATTATATTTAAATATTTTTGTTTTGAAAAAAAAGGATTTGTCCTGGCCGGGATTTGAAGAGTCTATACATCGAAAAAATTGCTTTAACTCGGGGATATACGATCGCTGAAGAGAACGGACTTGTCTGACTTGGATACGACCACTGGTAGCTCAGTGGTTTAACCCATTGCACCGGAGATGCAGACGACCCGGGTTCTTTGTGTGTGTGTGTGTGTGTGTGTGTGCGCGCGCGCGTGCGTGCGTGCGTGCGTGTGTGTGTGTATATATGCATATGCATATAAATATACAAAGCTATTGGCTTGTGTAGTTAATGTATCGACCAGAGTGAATAGGTTTTTGCCACCATTTAGTTTCTATTTCCCCTTTGATTTTCTAACAGAAACAAAATGGTGGCAAAAACCTATTCACTCTGGTCGATACATTCACTATACAAGCCAATGCCCAAAAAGATATAAAATAAATACGGCAAAAACCTTAATAAATCGTGCGAGAAAACTATTGTATCATCCCCAATAGACCAAAAAAGGCCGAAAACAACGTAGTGGACCTTTTATTACAGAATGGTTATCCGCACAGCCTCCTTTGTAATTTACTTAAAACAATAAATACCTTCTAACCAAAACAACCCAAATGAAACTAATCCTAAAAATAATAACAAAAAAAAAATACTATACATTACCCTATATATCAACACTTTCAGAAAGACTAGCAAAAGCACTCACTGGTAATAAAAGTAACACTCACTGATGTGGTACGAGGTGGTGGCTGGTAGGTGATGGAGGGATTTATTTTTTGGAAATTGTAAGCACACGCTATCTGATTACATCTTAACCGTGCCATTCTTATTTCATTTGGGTGTGCTGTTCAATGTTTTTATTTTAAAAGATCTCATTTTCATTGTTAGGGCATGAATATGAGACAAAGCCTGGTCTCGAAACCTCGCCTGAAGAATTTTAAAAAAAAAAGAAAGACTGAAACTGAAGATCTAAAACACAATATAATTTCAATAACAGTCAAGATAAGTAGAAACCAATATATATATATATATATATATATATATATATATATATATATATATATATATATATATATATATATATATATTTATATATCTGTACCTCAGAGGTAAACTATCATAACTGACATTTTTCAAACTTTACAGGAGAGATCAAGCAAGAGACATTCAATATATATATAATACTCAGCCGCCAGGTCGAAAGCAAATAAAATAATAAGAACAACAAAAAGGGATTCCTCAAGGAAAGACTTAGAAACATTGAGGATAATTGGCAGGCTGGAAATATAAGCGAACTATATGCAGATATTAGGAAGGAAAGGACTGGATTTAGAGCGAGAAGTACTCAAATTCGAGGAAAAGATGGAAAACTGACGGCATCCAAGGTAGAAGTATTAAACATCTGGAAAGAACATTTCCAGAATCTGCTAAACCAAGGGAACCACACGGACGAAGAGGATATGGACAATGAGGAGGACCTTGACCCACAAGAGGTTGAAAAACCTGATATTCTGGATTTATAAATAGCTATAGACAGGCTTAAAAGAAGAAAGGCCCCTGGGTTAGACAACCTACCATCAGAGTTGTTCAAAGATGGGGGAGAAACGGTAAGAGTCAAACTATTAGAACTAATCCAGAAGATATGGGATAAAGAGAAGATACCCGAAGCTAGGAAAACAGGTCTAATTAGCCCTATTCTAAAGAAGGGGTCCATGTACGAGTGTGGGAATTACAGAGGCATAGCACTCCTTCCCATCGCCTATAAGATAATGACCAACATATTACATAATCGGATATACCCGTATTACGAAAAAATAGCAGGTGACCAGCAAGCAGGATTCAGAAGGGGGAGGAGTACGCTAGACCAGATATTCATACTGAAACAGGTACTCGAAAAACGATGGGAAGTAGGCCGAGATGTACACGCATTATTTGTCGATTTCAAAGCTACATATGATTCCGTCGACAGAAACTGTCTATGGAATATCATGATTGAGCTGGGTATTCGCGGTAAACTAGTGAGATTGACTAAGGCGTGTGCAGGCGACCCCCATGCAGAGTCCTGGTACAGGGAGATGTGTCTGAGGCTTTTGAAGTTGGAACCGGCCTAAGGCAGGGAGACGGATTCTCGCCTTTACTATTCAACATAGCCCTTGAAAAGGTAATAAGAACAACATCAAGAGTGAAGGGCGGGGTGCACGTCGGGGTGGAGCATAAAATTCTTGCTTACGCCGATGATATAGCAATCCTCGGAAAAAATGAAAAGGATATTGAGAGACTCGCCAAGACGCTGATGAGAGAAGCAGACCAACTCGGCTTACAGGTAAATGAGGAAAAAACCAAATACATGACAGTGAGCCGTAAAGTCCACCCCAGAAAAAGCATCTGCGTGGATCGCAAATCGTTCCCGAAAGTGGATAACTTTAATTATCTTGGCTCCACAATAACCTCAACCAATGAACAATTAACTGAGATAGACCAGCGTATAACAAGCACAAACAGAGCATTCTTCGCTCTTTCAAGAGTATTGAAATCCCGAAGCATCTCTAGAAACTTAAAACTACGGGTTTATAATGCGTTAATAAAGCCGATTCTGATATACGGCTGTGAGACGTTGGCTCTCACTGGCACCCTGGAAAGCAGAATAGAGAGATGCGAAAGGAAAATCCTTCGCACGATAACCGGAGCGGTATGGGATGAGAGTCTGCACTCTTTGAGGAGAAGGACCAATAAGGAATTGCTCACAGAAACTGGTCAGGCGATTTCTCAGGATATGAAATCAAGAAGGTTAAGATGGGCGGGGCATGTAGCTCGAAGCAATCCGTCAGGACGCCTCTACGCAACAATGAATGCCACAATAGGTGGCAAGAGACCACGTGGGAGGCCAAAGACCAGATGGATAAACAAGGTCAACAAAGATGCTGAGGAGCTGGTAGTAGCAGATTGGAAATCAGCGGCCCAGGATAGACAGAGGTGGAGAAGGCTGGTAAAGGCGGCCAAAGATCTACAAGGTCTGTAGAGCCAACAGAAAAAATATATATATATATATATATATATATATATATATATATATATGTGTGTGTGTGTGTGTGTGTGTGTGTATAATATGGACATCAGTAACCATCAGTATAGGAATATCCCGCAACTTAGGCGGACCGGCTTGCTCGTTCTGCTGACAGTGATTCATCTATTTTCATATGATTACATTCCTTTCTGTAATCTGTAACTGATTTTAAAGAAGTCGCAGTATTACTAACATGCAACTATTTTCAATAAACATTTATAAATAATTTTCTCGCAGCTGGTTTACTTACATATAAAGGGATGGGATTGACAATGGCGTGTTCAGTGTATACATTATTAAACGAGCCATAAATGCCATTGTTAATGAAATAGATGTAATGAGATTCAGTCTCCCTTATTGATGTGATAGCTGTGGCCAGGGTGAAAGCTTTGCTGACGAAAAATCGGCCTGGCTCAGCTATCACATTTATGTCTTCAAGTATCTTCTCTGTCTCCAGGGCTTGCTTAATCCCTCTTGCTATCTAAAATCAATTATTATTCAATTAATATAAATTAAGTAGGTATACTTGACATAAAACAGTTTAATCTTACGCTATAATTAAAAAGTACAAATATAGTAGTAATGTTCAGATTAAATAGAAAATCTCTGGCCAAAATGTCACATAATGAAAATTACTTGGTATTTACAATAGTGCCAATAAAACTAAATAAAAACAAATATAAATTCTCACCTTGCCTATAATATATCTTAGTGTGTCCAATAATAAACAATAACAAGACTACCTTTTGTGTATTTTTTATTTTTAAAAATATATAGCAAAATTATTGAAGTTACTAGAAACTTTACTGCTGAAAAATACACTAGTTACTTTTGGTGGATGTAAGCCATTAAATGTGCACATGAACATCTTTATGGAAATTGAAGTTGGAACTGATAGGATCTGAATGAAGGTTGGGAAGAAGCATGGTGGATATTAGATATTCGATAGAATATTTATCTAATATCCTATTGTATGTTCCTCTAAAGCCATATCTACCTGCCTTACCTTTTCAAACATCTCCAGTGAATCTCCAGGAAATCCTCCCCCAATGTCCAGATATCGAATAAGGATTCCAATGCTACGAGCCTGGAGGATGAGGTCGGCTGCCCTGTGTATTGCCCTGGGGTAAGCTTCCTCCTCGAAGCAGCCAGTCCCTACATGAAACGATATCCCTACCACATTTAGGTTCAGACTTTTGGCGAATTTCATAAGTTCAATAGCTTTATTCGGTTCACACCCGAACTTGTCTCCGAGTTGGATGAGGCATTTCTCAGATTCCGCTTTTACCCTGACAACCAATCTGAAATAGCAGAGCGTATTTGAAATAATATTTTTAAGATTGCCAACTGATGCATATAATAAAAAGACATCGACGTACTGTACCCATCAATATTATCGATTCCTATCATTCGATATCGCGTATTTTTGTTATCGATGAAAATAATCGGATATTTCGTTAATCTTAATTCAAATCTTAAAATTTGCCACGGATACCAGTTGAGCTAGCTACACTATTGGTATAGCTGGTGTACACTACTCATCCTATAAATATATTTTTGAACTATGTATTATTTATTATTATAATGTATTATTGAATTAATTAAAAATATCACTCGCACCGACTTTTTTTTTAATGATTAACTTCCAACATTGGAAATGAAGAAAAAAATAACAAATAGTTTACTGTATCTGAGATATATAATTAATTTTTAATTGTTATACTTGTCAGAAAAAAACATGTATCAAGGAGAAAAATGTTAAAATTGTATGCCGCTATTTTTCTACTCAATTAGCTAACTTACTTTGTAGTGGTAGGTATATTGTGATGATTGGAGAAAATTGTTGGTCACCTCAGGGAACAAATAATTATACATATTTCTTACGCTAAAAAGTTTTTTGTTTATTTATAATATACGATTGCCTGTTATAGTTTCTAAAAATGACTCATTTTTCTACAGTGGCTCCCAGTCAAAATGGTACACCAGGATATTTATAGATATCTTTGAATAAATAAATAGTTCAAATTATGCTACATTAAAAACAATAATTTGTTGTAATCACTAAACATCCTAGAAGTATGTACTTTGTATATAAACATTTAACATTAAAAATAAAGCACATTTGTTTAGGATTACTTATCTCACAAGGAAAATGATAAACCTTAGGTTTTCCCAATATTTGTTAACCTTAAACTTTATTTAAAGTCTTGTATCGAAAGTTTTTGGCTCTTTTCAAAGCGAGTTGATGAAATCTGACGTTTTTTAAAAAAAAATTACGAAAATGGGTGCACACACAATGTTAAAAGAACGTGAGTTGGTTATTAAACATTTTAATGACGGGAAATCTTTAAATGATATAGCCGAAATTATTTTGAAAAACCGTTCAACTGTCCAGCATATAATGGAGAGATTCAAGAAGGAAAAGCGCATTGCCAGAAAAAAATTAAAAGCACTAGAAAAAATTTAACTGATAGGGATGAGAATTGGATCGTCAGGAAAATTAAAAGAAATCAACGTTTGAGTGCACCTAAAATAGCCACGGAACTATCTAACGCTTAGGTAAGCCAGTAAGTGCAGAAACAGTGCGGCATGTCCTAAGAAAATTCATTTCATGGACCAGTAGCTCTGAAGAAACCTTTCATTAGTAAAAAAACAAAAATCAAAAAGTTATGGTGCAATTTGCAAATTAATATTTACTGAAGGACCCTGAGTTTTGTTATATTATTAATATATATATATATATATATATATATATATATATATATATATATATATATATATATATATATATTATTAATATTTGCTGATGAAAGTAATTTTAATATGTTTGGGTCCGATGGACGTTGCTATGTGTGGAGGAAACCAGGAGAAGAGCTAGCGGGAGTGCATGGCGGCTTCTGGTGTGGGAAATCTTCATTTTATAGATGGAATAGTTAACAAGCATGTTTAAGTAGAAATTTTAAAAGGAAACTTGAAACAAAGTGCGGAAAAGCTGGGGCTCAAAGACAAGTTTTGTTTTTACCAGGATAATGACCCCAAACATTCTGCCGTGTTAGTTAAGGAATAGCTCCTTCATAACGCCCCGAAGTTATTAACTTCAGCACAGTCACCACATCTTAATGTGATAGAACATCTGTGGGCAAAATTGGAGGTAGAAATTAGAAAACATATGATTTTTAGCAAAGAATAGTTTTAAAAAATATCTCCTCGAAGAATGGAACAAGATAAGCCCGGAATTCACCAAAAAATTGGTCGACTCCTTTCCAAGAAAAGAAGTGGTCGAAAATAAAGGCTTGCCTACAAGGTATTGAACTAAATTAATATTAAAAAAATAATAATAAATGAAGTGTATCGTTTTTACTGTGCGGTGTATCTTTTTGATTGTGATGTGAAATTGATATTCATATTTTGTTTGTTCTCAAGGTAGTATCCTTGGTCCGATCCTATATACAGTTTATACAGCTGACATCCCAACTCATCCTAATACTATCCTTACCACGTATTCTGATGATACATGTGTATTATCAGTCAACACCAATCCAGTTATTGCATCCCAAAGCCTCCAATCCCATAACACTGATCTTGAAGAATGGTGTCAAAACTGGAGAATTAAAATAACTTCTCAAAAATCGCATCAAATCACTTTTACCTTACGTCGTAAACCAATGACTTCCTGCCTTACAGTATCCTTTAATAATATCCCTCTGGTGCCTGTAGAACAGATCCGATACTTAGGGTTGCACCTTGACAAACGATTAACCTGGAATCCTCATACAAGACTGAAAAGACAAGAAACCGCACGACGTTTCAGGCTACTTCAACACTTACTAGACAAATGCTCTAAGCTCCCAATTAACTACAAAAGACTCATCTACATGACCATCATACGACCTATTTGGACTTACGGAGTAGAGCTTTGGGGCTCCACTAAGCCATCGAATTCCTCTCGTATCCAATCCTTACAGTCCAAAATCATTCGTAAAATCCTCAATGCTCCTTATTTTGTTAAGAATAAACTCATCCATAACGACCTTAATGTCCCTTTTGTTGCTGATTTGGCCCGAACCCGGTATCTATCCTTTAATAACAAACTTCATTACCACTCAAACCCTCTAGTTTCAAACCTAGCTTCCTCTTCAATTCCCGATAATCCTCCGAGGCGTCTGAAAAGAAGATGACCACGTGACCTCCTCACTTGAACTTTGATTTGAGTACTACCAGTGGGTAGTTTCTCTACATTTCATTATCATGTCATTATATATCACTTAGCCTATTTACTTGTTGTATTATTGTAATACAGTTGTAGATATCAATAAATAAATTTAAAAAAAAATATATTTTGTTTGTTAATTTTTTTAAATAATCAAAGTTGAATATTTTAATTTTTTTTATTTTGTACTTATTAAGCATTGATATAAATAAATGTGTTGATGAATTTCTGGTTTGGTTTCCTATAACGATTTAAGTTTATTTTTCTCTCTACAGGGTGTATCAATTTCACTGTGAGCCACTGTAGGCAATGTTATTGGATGCGGGCGGTGACGTCCCAAGGAATTTGCTTGTGGCGCATATTAATTTTTTCCGGGTAACAGTATCGCTTTTTCTTCTCGGAATACTGAATTGGATAACCCTTAGATAGAAGTCAATATCAATATATTATATTATTCATATATATGAATGGTGGAGAAGGAATTTTATACGGAATACCTAATAGGAATTTTATATAAAATAACAACACATTTTGTATGGAATAACAAGAAATAAAAATAAACAATAACATGACATATAGATAAAATGGATTACCCAATAAAAGGTGCGGAATAACAAAATTAATAAGAATAAAGTAAAAAAGTAAAAATAAAGTAATAAAGTAAACAAGAAGTAATGAATGATAACATGACATAAAGAGATTATTTGAGATATTAATTTATAATGGAATCTAGAGAAAAGACTCCAAAGGGGTTTAATAACAATGAGTTATTATTTGGAACAAAAAGACTTAGAAAAAAGATTAGGGATTAGTGACAGTTGTAAACATTTTTTATAGAGTTATAAAACTATTATAGAATAATTATATAGATGATATATGATATAATGATATATCGATATGTTTTGAAACCCATGGACAGGACCTATGGAGAAAGGGTAATGAGGAAAGTTGTAATTTATTGATAAATAAAAAGTTAAACGTTTGAGCTTTTACTCTTCTATATTAATATATATATATATATATATATATATATATATATATATATATATATATATAAATTTATTTATTGAAATTTACAACTGTATTACAATAATACAAGAAGTAAATAGGATAAGAGCTACATAATGGCATGAGATAATGAAAAGTAGAGAAACTACCCACTGGTAGTACTCAAATCAAAGTTCAAGTGAGGAGGTCACGTGGCCATCTTCTTTCCAGACGCTTCGGAGGATTATCGGGAATGGAAGAGGAAGCTAGGTTTGAAACTAGAGGGTTTGAGTGGTAATGAAGTTTGTTACGAAAGGATAGATACCGGGTTCGAGCCAAATCAGCAACAAAAGGGACATTAAGGTCGTTATGGGTGACTTTATTTTTTACAAAATAAGGAGCATTGAAGATTTTACGAAGGATTTTGGATTGTAAGGATTGGATACGAGAGGAATTCGATGGCTTAGTGGAGCCCCAAAGTTCTACTCCGTAAGTCCATATTAATATATAAATTGTATATATTTATATAATAAAACCTGTACCCATGTATGCATTTTTTTCTTATTTTTGTGTTTTTTTTTACTGAAAACTCTCTCCCCCACCCATCCTATTAACTCAACTTCTGCAATTAGATAGTTCCAACATCCTATCAAAAGTATTTACCATAAGCTGTATACCGTTAAATTCAGCAATCAGCCAGTGATTGAAACTGAACTGTCGCTGAGTTTCACGAATTCACTCGGGTTGTACATTCACCTGGCAGGTGCTCCAATGAGCCATCGCTATGTAATCCCCAAGTAACAAAATAAAAATTAGATAGACATATCAAAAATCCTTGCGTAAATAAATTAGAATTTGTATATGTTTATACTTACCCATGTTTATATCTTATATGTTTATAAGGTTATAAAAAACAATAAATAGAGAAAGAAATATGACTAACATCACAATAAAAAAACCTGTACCACTACACCTCATGGAGAGTCGGGTTAAGTACGTGGTAGAGACCTTACTGTTTCATGGACAACGGTTGTGCAGGAAGGTGATTTGTCCTAGATCTAAATTCCCCCTCCCTATTTTGGGTACCCACTGTATAGTATCTGAGTATGTACCAGGAAGTTCCTAGATCTCATAGGACACATCTCCGGGCGCTGAAAATCAAAACAGAATCTGCCAGGAGCGGGATTTGTACCAAGGATCTTGGCGGCAACTGAGCGCTCCCCACCGCACCACCATCCTCTCAGCTACCCATTCAACATATCTATCATAATAAAACCCTCTTGTCATTTGGTGATCAATTCCTAAATAATAGGATAATAATATCAATTATATATTTAGAAAATATAAGTGGCTATCAGGATATATATGATAAACATCTTATTAGAACAAGTGTGCTATTATTAATAATTGAGGAGCTGGCGAACAGAACCGGATTAGTCCACGAAATTAAATTTTACAGGATGGCTAAAAACTAATATTAATATGTGGAGGAGATTGATGAGACAACATTGCATAATTATAGATAGGTGGTTTTCCTACTTAGAGATGGTTTTCAGTAAAAATATTAACAGGGATCGACATAACGAGGTCCAAGGCATCATAATTAAAAAAAATTGTGATGGAATTATAGTGGACTGGATTGTGTGTTGGCCAGCTCCTTGATTGTTTGTGACCTGCTCCCGTTCGAAAATGCGTTTTAACATTATAAGTTGGTCAGTTCTAACCTAAGGTAGTTCGGGCGCGCAGGCTCAGAAGGGTCCTGGGATGATGGGATGAATCTATTAATTATTGGATTTAATTGTAGTCACGCCCGTAATCAGTCGAGATATATTTAGCTTTTATTTAAATTTGAAGTCACTTACCTCGCTTGTGGGTAATATTTTTTGACTTTATATAACTCGCAGACGGAATCAAATGTCATGAGGGAAACGCCGCGGTCCTTGGCATACTTGAGGTGACTAATTAACTTAGAAGGATGTGCGTAAATTATGTCATCGGGCGTTGCTCCCACTTCCAATGCTCGTTTTATTTCTTCCTATAAAATATAACAAATTAAATGTAAAAGAGACGATAAAATAAACTAAATAAATTAAAATATAATTTGAGGAGACGGTTAAATAGATTGAAAGAATAGTGTTTAGCGTTTTGATTTCTTGTTTATTGCTTGTAAAATTGTTTAAAATTATGCATTAAAAGGGCGCGGTTCCGTGGCTAGACCTCCAACTTTGAATTGAATGAGGTGACTAAGAAAAAAACCCATCGTGACCTCGTCAAATCCTTCTGTATTTATACACGTATGTATATAAGTATGTATGTGGCTCTACGTAATTATAATAGTCCCTTTTACAACATTTGTCTGAGCAGATAAAGAAGCTCATCACAGGATAAAAGTGTGGTGATTCGTAGGATATGGTAATGACTCATGCAAATGCAACGAATTTGTTTGAAGAGACAGAAGTGTCTGTATTGACTTTGAATATCCTGTGCCATACTCTATCTTGGTCTGTTACAATAAATATGCGAATTCAGAAATGCCGAGTCTTATGTTATCAAATTAGATCATTAGTTTGTTCGGAAATGATTTGACGTTTTTTTTTTTTCAAAATATACCTAGTGTGGATTATATAAATTGAATTGATAAGATATCAGTTTTTAATTTTTTTAGTTAGTACAACTTGTTTATTTTTAACAAAATAAACTTATTCACTTCTTTTTATTTTTATTGACAATAGTGTAAACACCATCAGTATTTTATGATATAGACTTTCGTCCAAATAGATTTTCTGCTTGATGCGCACATTTTTGATACTCTGGACGTGCCTAGCCTTAGAATAAAACAATTTGTCTTTTATAACAAACAATATCTATCGGAATAAATATAATTATTTCATATTATTTTATCAATAGTCAATTACTAAATTGTTTCATAGTTCCGTATCACGACTAACAAAGAAGGACGGTTAATAATTTTGAATAAACCATATCTTTGCATCTTACTAATATTATAAATGTGAAAGTTTGTATGTTTGTCTCACTTTCACGCAAAAACTACCGGACAGATTTAGATGAAACTATACAGTAATATAGGTTATACATCAGAATAACACATAGGCTACAGCAAGCGCGGATTTAGGGGGCGCATGGGGGCACGTGCCCCTCCCCCCCAACTTTTTTTTAGGTACTGTGGAGAATCCATTATAAGACATAAATAAAGGCAAATCACATGATAGTAGTTGTTCAAATAACAGAAAGGTCATGAGTGAAACTATGGTTTATATATCCTACTAATCCTACTAATATTATAAATGCGAAAGTTTGTATGTTTGTCTCTCTTTCACGCAAAAACTACTGAATGAATTTGGATGAAACTTTACTGTAATATAGGTTATACATCAGACTAACACATAGGATACGGGGGCACGTTCCCCCTCCTCCAGACGGTTTTTAAGGTACTGTGGAGAATCCATTATAGTACATAATAAAAGGCATATCAGAAATTTAGCATCTTGAAATTTGCAGACAGGTTCGTTGTATAATTTAAGAAAGAAATTTGGATAAATCCACTTAATATGGTAGGGGTTCAAAGATTGTATGGAATCCGTCAGTTTTGAAGTTAGACGTCTGAAGTTTTGGTTGTACGAGTAACTTATATTTAAACAAAAAATTAAATTATTTATTTACAATGATGTCAAGAATCTTTATGTGTCAGGCCAAATTCCATGCGAGCGAAGGCGCTGGCAAATGCTAGTATTATGTAAACTAAGTCCTCAGCCAGGTCTGTCCGAGGTAAACTCAATAACTACTGCACGGACTTTCACACAGTTTTCACCAATAGATAGAGTTTAGGTACAGGTTTCACCAGGAAGGTTTAGGTACAAGTATATAATTTGTCCAGGTTTTGTGAAAATGTGTTGGAATATAACGAGAATTGTTGGTACTTTGGGAAAAAGTACCTATAGCCGCCTGGGAGGTTTCATCGATGACGCTGCCAAATCCCTTTGAGGTACAACGAAACAATGCATGGTGGAATATTCCTCTTTTATAGATCTACAAAAAAGTCAGTGATAATATATGTACCTATCATTTAAGGAAAGCATACTATACCCATTTTATATTCTAAAAAATTGATAACGTACAATGCGGTATTAGGAAATTTATTTAGATGAGTACAGTATTAATCCTTATCAACTTATATACCTATATTCATTATTACCTTGTAATTTAAATGAGTACCTGATGGGTTATCGCAAAAACTTAAGGCGCGAGAAAATGAATTCGAATATAAAGAAATATTTTGTTTTGTTTTTATGGTTATAACATACACCTAATAAAACACATTAAACAGACAAAACATGACATAATATGCCTTACTACCAGTGCGTGTTTTTGCTAGTTAATGATAAATTACAACAAATTCTTCATTTATTTTGAAAAAAGTCACTTAAGAATAATATTGCAGAAACTAAATCCAGCTTTAGTGCCCCAAAGTAAACTACAAAGATCCGGAGAATTAACATTAATAGTAGTTAGCGAAAACTTTTTGAAAACTCGGTATTAAGTTCGTCAGATTGTTTTGATGAGAATTAGACCTAGCTGATATTGAAGACTCTTGAACTTCACTTTAGTATAACGAGTTTGTTCAAAATCTTTTGAAACCATTTTTGAGAAAACTGCAGAAACATGGAAAAATAAAATGCAACTTCCGGTATTTCGGTTTTGGAAAAATTCAGAACTTCACTTATTTATCATCTCCTTAAATTTGCGATTTCAGTTTTACGCTACAGAATTTTAAAGGTATCAGCATTTGTTTATTCCAATAGTTATCCATTGTACTTGTTCCCTCCATCCGGGTCAGGGCTCCCTCCGAGGTCACAACTGACTCACACACCCGAAATATTCAGGCGTCAAGGATTCTGAGAGGACTGGAGTTGAGTGTAGGTGTTTATCAACCAGTCCCTCGTGTAAAACATAGCTCTTCTAAACGGATTAATGGGTTAAAATCGATATGAATCTATATATATATGTATATATGTATATATATATATATATATATATATATATATATATATATATATATATATATATATATATATTAGGTACTTATTATGTGCATAAATTTTGTTACATACTATTTTATATTGAATATTATTAAAAAGAAAGTCACGGTTTTTAAATAATGGACTTAACATACATTGATAAGATATAACGGGAATTTCGAAAAAAAAAATTAAATGTAAACGTTTCCCGCCTCCATTTTTATTTTGTAACAATGATATGATCTTTTATTCAGTATGGAATATATATCTCATATTTTGAACTTGCGTTAATGGTGATTCTTGAAGGAAATCGAGGGTCTTTTTCGTTTAATCCCCGCATTTTCAATTTAATAAAACACATGTTACGAAAAAAATGAATGCATTTAATAACAGTTACTCTAAAAACCAAAATAATACTTAATTATTCTTTACAAAATAATGGTATCTCCTTCTGTAACCATTCATCCTCTCGTATAGCATCATTTTGTGACCATCACGGCATTGTCTTTCCTAATGAATCAGGCCCATTTCCGGTAGATTATTAATTGTTTTTTTTTAAAATATATTTATTGATATTTACAACTGTATTACAATTATACAACAAGTAAATAGAATGCGTGTTTATTAATTGTATAATTCAAATTTCTAAATTTTTCATATATATAAATATACACTTTATTGAAATATTGTCACAATCTGCCACTTGTAGGCAATAAGTTATAGTGCTAAGTAGGTATACAATCATACAATAAAATGTATATCTTAAACAGAGCCATTATACAAATGGTTATAAGGTACGCGGTTTACTGGTTGTAAAGTTTAATTAAATACGGCTTTGACATTCAATTATGCTTGGACCAAAAAAATATACAACCACCTTATCTTGTAAGGAAGAATTAAGTATGTCTGCGGAAGAATTATCATCAGAATAGGCAGGAACTAAAAGATACCTATAGGGCTCGCATATGTGTGAACTTTTGCAGAAACAGAGGTATTAAGACAAAAATCTTTTTGAGATTATTATAAATCACATATTTACATTTTGGTCTTTAGAATAACCGCTATTAAATATATTTCTTTTATTTTATTGTTGGATGTTATCATTTTTTAAATATGTTTAAATGTTTTATTTGAAAAGAAAAAATATGACGTATCGATCCCACGTATCGATCCCACGTATCGATCCCACGTATCGATACCATGATATAGGATCAGTGGGAGACCCTGGTTCGAGTCCCGGTCCTCCTCATATATTTTCTTTTCAAATAAAATATTTAAAAAGTTATTAAATGTAGTTATTTTTTTCATATCATGTGTTTAATTTTTAATATAAAAATAGATGCGGGGATTGAACGAAAAAGGGCCGAAAACGGATTCTAAAGCGTTTAATACTGCTGAAAATATACTTTATTTGGATATATAAACTCGAATGCTGCAGAGGCTAATTCCAAATGCAGCCAAAAATCTTTTTTTTATTTCATATTAAAAGTTTCTGTTTGCCCACAAAACCAAACTACTTATAATTTAAAGAAGAAATAGTTGGGGGTGCAGCCAATGAAAACACCAAAATAAGCATAACTTATTTATTATGTGCCGACGTTTCGGCCTACAATGTAGGCCATCTTCAGGGCTAAGAGAGAGAAACAAACAGAAATATATAAAAACGTAGCAGTAACAAGAATATATAAAGTGGTACAGGAGTGGAAATAAAAATAGTGACTAGATATGATGAAATAGTGAATAGATATATGATAAATAAGAAAGAATATAAGACTGGTTACAGAATGGTCATTCTTATTTAGCCTCATATTTTTCATCTACTGTATTTCTTTACCTATTTTCTATATGTTTATATTATATTCTCATCTTATTTTGCATTTATGCCACTTCTTTCTAACTGTATACAGTTACATATTAACTTCCCTTACTTATATTTTCTTTTTCTTTTCATTCTTCATAGTTCATAGATATAATACCACTATTTTCAATGTTTAATTTTTGATATTTATCAAGCTTTTCTTTCTATTTATGCTTGTATTATTACACTTTACCTATGTAACCTCTCATGTCTGGTATCTTATCCATATCTATAATTAAACTAGTTTTTTCTAAATCCTTCATACTCAACCTCCCTTTTTCTATATTTTAATCTTCTCATTTTGTATCTTTCCGTTTACCTCCTCATTTTTCTTTCCCTTTATATTATTGTTTACATTTTATCCTTTCTTGACATGTATTTTTTCTATTTTATATTCGTATTCTTTTATTATTATATCTGTCACTATTAGAATTTCTGTTCATCATCTACAATTTTATTTTTATCTATTACCATTTTAAGTTTATTATATTCTGTAACCACTCTTATATTCATTCTTTATTTATCATATATCTATTCACTATTTCATCATATCTAGTCACTATTTTAATTTCCACTCCTGTACCACTTTATATATTCTTGTTACTGCTACGTTTTTATATATTTCTGTTTGTTTCTCTCTCTTAGCCCTGAAGATGGCATACATTGTAGGCCGAAACGTCGGCACATAATAAATAAGTTATGCTTATTTTGGTGTTTTCATTGACTGCACCCCCAACTATTTCTTCCTTAAATTAGAAGATGCAGTCGACCAACTCTTCTCTAACAAACTACTTATAAAAAAAATCTCTATTTTAAATGGATGCTTAATTACTTATAAATGTGATTCATGTACTATGCTATGCCCTATGCTAGATATTGAAGGAAGATATGCTCAAATAGACGTTGAGCTGAAAACGTGCTTGGGGTGGAATTCGCAAGTGTAACGTATTTATGTGATCAATGATCTTTTTTTAGACTGATCATCATGATTACATATGATGATGTATTATTTCTTTACATTAAATCACTCGATGTAATGAAAGCCATATCTTCAACCGAAGATAATTGAACTGTTTATTTCGAGGTCGTCACTAATTCTTAATATAGCAATTACATTTATTGATCAAACAAAAAATATTATTCAATTTTTGGAGGGTAAATTTATTATAAAGAAAATCATAGTTGAGCTTTAGTCCATTATTCCTTATACTATGCGATAGTTTTTATATTAATATCAAAGTTGTCAAGCTCGTGTATTATAACAATTTAACAAATAATGCATACAAATAATTTCTGTTTCAATAATTTAATATAATTATATACAAAGCAATTCAATTGGAATGTGAACAAATTTTGGATTACCTGTGAGGCACAATCGAAGCCTGCACCAAGCGTCACAAGCACTTCCATCAGCAATCTGTTATCGTTGCATTTCACAGCTATAATATTAAAATGAAGATATATATAAGTATAAACATATTTATTTCATTTTTAAATACTAAATAGTAAGAACTAACGACAGTATCGGAATAAAACAATGATGGCAACTGTCTATTACTCTCATATTTATGCAATTTATACACGACCGTTGCCAAAGCTTTTTTCTCAGTTCAATGAATCTGTCACAATCTTAAGTCCACCAAACATGTTCCTCTGATGTAACTTCTACTTTTTTGAAATATTTCATTGTTACCCGCAATAAGCTATAGATGAACGAATTTTAAAAACTACTAAAAGAGATAATAACGAGAATATTTTCGGAGGTTTGAAAAAAAAAAATCGGAAAATTAGAGTAGTAGGTAATATTTACATATAACTCCGGAAAACTACTAGTTTCATAAAACTATTATGTGGCATAAAAAATAAATGAAATGAAAATATAAATGTTTTAAGTGTATTTCAAGTAGGAAGGTAAGTGAAAGTTATCTGTTATATAACTTTCACTACATGGGCCTTCAATCATAAGTAGTATGATTTGTTTTGTGATGTAATATCTATGTATGATATAATATTTACGTATGATAAGCCGTTGGAAATCTAACGCTTTCATAAAATATAATATTTGGTAAGACCGTGGAAAAATTCCAACGAAAAGCCTTAAGTCTCCAAACTAAAACAGAAATAGAAATTATCTGTCCAATATTTCGCCCATTCAGGCATCCTCAGGGTAGAAAGAGAATAACAGCAAAACAGAACATGAATAATGCACCCAAGAAACATCCCACCACCTCCAAGGCTCAAATGCAACTAATGAATCATAAGGAAGGTTACTCGACCCCAGGTGGTTGGGGTTAGATAAAAACAGCTGATAGATACTTCAGAAATTCAAAATTCAATATACACTCACCAAATTTCAAAAAGCACCAAAGGAAAAATAAATAATAGCAACCATCACAAACCTTCAGACGACCATATGAAAAAATGAAAGCAAAAATGCAAGAAAATAAAATTACCATTATCAAGAAACCAGTGGACCTACGGCTACTCCACAAAATTTATTAATATTGAAAAGTAAAAAAGAGACCTTACATAAATGTTAAGACTGTGGAAAAATCCCAACGAAAAGCCTTAAGTCTCCAAACTAAAACAGAAATAGAAATTATCTGTCCAATATTGGACCCTGAGGATGCCTGAATGGGCGAAATATTGGACAGATAATTTCTATTTCTGTTTTAGTTTGGAGACTTAAGGCTTTTCGTTGGAATTTTTCCACGGTCTTAACATTTATGTAAGGTCTCTTTTTTACTTTTCAATATAATATTTGGTATAATAAACAAAGTTGAAATTTCCACCGAAACGAAATTTAAACTTTTAAATTTTATTTTAAGGAGGAAGTTAAGTGATATTTGTGTTATATATATCTATAGTAAAATGTATCAATACATGGTAATATATTGCGTGATGATAATATACATGTATGATATAATATTTGAATAATAATATACCATTGCAAATTTTATTTTAGTAGGAAGGCAAGTGTATGCAAGTGGTTTATTAGATATTCTTCTATTAATATAGTTTTTGAAGAGCATGTTATTTTCAAAAATACTTATATACCTTAAATTTATTCATTTCTGTCAATTACAGGAGCCTTGGTTCTTTGCTAACCACCTGAACCTGAAGATCCTCGCTAAAAACCAACTTGGTCGATGTCGAAAGAAAGAGAAAAAATTATTTGTTTTAATTACTATAAAAAAAAAAAAAGGACTGACAATAAACTTCTGGGTATGTTCGTATATGGTCCTGACCCATGCACAGCTATAGAGGAAAATATTTTAAAACAGTATAATCATTAAACCTTCCCTACAATTTATATAATTGACCGAAAATCGCCAAAAGTTACGATATTTTTTTAGCGAAGTGTCAGAAAAAATTATTAATTGATTATTCGCGTCTGTGTTCGGAAAACGCATGAATATTATTTTTTATATATCTGTTATTTATGCTATTAAATAAAATACTCATAACAAAACATGTGTATATTTATAAATTTATAAATAACCTCAAAACAATTCCAGTTAAATTTGTGGATAAAAATAAGGAATGCTTTCTAAATGTGATTTCGCCCTCTGGGTATGAGCACCTGTGTTTAAGTTAACGACATTTTTTGAATTGTTGACAATGTAATGTTTACACCTCATTCCTTCAATTTGCTTTATTCCCTAATACGCCTTCCAGCAATCACAATACATTGTTGTCCTAGGTCGTATAGCAGAAGTCAGCATGTCAGCTTTTCTACATGGGAAAGAATATAGGAAACACTCCCCAGTTTCCCTGCAAATGCCTCCGAACACCCTTTGCTGCGGGTATATCCTTCCCACATTATATTTCCTTTTGGAGAAGCAGGACTCATCGATTTCAACAATTTGCTTTATTCCCTTATAGGTCTTCCAGCAATCAGAATAAATTATTGTCCCATGTTGTATTGGGATATTTAGGATACATGTTAAATTTCTCAAACATATGGAGCTATTTCACATTATTAGTCATAATTACCGAATAAGTAAGCTTCATGCGTTTCCGAAACAGACCCGATTAATCACAAAACATCTGGTTATTGTCATATAAAATATACTGTTTGACTATTTTGAAGGTAATAGTAAAAACGAAATACCATAATGCGGTTTGATGGTTGGTAGGTGTTTTTTCCAACAGTGGTATTGCTCAATAATTGTTTGGATATCAAAAACATAAAATGATTCATCGTCCTCCTGAAACATCAAGAAAAATTACTTTAAAATAAATCCATACATCATTTACCTTTCTATGATTAATGTAGTCATAAAGTATATTTATGATATTGTTGTATTCCATAAATTTATTTAGCTATGGTAAAGTTAAGTAAAGGGTATATTAGGTTAAGAGCAGTGACTTTTAAAAACATTTCAAGTGAAAAGAAAGTGTTATCTATTCAAGGGCATCTGTACAAAATTTTCCGGGGATTTGATTTAATTTGAAATCAAGCCATATTTCTACTTAATTTAATTAAAAGCATATTAATTGAAATATAAACTTGTTTATAAATGTATTTCTATATTTTATAACTACTTCATGGATTATTTAATTATTGCCGAATTGTTAACAAAAAAAATCAATGGCGCTCAGGTGTCTAGGTTAGAAAAATCAATTATATTTTTATTTTGAAGAGAAAAGGTTTGTCTAGGCCGGGATTCGAACCGCGTCTTCTGCATTCTCTAGCGCAGAGCTCTAACCAAAACCTGGATCGTAACACGGCATCCATTGTCACATTATCCAGTACCACACATCCATATAACCCACCCCGCCTTCTAAACCGGCAATGGCCCTGAAACCTGATGTAATAATGTTACTTGGAGTACTGGCACTGGCCGGATTCTCCACTCACGACCTGTGTGTGTGAAGCGCCCTTAACCGTCCAGCTTCCATAGCTTCCATTGGCGTTTAATGCCAGTGACGCGGCTGGGAAAGGGGGCTGGGGCTTCCCGGACTCCTGCTTTGCCCTCATTCCTGGGGAAGAAGCTCAGTTCGGGGACCTCAGGCAAATTGTAAATAGGGTATGAATGTTTACATCATATTTTTTATTTTTTATTCATTATTATTTTTTTTTACTTTATTTTATTATCATTTTTGCATTAACTTCTTTTTATTACCGCATTTATATATTTTTTCGCATGTATATATTTATTTACATTATTTTGTTTATATCATTGTTTTGTTAATGATTATAAGCTACATAGCACCATTAGTTATTGCCCACAACTGGCAGATTGTAATGTTTCAATAAAGTGTTTAAAAAAAAAATGATATAATATTCTAATTTATTTTATATTTATACAAAAATCTTTTCTCTTCAAAATAAAACTATTTAAAAATTATCACCATCATAAGAATAATAAATATAAAATAAATTAAAATTGTATTTTTGAAAGAAAAATTGTTGTAAAAAAAAAAAAAAGTAGTTCAATCTCTACTAAGGCGATGACGAGCGTTCGACTTCATTTTACATGGGTTTTCTTCCTCTAGCTAACAAATGATATGTACCGGTTCAGGGCAAAAAATATCTGGCCAAATGAAGTAAGAACCTATAAATTTATATCTATCACAAATTTATTTAGATCTTTGCGACGAGATTTGCTATTTTGTATTAATTAAAATTGATCAGTAACAAATATAAAAAATAAGTAAAAAAAAAAATCGATCCCCTTAACAGTGCCTCATCGATAGGAATAAACCCGGTTTGTGTGTATTCATTTGGCATTTTAAGAGACGGTATCCATTTAACGATTTCACTACTTGAAAATTGGGTAAAGGAAATTATGTTTGAAATTAAATCTTTAAAATAGTTTGTAATTAATATTACCTTATTTTTTACTATTTCTTTCATAAACGTTGTGAGGGACGTTGAAGAACTCAATAGAGTCAAGTGGTGCAAGGCATCATTTTCACAGTTCACCATTTCAGCGGCAACCTTAGCGAACAAATGAACATAAATATTATGTCCATGATTAAATATTCTGATAATCATTCAAGTAATTAAAATAAACCTTTTTCCAATCATTTTTTTTTCTTTATTTAAAAACGTTTCAACATTACTCTGTCATTCTCAATTTACATTTCTTATAAGACCTTTACCCTTATTTAATTTAAAACTATTCTCTAAATTTTTTTATAAATTTGTACATTTTCAACTTTTTTAGTAGATTGTCGAATAATTTAAAATTTTTCTTATAATACTTAGAGTTACAATGTACTCCATGGTCATTATTGTGACAGAGTAATGTTGAAACGTTTTTAAATAAAGAAAAAATATATGACTGGAAAAAGGTTTTAATTTACTCACTTGAATGATTGACTAAGAAAGTTGTACTCCAGTAACAGAAACAAGATAATTAAAACATTCTGATAATTAAAAAATAAAAAAGTATTCAAAAACAATTTCTTTTTTTCCTATATGATATAAAGTTTCAGCCTTAAATGCTGAAATAAAGGTTCCTTGTAGCGTACTACTCATCAGGGAAAGTAGTTATCATTGGTTTAATGTCATGATTATCTTTAGTTTTAATTAATTAATAAAACCTAAATTTGTATATTATTGAAGAAGAGTATAAAATAAAATAACATCGAGTATTTTTGTCCATAATCTTTTTCTCAACTCATTAAACGTTGAGGTTAACATGTTCTTACACATCGTCACCAAAAAACCATATTTATAAATTGTCATAATATTTATACTTTGTTTGGCCTCATTTTTAATATGTCGATTCATTTCAAAAGAGGCCTCAAGAAATTCGCCCTGAAGATGACCTACACTGTAGGTCGAAACGTCGGCACATAATATAAGTACTTCACTTATTCGGTGTTCTTATTGACTGCACCCCCCAACTATCTTCTTTACATAAGATCATCCAGTCAACCATTTTCATCTCATATATAATTACTAATTTGAATACAAATAGAGATAGGGTTAAAATTAAATAATTTAATAGTATCGCTATTATGGTGCCACTTTTATGTTTACGTGGCGATAAAAATTTCAACTTTGGATTACAGTGATCGTAAGTGAGGCCCTTGAGATCGTCTTCACTCCGAGTATACCACATCTTCCACTCCTCTGGCCCATGCTTCATTTGGAGATAAATGGCCGCCTAAAATAAAGTGGTAAATCATTTCCTACAAAATTAATAAATTTTTCATTTTATTGTCAAAAATTCAGTTCAGAGGAATTAGTTTCTCAGAAAGTTCAGAAATTTGGATTTTATCGGTATAGTGTTGTTTTGAAATTAATAATGAAATTATAGTTAGAAAATCCGGTCAAACTTGAAGGAAAATTTTATATTTTACCCTATATAAATATCTAAAATATAAAATAATAAAATGAAAAATTTATTAATTTTGTAGGAAATGTTTTACCACTTTATTTTAGGCTGCCATTTATCTCCAAATGAAGCATGGGCCAGAGGAGTGGAAGATGTGGTACACTTGGAGTGAAGACGATCTCAAGGGCCTCACTTACGATCACTGTACTCCAAAGTTGAAGTTTTTATTTTCACAACCAATTGTAACTACTTGGATGTTCTTAACGATAAAATTCTATTACTTTGTCCAAGTTTTCTATCTACTCTGAAAAGGTCTCATCTCGAATATACTTAATTAATTTTAGGATGCAATGACCTTCATCGGAGAGGAGGGAGGAGGTAAACAGATTTTTCACCTGTTTCATAAAATCTATTTCGAAGATCTAAGTGATGAAATGTTTGTTGACAATTATAATTCTTTTGCTGTAAGTTGATGAGTAACGCAGTATCTGTGTACATGCATTGTTTTTGCTTTTTTGCTCGCCACTTGAGCGAGGGGACAAGCCCCCCTACCCACGCTGTTTGTTCCGACTTAAACCCTGATCACTTACGTAGGTCATTTCTGATAACTCCTCCAAGTCAAGAGCTCTTTAACTCACGCTGTTTATCTAAACACTTATCACTAAGTGACAACTGGAGAGTAAATTTAGGTTAAAAACCAGGAGCAAAAAAACAAAAACAAAACACCATGACGATCTAGAATAAACAAAACGATGAATGTTGAAAATGTTGAATTTTCTATTACCTAACAAACATACAAAATACCAGTGTTTCACAGTTTTTACCAAGTTTCTATTCAATAAAGTTATTGTGGTAAACACAAGTTTAGTTTTCCTTTTATTTTAATGTAGTAAATATAATTTCAAATAACAACTATTTAACCCATTTTATACTTCAAATATTTGCCTTAATATGTTATCATTAAATAACATTAAATTTAAAATCTGGCTGTAATTTTTCAATGTCCACCAAATTTTGCTGTCCGTGTAGGTCAGCTATAGATTGTCCGTTAAACTGAAATTTAGTATATAGTATAATTCCCCTTAATTTACTTTCGGGTTCACATAACTTCCGTTATAAAAAACTGCTTCCAGCAAGGCTTATAAACATATCCCAAAAACCAAATTTAGATTTCTGTTTAATAAATATATGTAGCAATTAATAAAAATGAAAGGAATGCAAATTAATCCAAGGTCGGGCTGCGCCAATTTATCTTTATTCGATCCTAGTTTCTTTATCGATAAAATAAATATAACTTTTAGGAATGATTGATGACTATTTGACATAACTGTATATTTATATGCATATATATATTGGTACACCTACCGGTTGCTCATGCAGGAAATAAAGAAATGACAGATATTCTAGAATGAAATGCAAAACATAAGCAGTATAACATTTATTTTTACCTAAGAGTCAGACCTCATAACAAAAAATAACTAAATAAATAAGAAGGACTATAATCAGTAAATAATGGAAAATACAGGGCAGCTTGTTCTGCTCCACTAATCAAAAGGTCACCTCTATGTTCACTATTTAGAAACGATTTTTTTTTTCTGGCTTCTTGAGATTTTTAAGCAGACGACCTTAAAAAAAAAAAGTCAACGAAAACGAATCCAGGAAATAATTTAAATAATAACGGCACAGTTTTAAAAACCTAAAACAGACAATAAATAATTTTTATCAGTGCTTCGTTTCTTATTTGCCTTCCACCGTTTTATTTAAAGTTGAAAAAAATAAAATATAAATATATTATTGAAAATATCAATAAGAAACCTCCCCCCCCCCCAAGAGTACGACATAAATGTGAATTGAGAACTATACAAATTAAAAGGTTCTCAACCTTAATTATTTAAACCTTCTTTTTCTTCCTCCTTGTGCCTTTCAGCGTGGAGGTGCCTCTGTCCATGCCAGAAACGCATCCCGGTTCCTAGCCAGCTCCTTCATGGCATTCAGGCTTTGTCTTCTTTGCTTGGAGATGTGGTTCGTCCATGTTAGCCTAGGTCTGCCCCGGGGGCGTCTTCCAGTTGGCCTAGCTTCAAAGAACTTTCTTGGTTCCTGCATTCGGCAGACCCAAACCATTTCAGCTGCCCCTTTTCAACCGCTTCTTTTACAGCTGAACTCTGAGGTCCTGTCGTATACGCTGAATTCTGATCAGATTCTTTCTGGTTCGGCATTTGCCTAAATCGAATTTTGATAATTCAATAAAAAAACTAGGCGTTAAGTGATAACAGAGCCGCCACACAAGCATTTGAATTGAAGAAAAAAAACAGCCAAAAATCTAAACTTTGCCGTATTGGGCCGTGCAGGGTAGATAAAAAAACCTGAAAATATCTTTAAGTGAAGAGAACTCATCATATGAAATCAATATATAAAAAAACGCAATTAGTTCTGGATTACTGTTCGGCAAGAATATCCAGCAATTTTTGGAATAGCTCTGAGACATTTTAAAAGGTGTTTAACAATCTATCTATGTGGATGGGCCTTCTCAACATTATTTGTAATAAAAAATTAACACGAAAATAAATTGAATATCGAATGTGATCTGAGACTGAAACTAACCAGTATTAATCCAAATATCGACTTACTTGTTGGGGATAAGCAATTTCAAACATCCCATCGATTGAATTTAATAATCAGTAAATAAACAATTTATTTTTCAGCAATTTTTTTTTTGTTTTTTATATTAAAAAGTTTAAATTCTATGCCTTAAATTTCTCATAAAATACTACACTACCAGAAGAAAAAATCTTTACATTTCCTTTGTTGACTTTAAATAGGCCTACGATTCCGTGGATAGGGAAACCTTACTGGAAATCCTGAGAGAATATGGACTAGACCAGAAAACCATAAATCTGATAAAACTGACTCTGACAGATATAAAATCTAAAGTTAAATTTCAGAGTCTTATAAGCAAACCTTTTCATATAAAAACAGGGCTAAGACAAGGCGACAGCATGTCTCCCATACTCTTCAACATAGTCCTGGATAAAATTATGAAGGAATTCTGGAAAAAAAAATAGCTCAGGAGCCATAGTAGGGAACAAAAGCAATCGTATAAAAGTGAGTTGTTTGGCGTTTGCAGACGATCTCGCACTTTTGGCAGAATCAGAAGAGGCTATTAGTCAAATAAATACCCTACAAATAATAGCAGTAACAGCAGGCCTACAAATATCATACGAAAAACAGAACTCATGACTACTGAAGTAAATTTCAAGAAAAAAACAGTTAACACCAAATATGGAAAAATAAAAGTAACCAGAAAATTTAAGTATTTGGGGGAAATAATATGTTACGATTCTGAGAAAGAGATCATCCAATAGAAAATAAAAAAATTAGAAAATTTAAGCTTTCGAACAGGCAAAATTTACAATAAAAAGAGCATTTCCTCCAATGCAAAGTTAAAGCATTACAACGTTATGATATAGCCTGTGATTTTATATGGGATGGAGACCAAATGCCTACCCAACTTGGAAAAATTGCTAAGAATAGAAAGGAGGATAGCAAGAAAAGTATATGGGCCCGAGGAAAACACAGAAAGGCTACAGGCGAAGATCTAACGAAGAGGTCTACAGAGAAATCAAAGACCTGGAAACCGAGGTAAGAATCAGAAGGCTGATGTTCTATCGGCACATGAAAAGGATGAAGGAGGAAGGATTAAATAAAAAGATCTTTAACAAAATTTTTAGCTGCAAAAGCGCCAGAGGATACACGAAGCAAATAAGAGAAGAATTAAAGAACCTTAAAATTTCAGATGCAGACTGCCTAGATAGAGGCACATACAGAAACACTGAAAAATCTCACCGATATTGGAAGAGAAAAAAGGAGGGATACAAAGTGGTCCAAAGAAAGAAAAAAAATGCAGTCGAAAATCATGAAACTGAGGCGGGAAGAAAGAAAATCAAGACTCCCAAAGAAGGTAACCAGTGATATTGGCCTGGTCCTTAGTGGCCTTAGTGACCGCTACGAAATACGAAAAAAAAAATTTCACTATCTAATTCGAAAATATAATGTTTTAACATTTTCGTCCAAAATGTAGCGACGTCTATTGGTGTTGTGTATTTATTGTATATTTATATTTACTTGGTGAGCCTCCAAGTTTTCCTTCATAATCAGTGGGAGCCGCTGCTCTAGATAATAAACCTCAACTTTTTTCGTAGAAATCAAAATAATGATTTGATAATTGATTAATCTCTCTCCCTCTCTACACCCCTGTGTGTGTGTGTGTGTATTATTTTATACACACATTTATTAATTACACCTGTTGTAATCAGAGGCATACAGTGAGTTGGCTTAATATACTATTACTAAAATAAAAGCAAAACAAAAAGTATACAAAAATAAAAGCAATAGATATATATGCACAAGAAAAATGAACATATAAACAGACAAAAAAATTCGAAAATTTAGACTCAGAAATATACATATAAAAGAAAAATAGATCAATATTGATAATGAAACTCAAACAATAACACTTCAATGTAATAGCATAAAACGAAAACTTGCGTAAATAAAAATATGACATTTGACTATCATAGTAATAACTTATTTGATTGAAAAATCCTATAATTATTTAGGGCTACTGCTACAATAATAATATCAATATAGTTCCAATATTATTTTCATTGCAATCATTTTAATAATAATAATAATATACTAATGTAAAATTTAATATAATAATAATAAAAATATTACTGTACATATAAGGATCTCGGGAAACGATGAATAAAATTATATAGGAGTATCACATCAGAAAGAGACAACTATTAGAAATGAATGACTTTTGGATATTATGGTATTTTAAACATTTCTATATCTAATCTTTTTTTTTATATGCAGAGTTGTCATGAAGCAATTGGGGATGAATTATGAGCTAGCGATTTTTTTTCTCACGTTGTAGCACTCAGGGGGATCTATACCTCAACTCACATTCCTTTATTTTTCTTCTTTTCTGTAAGTGTTTGCATGTTTCATTTTCTTGATCAATCATCGGCGAGGCATTGAGTATGTTTTCAACTTCATTCGAAAGATCAAAACTGCCTCTAATTTTAAAAAGCCTTTATCTATAGAACTCAATTTTTATCGGAAATTCAGTATAGTCATAGGTGCAGCGTTTATTAATATCTTAGAAATTCGTTCCTTACCAAGCCCAGCAACTTTACAAGCCCATCTTAATCTTCGCGATGCTATCACTTGAATAATATTTCCCGGATGCAAGGTTCGCAGTTCCGCGTTATGTAATCTCCTATATTCCCCAGTGGTCTCATCCTTTTTTGGACCCAATATTCTACGTAGTGCCTTATTTTCGAATACCTGAAGACGTTGTTCATCCTTCAGCGTTAGCGGTCGAGTTTCACATCCGTAAAGAAGAGTTGGAAGGATGATGGTTTTATAGATTCTGATTTTTAGATTTCAGGACAGTAGACGCGAGATTAGTAATGTCGAGACCGAATAATAACAAGCATTTCCTGTCTTTAATTACACCTTTATTTCCTCTTGATTTTCGTTTTTTCTAGTTATTATTGACCCTAAGTACTTAAACGTCTCCACATGTTCGAACTTATTCCCTCCTACAACAATATCACCAAAATTCCTCCCTTTCCTGCTACTAACCATATAGTTAGTCGAATATACTTCCACTTCTATTTTCTTTCCTGCATTCATCGGCGTTTCTGCATTTATCTTTATAGTTTCCGCGTCTTCAGCCAACAGTAACAAATCGTCCGCAAACCCAAGCACGGATATTTTACTATTCGTTGTAAAATTTAAACCTTTTTCATTGTGTATCGCCTTTTTAATGGCCTACTCAAGTGTTAAATTGAATAGTACAGATGAAAGCGAATCACCTTGTTTTAAACCTGAGCGAATATCGAACTTCTCCGTTCAATTATTACTGATTCTAACGTTATCAAAAGTTTTACTTATGCTCATCCTTACCAGATTTACTAATTTCTTTGGTATACCCTGCTCAATCAATAAGTTATACATAATCTGACGCCCGATGGCATAAACTTATAAAATCGATATAAAGTTGATGAACGATTCCGTAGTATTCCGATAATTTCCTCGGCGTATTCCGTAATTCTACTAGTTAGGATTAATGAGAATTTTTTATAGCAACTCGGTAGAAGTGAGATTCCGCGGTAGTTATTGCAGGCCGTTCTCGGTCCCTTTTTGTGAATCGGAATAAATCTAGAATCTTTCCATTCTTCGGGCATTTTCTCATGTTCCCATACTTTTTTTATCAAAACGTGAATATTTGAGACTCCTGCTTCCCCACGTGCTTTTATAAATTCATTAGGTATACTATCGGCCCCAGCTGCTTTCCGATGGCTATTTCGAATTTCTCCTTACTAGGTCCTTCTATCAATGGTTCAGCACTCTGATATTCCAAAGCAGGGATCATTTATTCTGAAAGATATTCAAAACACCATCAAAGTGATTTTTATACTTAGTCAAAACATCCGTGGGATCAGCTAAGATATTGTTATTTTCGTCTCTAATTGCAGTCATTGCAGGAACATACCGTTTACGCGATCTGTTTATACCCGTGTACATGTTCTTTGTTACTTTCGATTCTATTAGTTTCCATCTCTACTAATTTCTTTTAAAACCAAGGAGTAGCTCTTGTATAATGTACGCAGAATGCTTCTAACCCCTTCCCAAAGTCCGGACCTTAATGTCATAGAAAACTTGTGGCACATTTCGAACAAAGGATTCGAAAATACGTCATTACCTCCAAAAAACGCCTGATAGAAGTTTTGCTTGAAGAGTGGGAAAAAATCGGGCCTGAGTTTTTAAAAAATCTTGTTTATTATATGTCAAGACGTCTTCAAGATGTTATCGATGCAAATGGATTGCACACAAAATATTGAAAAATAAAAACAATATACATATTATGCATTATATCATAAAAATTTAAATTTCTGCAGATACTTTTAAAAAGTTCCTTTTTTTGTGTTGTATTTTTTTTAGTGATCAGTTTTATTTAATTGGTGTTTAAACACTTTAAAAATTGTCTAAATAAAAGATTTTTCTTTTATGTAAACATGAAAACATTTTGTAATTTTATTTCATCCAAATATAACTTTAGAGCCAAAATTTGGCTTGTGCAATAACTTTTGACCGCCACTGTATTGTATCCCAAAAGCCCTAATGTAAATTGGTAAACACACAACCAACCTCTGGAAAAGAATCCAATTAAGAATAAAGGAAGTTTAAAGAAATAATAATATTTAATCAAGAAGCAAAAAAAAAACATTCTCCAGTCATAATTATTTATTTTCTCGCTTTTCTACAAATGTTTTTTTTTTTCTTCTTGGTTAAATATCATCAGATTACTAGTCCAGTAAAAAACATATATCATAAAGAAATAATAATTTGAGTAATCATCTTAAATGATTACTCTTGTATCTCAAAATCAGTTAAAATATTTAAGAATATAAAACATAGCATATATATGTATATACACAAACACGTGCGCGCGTGCATACATGCATAACGTATATTCGAAACATCCTCGGGTCATGAATCCCGTCTTCTGATCCACGAACTGACAAAAAACAGGGTCATCCGTCATATTATAGTGTTATGTTTGCGCCGATATGGGATGATTTTCACATTGGCCACGATGAATTTCCACGACATCTAACGACGGAGACTCGGATCAAGGTTTGGAACCACTCTATCGTACGTTGAAATGGGCGTTCCATTTGCTGAATTCAGAGTGAAAGCCTCTGCATTTGGATCTTCACGTCTTCACCTAAAAGAAGAGAAGATAGGATAGTTCCGTTACCCACTAGATATCTGACCATGGACTCCTTGTGATAAATAATGCGTGAGAACCAGCTCGTTAACAGCTCAGCTTGTTTTACGCTCTCTCCTACTTCCAGTAGCAGGGCTGGCGATACTTAGCACCATTATCATTGAATTTATCATGATATAAACAAACACTAGGTCACCTTAGGATTTTTGTTGCCTTGCGATCCCGATTATGATCACATCTTTGGTTATTGACTTATCAATGCTCCCAAGTCGCTGATTCTCGTATAGTACTGAAAAGGAAAAAAGGTAGTTTCCAATTTCATCTCGTACCTATTATTTCCTAATTTGTTGTGGGGCCTTTGACAAGGTTTCGCGGAATCCCAGCGTGAAGAGTGACCATTAGAGCCGCAGCTGTTATAATATGTTTCTTAACCATCAGAAATTACTTACTCTTAATTAATTAATTGCTTTATCTCTTCCATTTAAAAATGTCAACAATAAGAGTGAGAATAACTGATTGATAATTGATTGAAAAGAAATGTTTAACTTTCTTCCAGAATCCTGGAAGCTCGGTGGTATCCAGATATCTTCCTCTTTGTCATTGAATAACCTTGAAACTGAAAGTGAAAGAGAAGCCTGGAATTGCGTTATAGTTAGTTAGCTGTGTAAGAGCATATAGGGTTGTTAGTTCCATTTTTTACATTTTTTCAATTCTTTTAAAATGATGAAGTTAATTTTAGCTTTTTCTTTGGTAACTGCTGTTGCCTTTGGTAAGTTATTTTAACTTTACTCGAATTATTTAAAAAATTGATATTAGGTAACTTGAATTTGTCAATTGTGTTGTTATTATTTGGTATTATTAATATAATAACTGTTGCCATTAATATAATGAATAAATTAAAACAAAAAAATGTAAAAGAAATCAATGAAAGCATGTTCCTGCTACTGTTAAATTACCTTTCTTATAGTTTTATTTGACTACAAGTGTTTTTAAAATTACTTCACTTTTAGGGTGATTTTAACCCTAACAAAACAACAGGTTTTGAAAGCTGACTCAGCTATGCTCAAGTCCCATTTTTTTCCCTGTCACCCTTAGGTGGATCTCTAATGGAATGGTTTTTTGTGATTCTTTCGTTTGTTAATATCACATGTTCAGTTCAATATATATTTGAAGTTATTAATATTAAGTTATATTTTGTATAAATAAACTCGATAAAATTTGTTATGTAGTAAGAATGTAAGGTACTTATTCTGCAGGTTGTCTCTTCGAATTGAGTCATAAGTTTTAACTTTTCATTTGTTACCCTATTAATATTTTCCTAAAAAACAAGTTATGGGCATAAACAATTAAAAATGTTTATGCTTGTTTTTTCTATTATTTTTTACTTTTATTTCCCTTATATCTAATAATTTATTGGTTGTTAACTTATGGATTTACTGTAAACTTTAAATTCATGTTAATTCTAAAAATTCCAGATTATTCCAAATTTGCTTCAAGTTTTGTTTTTCTATAATCATCCAATTATGTTTTATAACTTTATTACTAATTGTATTCTTAATATTAAAATTCATTATATTTTTAACATGTTAATTTGTATTTACTACACTGGACTGCAACCTTTTGTAATCACGATCATGAAGAAAACCAGTTTCCATTCGCAACAATTAATTTATTGTTTTAAAACATTTCGACAATTAAGTCATTTTCAATTTTTAAAATTAAGCATTTTTCATCAAACAACCATCATATATAACTCAATAAGTTATTAGTTAAATATCTGTAAAAACAACAATTACAATTAAAAAACTTTTTAATAAATCTAAAAAGATTTCCCAACAATTAGTAAACCAAGTATAGATACCTTAAGTTTGGAGACTTAAGGGCTTTTCGTTGGAATTTTTCCACGGTCTTAACATTTATGTAAGGTATCTTTTTACTTTTCAATATTAATATATTTACTCAATTTGTTTAGAAGTTAAATTATTTTGGTAATTGTCTGTCTGGACGTCTGTTGACACCAGTGCCCTAAGTTTCACTTTTCTTAACTATCTCTACTTCTTACCTAGTTATCGTAACCTTTCTAAGTGTTTTGTTATTGTTTATGTCAAGTTGAAGGTAAATGTTTTTTCATATTATTTTGACGATTTGATTTGGAATTTGAAGATTTTTCGCACGGTCACTGATGAAAAATCAGCTCTCCAATTTCTTCAGGAGGAATTGGCTTCAATAAAGTTTTGTGACGAACAGCTCAACATATCTCATTCTACAGTAATTGATTATTCCAATTATATGAGAGAAGTGTGTACTTTTAAATTAGAGAGAAGTTCAACAACTAATGGAGGTCCAGGGATGTATGTAGAAATTGAGGAAAGTCTATATACTAGAAGAAAAAACAACACAGGATGGATTTTGCCTCAGCAGTGGATGTTTGGAGGAATATGTAGAGAAACAAAAGAGTGTTTCATAGTTAAAGTTCCTGAAGATATTGTTGTTTTTAATGAACATTGCTTGTAATAAATGTTTCATTGTTTCTTGACATTTTTCTCATATTATCATATTTTAAATATTTATATTTTAAAGAGAAATGATATGTAAATAAGAAAGAAATGATATGTTAAAGAGAAAAGATTTCCCCAAGCAAATCGTTTCTCTTTAAAAGAAAAATATATAAAAATTAAAACAATTAACAAAAACAATATATTGTTCTTTTTAATGAACATTGCTTGTAATAAGTGTTTCATTTTTTCTAGTTTTATTTTGTCTTCACATGATTCTCATTTATTTCATTTCCTAAAAATCTGTTCTATGATTATGAAACGCTGATGTCAATGGATGTCCAAACATACAAGTACCATTATTTTTTGTGTTATTGCTTTTTAATTTTAAAATAATGGATAAATACAGTTTAAAGAAAATATTTAGAAGCACTGTACATAAATAATATAGTGAATGATAAAAAAGAAGCAGGAGAAATAAGTTAATTGTATTCATCCATTATTTTAAAATTAAAAAGCAATAATACAAAACAAATTAAGTAAGAATAATCATAACCTGACCCAGTAAGCTACCCATGGTTTCTAATCTCTTAACTGTTTCCATATAATTAAGTAGACAATTTTTAAGGATAGTTTTTTGTTATTTTATATATTTATAATAATTTAATACATAAAGAATTAAAAAATTATATGCAACTCACCTCTTAATTCACAGATCAAGGGTTTAAATCATTATTAGACTAACAATTGACCATGGAGGATAGTTGATCCCTACGATGATAAATTTTAGATATTAATTATTCTTATAATTTTTTTTCCTTTTTTTAAACTGGATTTATTGTAAATTTCATCTTCGAGAAAAAAAATCTGCTTCCAGTCAATTATTTTATTGTTTTATAAAACAAAAACGTTTCGACACTATGGTGTCATTTTCAATTATTTCTTTTTCTGCATTCCTTAACTGGAAAGTCAATACTTTTAAAAATAATTTTTAAGGAGATCTCTAGTCCTCCATAGTCAAAAAATTATATTATTTTTTCTCGAAGATAATATTAATTATTTAATAATGCACTTTTAGAGGTATCTATACTTGGTTTACTAATTGTTGGGAAATGTTTTTAGATTTATTAAAAAGTTTTTTAATTGTAATTGTGGTTTTTACAGATATTTGACTAATAACTTATTGAGTTATATATGATGGTTGTTTGATGAAAAATGCTTAATTTTAAGAATTGAAAATGACTTAATTGTCGATACGTTTTAAAACAATAAATTAATTGTTGCGACTGGAAACTGGTTTTCTTCAAGATCATGATTATAATTTTAACTTACAATCTATTGTAAGCAAATTTAATTCTATTTTTGATAATTGTTTGATATTCATATTAATTAATTTATTAAAGAAGTTACCTATTTTCAACAAGAATTAACAATTTAGTAAGTTTTTTTTTTCTTTTATGTAAAATTATACTTATATTGAATAATGTGGTATAATGGAAGGTTATCAAAATAAACTCAGTTTTGTGTTAGAGCTCTTCATGTTCTTCTTAGATATGTCACTCATCGTGCAAAGTAATATCAATTGTATGTACTGATATTCTTTTATATTTTGGGACCTATATCCCACACAAAATATTTTTGGTGTGGTTTTTATTGGTCTATTCATCTATAAAGTTTAGCTTTAGAACTTTGTAAACTATATAATCATCTTTCAAATGACCCCAGGGAATGTTCTGTCCATATAATATTTGATATTCAATTGACACAGAATTTTATGTCCTTTAATTCTTGACCTTAAAAAGCTTTCACTGAAAAAACAGTTTTGAATGTATAGATCAAAAAAGTCCAAACATTTTCAATGATCACATTTTCCAATCATATTCCTGAGTTTAATTTACAATGTTAGGTACTTTTTATAAAAATAATTGTTTTAGACTTATTTAATTATCATCTTATGTAGTCCCACTTTCCAGTATGAATGCTAAATTTTTATTATTTTTTTTAATCTATGAGTATATGGTTTTGTTTTCATTTTTAATTCTTCCATTCCAGCCCTTATCCAGTTTAACATTTTTAAATTATTTAAAGAATATATATGCATTCATATAATTACACACACGTGCTATATACACACACACAGACACACATATATATATATTATTTTTTTTTTTTTAACGATTTTCTACAACTTATCAAAATAGTTTTTTTACGTATCTAAAAGGCCTCGCCATAGATCTCGATCCAGCCAGTATCCTTCTCCCTCACTGCCATTCTCTCCTCCATATCCTGCACTAATCTTTTTTGGGTCATCCTCTTTTCCTCCTTTCTGTAGGACAATATTCGGAGATTGTTTTTGGCCATTGTTCCTCTGCCATTTTTTTAAGTGGCCATATCATTTCAATCTTCTTGTTTCTACCTCTTCAACATTCAAGGTTGAATATATATATTATTGTAATATGAATAATATATATATATATATATATATATATATATATATATATATATATATATATATATTATTATATTATGAATAATATATGTATCATTTTGAAAAATAATTACTGTGTTATTTTTGTTTTTAGGTATGGACTGTTCTTTGGGTACCAGTGAAAATGTTATTGAAAAAGTGATTCATTCTTGCCCAAGAATCCTGATTGACAGTTCTGATCAAGAATATTGCTGCCCAGATAATGATAATGGCTTTAGATGTTGCAATCTACAAAATTTTATATTCTATTGGTAAATGTTTAATTATTTATATATTTTTAAAATATTCAAGAATTTTTGTTTGTTTGATTTAGTATGATTAATATAAGTTTTTTAAGAATTCATCTGGTATGCATTCAGTTTCCACAGTTAACCCAGTGGAATTACACTATGGGATTGAAAAAATTAAGGGAAAACTAAATTTCGCAAATGTTTTCAAACTTTTTATAATACAAATTTCCTTTTGTCAAAAAAAGTCCTTAAAAATCCAGGTCATATGTTAACAATGGTGGCTAAAATATTTGTTGAGGATAATTATATAAAGGCAACAACCTTATTATTATTTATTCCATTGGTCCATTAATTTCCAAAGGTAGTATGATAACAAAACAAAATTACTAGCTTAAATGACTGGCTATAGCCTAGGGGTCTGTTTTGTACATGCCCCTTTTCTGTTAATGCCTTCTAGGACCTCCTTGCACAATTAATTGTATGGGATATGAACAAAAACAAAACAGCAAATATTACATTGAAACAAAACATTTATTTTTACTGTCCCAAGATACATCATTATATGTTTCAATTTAAGATAAAGAAGTCCTGGTAAGAGGAACATAACTAAAACTAAGGGAGTGGGGTAGCTCTGTGATAAAGTGCTGAGTTTCCATGTCGAAGGTGTGGGTTCAAATCGAGCTGTGGCAGATAATTTATTTAATGTGTTAACAGCTGGGTATGGATCCTGTGGGATCTGGAGACCCTCCTGGGGCCCACCCAGCCTCTATATAATGGGTATTGGTCGATAAAATTTGGCCATTGAGTGTGATCTAGGACGTATCTCCTCCCTGCTCAACCATTGTCCTAGAAACAGTACAGTCTCTACCACATAATGAACTCAAGATCATACATAGGTTGTAGTGATACAGTTGTTTTTTTAACTAAAACCAAGTGAGAATTTTTTTTTCTCAACTTGTATTGTGCCTCCCCTAACTTGTCTTCAGCCCCCCCCCCTAAGTTAGGAATCTCTGATCCGTCATTCTAGAATTATTTCTAATAAGGCTCATGGTTACATCTCTACTTTATTTCTTCCATGTGATTACCAAACCTGTACTTGGCTCCTTTAAGTTATTAATAGAGTTAATTTGGGAATGATTCTTCTGAACACTGAATGATTCCATTCATAGAACACTTTTCATTATGTAGAAACCATATACTGCTTACAATAAGTTTTAAGATAAGCCAATTGATAGGCATTGATTGTAAATCATTTAAAAACTCACCTACAGTAATAGCTCAAGTGTACATAATGTATGTGGATTTGAAATACTTAGGCTTAATTTTTCTCTAGGAGTCAATTTCCATTTATTATTGTCCTTGCATTTTTCGATTTCTTTAATCGAGTTAATTTTGTATTGATTCTTATTATAAAATTTTCAAATTTGATATTTGTTAGTCTCCTTATGATATCATAAGACAATGGACACTATGATGTAGTACTGGATGTGTTTTATAGCAATTTAAGAAACAATTTAATTAAGAATTACTTATAGTAAAAAAATCAATGATATGCATCTCAGAATTAATTCTGATATTTTATTCTAGTTGAACACTATTTTAAGAGTCACTGAGATTCATAGTAAACCTTCTAATCTATAATTATTATTTACAGGTTGCTGTTGGCATGGCCAATCATATTGCTAGTTTTGCTTGTTTTAGCTGTTTTGAGCTGTGTTTGCTGTTGCCTTCGTCATTTGCGTAGTAAGTTGACATAAGAAAGAATTATTATTAGTTTTTGCTTATAGACTTCATCTTTAGGAGCTGAAAGTATCTTTTAATTATTTCTGGAAAAAAGAAGAGAGGATTCTGATTTGTTTGATTAGTTGCAGATTTGCTGAATTGATTACCACTCAATTCAGTCTTGTGATTCATTAATTCAATGAGCAGACTAATGAAAGACTAAATATATTATTAAATTCAGTCTGTCTCCAGAAACTGATATTTGAATAAAACAACTCTTATACGAGTAAAAAAAAAACAAAAAAACAGTCTGGTGTAAAAAAGTGCCATCAAACCAAACGATTAAACCTCAATAATTAATGCCATTCAAATCTTTCGAAAAACTTTTTTTTTTTTTTTTAAGTGAGCTTAAAGATTAGTTATATTTTTATACATAACTTTAGGCATTATTGTACAATTTTCTTACTAGTTATTTTTTTTATAACAAATATACTTTTGGTAAGTTTATTGAATAGAGGTATACCCAAACCATACCATTAGCATTTCTTAGTATAGTCTGATGCAGAATCTACACACATTTGCCACAAATTTGTATCCTTGAAATTTTTTTTATTAATTAAAAAATTAGGGTGAGTTATCAGCCAATTGGTCATGTGTTCCTCAACATCATCTGAATCTGTTAAAACAAAAAAGTTTTTTTAATTTATTTTAAAAAAAAGAATATAGTCATGGATCTCTCTGTGATAAAACCCTAGTTATCTAGAGGTAAACTATACCACCATTTTGTTTTGTGGGTTTTATATGTAAATAATTCCTCACTGCTTTAAATGATTCATGACACAAGTTGAAAAATGAATACCATCTCAGAATGGAACTGAGTGGAATAGTTAGCAAGGCTTATCGAGCTAAGTCCTAAAGGAACTTGACAGCCCAGAACTATGGAAGATGAAGTAAAAAATGACTTCCAAAAAATTGGACTTCAATGGAATAGATGAAGACAGGTAGTGGAATAATGACAGAGCTGTTGAGGGCTCTGTAAACCTTCTCTCACTGCTTAGGCGGTTCGTAAGAGGAATGAATATGATGATGAAGTTGAAAAATAGAGATTTGTGTTTTGTATCTGGGATATAAGAAGTTTGAATAGAGCTGGTGGGTTAAAATCTGCCACAAACGAGGTTAAGGGTTACAAGGTAAATGATTTTGGCACTGTAAGAAGTTCAAGGGCCAGGACACTTTCATTTCATTAATGGAAGGGCAGTACATTTTTTGCGGTAATTTTTGTTTAGACACTAGAGATTAAGAATAAATTTCTGTCTGTGTTACAGAAACGTGCACTTTTTTAATAGAAGGCTATTGGCGGCTGTATTTCAGATGTGTTGGTTTGAAATTATATTGAGAAAAATACATTCTCCTACTGATGATAAAATTAATTGTGAATTTTAGGATAAACTACTGTAAAACTATATAAAAACAAAAGTTGGATTGGAAAGATGTTTATTATCCTAAAATTGGTAAATAAAGCATACACAAATTTGGTAATAATAATTTGATAGGACTGATAAACTTGATGCTATCTTAATAATCCTATCAAAGATTGTATGATACTTAATAATCAAAAGTACTACATTACAAACAAGTATAAGAATGTTCATAACCTATTAGTTAACATGTCACAAAACCTAAAGTTCTTTATAATCCCATAAATAAAGGTGTTGTCAATTTACAAATTTTGAAAAATGAACGTCAACAATTAAAAAAAAAAGGTGTATCTTAATAAGATAATAATAGAGATAGAAACTAGATAGGAACTTGCTCTAGTGTATAAACAATTCTATGTATAAATGGTGATAGCCAGTCAAACATGGATGTGATTTGAGTATTTTTAGTTATTGATTCATGAATGGTGCTACCTTGAGAAAATTTTTCGTTTTCAAGAATTAAAGTTTATTTCAGATGATATCTATAATTATAATTTATATGTGTGTAAATATGTAAAAACAAAAAATTCTAACATGGATAATTTTTGCCTGCCTTGATTTTCTTTCCTAATTATTTATAACTATTTTTGTTTTTTTCAGTTTGTTAAAATCGGACGTGCTTCCTGTTTAATTTTTAGTTATGTGTGTGAAATTCTGTGGTAAGTATGTAATTTATTGCATTAGTAAGTTTAAGTTTTTTTCTTTTTAATGAATTTCAAAGCTTCTAATTACTAATGTTCAAATTTATCAAGATTTAGAATTTGAATTTTCAAAATTTATTTTATTTTCATTCTAATACCAAGGATTCAAAATAAACTTCCTCGTGTGTATACACACACACACAAACACACACACCAGGCTTGTTCAATAAATAAAGCCAATTTTCACAGATTTAACAAAATATTTATTTATTTGTCACTATTTATGTTGTCCCCTTTAAAGTAATCTCCACCAGATATCATACACTTGTGCTAGTGCGTTTTCCAATCCTTGAAGCACTTATCATAGTATATTTTCATTATAGCCTTCAATTTGTTAAGCATTCAGGTTTTATCTGCTCAATCATGAAAAGCCTCTGCCCTTTGAGAATGGTTTTTTGTTTTTGAAATAAAAAAAGTCATGAAGCTAAATGCATTGATGATGGACGCTGGGGCATGATTGTCATATTGTTTTTGGCCATAAAATTACAAGCTAGCAACAATGTGTGAGTGAGGGCATTATCGTGATGCAATAGCGATGAATTGTTTTTCACAAATCTGGGCGTTCTCTTCTTTTTACTTCACGCAACCAGCCCATAATTTTCTCAGCATCCTCTCTAATGGTTATACATTTTTTAAACAATGAAAAATCGCCACACACGTGTAAAGACAGTTACTCTTTGTGTCTGCTGTAAAATTGGTCTTATTTATTGAACACACTTCATGTGTTTATAGACACACGTATGTATTTTTATGTAAGTTTGCTACAATGTGATAAGAACACTGTTGCAACCTTCAGTGTGTGTTGGACTTTTGATAAGACACATGTGATAGATATAGTGCTAAAATTTGGTTAGTTCAATGTTATCTTTGTTTTAAGTATTAAATGTGCTTATTTTAATCACTAGTTTGAAAGGACATCTAATTTAATTCCTTTTTATAGACAAAAGAATAAAACCACACTGAAACAATATTGCAAATTAAATTACACGATTTCAACTAGTAAGAAATAAATTTACTTCATGTTCAAGTAGTTAAGAAAGCTGATAAAGAATTTGTGATCTAATGCATATCTATTGATTACAATACTTGGTATTAGTGCCAGAAGAATTTAAAGGTGTAAGTATTCACATTTCTCTATCAAATAAAAAAACAATAAAAATTGCAATGTCTGCTATTAAGAACCAAAAATATTATAGAACAGTTGCTGAAAAATTGATGAAGATATAAAAAACAAAATATTTCGATAAAGCTGTTAATATTTGTTTTCGAGAGTTGCCGTTTGAAGAAAAGACCCTATATGAAAGTCCCGAGTTGGTGAAGCTGAACAAATAGAGTTAGAAAGTCGGGTTAGACAATTAGAAAGCCAATGATATTTAAATTTAAAACAAGAGGAAATCAAACTACATCAAATTAAAAAAAAAAAAAATCGTTTTAGAAAAATTTGAAAAAAATCAATCAGGTCATGAAGAATGGTTAACTAAATTTGAAGAAGAGTGTATCCACTTCCAGGTGATTTCCGATAGTGGTAAAATTCAGATTTTGCGTTTTTTTGTCATGGCCCAACAAAAGATTGGTTTGAAATAAATCTGAAGAAAATAGGCGTAAATGGTCATTGGAATATTTGGATTGGAAGGAATCTTTGTTGAAGGCTGGTAAATTGTTATAAAAGGTGCACCTTTTTGTTCGAGATGTGATTCACATAAACCTTTTTGTTTTTGTGTCTTGATAATGCCTGAATAGGCGAAACGTCGACTGGTAAGTGGGTGTATTACTGGATTTGAAACATAAGGCTTTGCATTGTGATTTTTCCCAATTGCATTATAGTAAAGGTATTATCCCGTATCAACCTCATAGATTTTGGATTGCTCGAGGATTCAAACTAAAACTAGTCAAGTGTTTGTTTGCAGCTAAATCTGTCAAATATCTAGGCCACACAATTCCAAAGAACAGTTTGACCAGCCCAAGGTAATTTAGTTTCAATTTAAAACCTACTAAGACCAATGGATAAGACTGAAGTGCGAAGTGTTTTAGGTTCAATTAACTTTTACTTGAGATATATAGAAAATAGCTCTCAAAAACTGGAACCATTGCATCGATTATTTAGATAAGTTATAAAGTTTGAATGGTCCGATGATTGCGAAAAAGCTTTCAATATGATAAAAGATCATTTATGTTTGGCTCCAATATTGTCAATTTACGATTATATCAGCCTATCTTCATTGAAACTGACCCCAGTTTTAAAGGATAGGAACTACTCTAAAACAGCCACAAGAAGATGAAATACTACATCCTTTAGCTTATTATTCAAGGGAACTATTGGAAAGGGGAAAACGTTTAGACATCATTTATTTGGAATGCAAGGCGATCAAAGACACAATCAAATTTTGGGAATATTATTTAATAGGACGCCATTTTATAGTATGCAGCGATCATAAGCCATTAGAAAACTTGAAGAGTGGATGAAATCCTTGGCGATCTAATTCTTTATTTATCACAATTCAAATTTAACATTATTTATAAAAAAAGCAAAGAAAATATTCTAGCCGGCTTACCAACAATAAATCTGATTTAAGAACATTTCAATAATAAAGATGCAATCAGGATCGTGAACTTAATCGATCTACCTCAGATATTAAAAGACCAAGCTGAACACCTTCTGGTGTTGAAAGTAGCAAAATGGACTGACTCCAAGCAAGGAATGATACTTAAAAGATTAAAAGGCAAACTGAGAATATTTGTTCCTCCAAAATTAGGAAATGAAATCATCCACCTGGTTCATGAGCATTACAGTCACATTGGTCTAACACAAATGATTGTCACAATTTGGCCCCGTTATTACTTCAAAGGCTTCATCAAAGGAATTCTCGACTTCTGTAAAAGTTGCCAGATTTGTGTTAGAAACAAAATCCGCCGCAGTCGAGCTATCGGCATTCGCTCACAATTGGCTGCTGCCACTGAGCCATTCTAAATAATGTCACTTAATACTGTTGAAGGGTTTTCAGGGAATCGGTTACCAAAAAAATACATGCACATTTTGGTGGATCATTCCACCAGATATCCATGGATCTCAACTAGTAAGGGTTAAAGTGTTCACGAAATTATGAATATCTGATTAATCCTATTGCTAAAAATAATGTTTCGATCCTATTAGCTGACCAATATGCTTCTGTAAATTCAACCCACTTTCAAAACTATTTGGAGAAAAAAGAAATACAGATTGTTTTTTGCTGCATTGTCATCCAGAATCAAATGGGCTTAACGAAAAGTTAAATCAAACACTGGTGAATCGTTTGAGATGCAAAATTAACAGTGAGACAAATAGAGCCTGGCCAATTCTCGCAAAGGAATGTGTCAATGAGTATAATAATACAATTCATAGCTCAATACGATTTGCACCATCTTACTTACTCCTAGGAAAAAAACAGGCTATATCTCCTCTTATCGAAGACAATCCATCTTCCTTGGAAGAGGACCAAAAAATAGCTTTTAAAAATTCCTTAAGGAGCTTTCAAATAAATAAGAAGAGAATAGACAAGAATAGGAAACAGCACAATTTCAAGATTGGCGATTTGGTATTCATCGAAAACGAAAACATTAAATCGCAACAAACTTGACTCCATACGAGTTGGACCTTTTCCAATCGTTTGAAAGATTACACCAACATTTTATGAAGTGGCAAGCAGAAAGAAACAGAAGATTTCCAATTTCTTTCATTCCAGCATGCTGCTTCCCTTTTCTCCGTGTGAATCGTTTTCAGGGGTGGAGTTTTAAGTTTGCTTCAATGTGATAACAAGACTGTTGCAACTTTAAGTGTGTATTAACAAGACTGTTGCAACCTTAAATGTGTATTGGACTTTTGATAAGACCCATGTGATAGATATAGGGCTAAAGTTTGATTAGTTCAATATTATCTTTGTTTAAATTGTTTACTGTGTTTATTTTAATTACTTGTTTGAAAGGATGTGTAGTTTAATTCCTTTTTACAGACATATATATCATTTTATTTTTTATGTTTGTAAAGTACGGTAATAATACTTTCTTGATTTAGACAATGTATAAAAAAATATTTATGAATATATTTTAAGTTTAAAAATTTCTGTTCATATACATTGATGGCCAATTGTTTCTTTTCGAAACACCATCTCTTATCCTTTCAGCTACCAGGTCTCTTAGAAACTCCATTGTAGCTTATAGGAAAATAGCTAGGATAGTTTTATTTCCAGACCTATCCTTCTTTTCCATGCTTGGCCATTTATTATTCATCCATGCATTCATAACTGTACCTTCTTTTCTTGGACAGTGAGTTTTTATCTATCACCTGTTTATTTAACTGTTTTAATAATTCTTGATTTTTAATTTATGTTTCAGACATGCATGCGCATCTACTGCTTCTGGTTAATAATTTTCAATTGGTTTGCTTATTTAATTTTTTTTATATTGATTGTAACCATTTTAAATTAAGTATATGGTTTCTTATGTTAGTTTTTTATTCACATAATGTTTTTCCATTTTTATTATTTATAGTCAAGTTGTAAGTCTTTTCAAAATCTTTTGGCTATACTTTATTTTCCTTTTATTAAGTCAGTATTAGATTACCTACCCACTACTGTTCTTCAGTTGTAAATGTTAATATTTTGTAATTTTATGTCTGTACATAAAGTAGTTATTAATGTATTCAGAGCAAGCTTGTGAAGAGCTTGTATGTGTTGTCAATGTCATGTTTGATATAATTAGATAGGGATAAAGGAATATTAATGAATGAGTGGAATAGGTTTGGTTTTTATTAAGCTGTTCACAAAATTTAAAACTCAAGAGTTTTCAACTTATCACCTATGCTGTACAAATATAAAAATACATATGCTTATTATCCCTAGGTATATTTTTCAAATAAAACATTCGTTTCTTTATCTAATGACTTTGATATGATCTTAGATCTATAAATATTTTTTTATTAATTTTTCACGTATATGCTCAATCTTAATTGTTTGTTTGTTCATTTAACGTCACTGTATGCTACTATGGCTAATTGGAAGATGCTACAGTGGGAGCTCTAAATTTTGCCTATCCAGGTTTAATTAGGATAGGGATTTTTAACGAGTACCTGACATCGTACAGGCTCGGGACCCCCATTTAACGTCCCTTCCGAAGGACGGCGTAACTAAGGATTTTTTACTCCCTTAAAAAAATCCTAGGGCCACCTGCCGAGCTACGAACCCGCAATCTTGGGTTTAGTAGTTTGTTACGCTAACCACTAGACCACAGGTGACCTTCAATCTTAATTGTTTAAAAATAATACTAAAATAAACAAGAGGTGAAAAGTTATGTAAAGTCTTGTATTGAAATTGTAATAAGAATATAAATTGTTCATTTGTCTTTACTGGCATGTTAACACGTCTCTATTAGATTAAATTTGAATAATATACTCCATTTTTTAAATATGTGTGATTGCCATTTTAATAATCAAAATTATAATTTTTATGATATAAAATATTTTTCAAACAGTGGTGTTCTTATCTTATTTTTAGTATTATAGATAATTACAGGTAGTGAAAATCAAATCTATTTAACTTTTAAAGATATAACTATGTGTTCCTTAAAATAGCATTGTGCTCTTAAATAGTAACAATACATTTTATATAAATTATCGTTGTAAGTTTCAGTTCTTTCAATTTTCGTTATTAAAAGTGCCTACTGTCTGTAGTTAATATTCTTGTTACTCTGTCAATATTGAGCTGACAATTTTCCAAATAGAATCAAAATAATTTAATAAACATATATAAAGGCTATATAAAGGGTGTGTTATCTAAAGAATACCAAGTTATTTATGACAGACTGAGAACTGATGATATTTCCTATACAAATTTATAATGTGATGAAATTTTGTAGATATAGCAGAATTTTTATATGTTTATATTATAAAATTTATACAAAAATATATACATTTATTTTTTATATTTCAATCTTGTTAATGTAATATTTTAAGAGTTTAATTTTTACTGGAGAAATTTTTTTTTTTTCAATGTCTCATTCCTGCTTTTAAGAACACTACTGTTAAAGGGGATCAACAAAATGCCCATACAGCAAGGTTAAACCAACTGTCATTTATTGATGAATGTATGTAATTAATAATCACAATGGAACTAGTTAATAGTACTTTAAAAAAATCAATTTTACTTCATTAATTTGTCTTATATTCCTACCAGATTAGCTTCTTTGTAAGATAATTCTCTTTTTCTTTTATATATTTTTTAAAATGGTATACAGAAAGTTAGTAATATAGCTTTTGATGTTACAAACTTAAAAAGTAAAGAGACAGCTTATGTAATTATTAATAATCAGGTTTCAGTTGTTTTAAACAGGTCGGAAAAGTTTAAATAATCCAAAAAGGTTTACAATCAGTACAGAAAATAAATATATTTTATTTAAAATAAATAAAGGATTAGATTAATTTTGTTTTATCAAAATAATAAACTCATTAATCTGGAAAATTAAATCAATCGAGATTTTTGCTACTTACAAGTCTCATTCAATAGGATATGATTTCAATCCAAATCCCTATGATCCTAAAGATATTTTTGTTGGATAAAACCATTTCTCTTCAAAAACACCTAATTCCTGCCTAAGAATTAATGTCATCGATGACCTCCCTTGTTTTGGAAAGCAGTGTATCTTGAGCTATAATGACAAAATATCATCATTTAAAAAAAAAAGAGGTTATTTCAAAATTTCTAGTTCAAGATTTTTCACATTTTTGTTGTGTATAATGGGATTTCATTATCACCAATTTTATATATTGCGCCAAACTCTGCTGACCAGTTCACCCACTCTTGATGTTTCTTTGCATCTTGAGCTAGTAGAAATAAACAGCTGCAACTTATTTAAAGCTATTAAAATTAAAAATTATTGCTTGAAGAATGTTTGTTTTTTATTAGTTCCTTTTATATGTTTAATAAATTATTGCATTTAATAATACTAAAAATTTTATTATTTGTCATATTAATTGGTTGTTAACTCATGATGATATTGTTAATATTTAACTTTATCCTAGTTTTGTGTTACTATGGCACCTTGAATGCTAATGATAAGCTGAGTATCATAGTTCTTTTCAAGATTATGTATTTTTCACAACTGTTTAGAAAATATAAACCAAACTTTAATTGAACAATTTAACATCATTTTGATTTTATTTAAAATTAATGAATAGAATTCATTTTTAGATATAACATATACTCATACAACATATAATTATACTTATATGTAGTAGTTTTTTCTCTACTATTTATAGTACAAGATTGGTCAGGTTCTTGAAATTTATTAACAATTATAAAACTATATATGTCGATACATCACCAAAATCTGTTAAATAAACCTCCAAAGCCAGAATAAACTTGAATGTGTTTATATACTATTTTCTTTCTTATTGTTATTTTCAGTGCCGACTCTAGCCCATGTCGTGCCCTTGTGCAATAGTGACCTAGGCACTCTCCAGTAGGCACATGATTAAAATTGAACATTTCCAGTTATACAAGGTGTTACAAAAAACAGCAAATCCTCTAAGGAGGGTAATGTGCCCATGAAATTAAACAATTTGCTGTGGAATCAACATGAAATAAAATTTTTTGAGACCCGGTGCCCGTGTCCACTGCACACCCTGCACATAAGGAAAAGCTGGCCCTGGTTATTTTCTTCACTACAGTCCAGTATGAACTTTGGCCTCCCTCTAGCTATCCCATTCATCCTCATCCTCCATGCGGTTACTTGTACAGATTTTGTCTTGGGGCATGCTCTTCTTTTCCCTTGTAAAACTTCCTTTATTACCTTCCTCATTCTATAGGTGTATTCTTGTGCCTTTGATTAAATTTTGTTATTTTACTGTTTATAATGGTAAATTATATGGTACTTTATCCAATTAAGTTTATTATAACTTAAAAAATCCAACCCTTTTGGTATTTTCAATATTTTTTTCATAAGTATGATCTTATTTTATCTTAAAAATTATGTGTAAATTTTAATGTCTTTTTTGTCCAGTAATTGAAATGTGTTTGTGTCATTTATATCTTTTTTGTTTAAATAACAAACTGATTCACACTAATGACCCTTGTTTTAATTTATTTTATGCTGTACTAGATATTGTTAAAAATATCTAAGGGCCAGTCCTTTTTTAATTTTTGTACATTATCTAGAAATGTTATTAAAATGTCTGACATATTTCTTGTTGACTCTTTGAATATGAACGTATTCATTTGGAGAGATAGTTGAATGATATTACTAATCGCTTAGTTCTCTGATTTTCTATTGGCAAACTAATACTGGTTAAAAGAAAACATAAATTGTATCTTTTTAATGTATTTCTTACAGTATTAATAATTGATTTTTTTTATTGCTAATGATTGTTGTAACCTTAATATTATGATGCATGTGAGTGTTAGATCTATTCATTATTTAATTTAATGATTTTTTTTTTTTTAATATTGTTCTACAAAAACCTATGTTAGGTTATAGAATGTATCCTTTAGAATTAGATTATGTTTCAATTGTATTTGTTCTTTGCTTAAGTATAATGTTCAGAATAGCTACTCAAATTAATCCAGTTATATTAAGCTTACATTTAATTAAACACTATCAAAAGAAAAAGTTGTTTTTAAACTCTGTTTGCCATAATTAATCTACTTAAGGATATGCACATCATTTCAATCAAAAACTTTTTTAATAGATCTGACTTCTAATTTCTTTGCTCTTAGTTTTAAGATTTTTTAAAATAATTTTTCCTTTTTATGATTTATAGAAAGCTAAAATAAATAAACTTAAATGAGTTTAATCCTATAAATTATGTTTTTTTATAGTTTTTGGAAGAATCGTGTGTGTGTGTGTATATGTATATATATATATATATATATATATATATATATATATATATATATATATATATATATATATATATCTATTATTTATAGGTACATTATGATTATGTTTGATTAATACCCGAATTTTGCTATGATTTTATTAGTTATTTCTGAAGCTCAGAAATTACTTAGATGTAAATTTGTGTTCTAACAAATACGTGGCTTATTTTTCAAATGTTTAAAATTTTTACATTTTGATGAAGAAACATTTTATCATGATGGCACAAAACAAACTAACAAAAAAGAGTATTAAATAAATATCATTTTTAGTATTGATTTAGCATTTTACGAATGATTTAATTCAGAAAACTGTGATTTCTGTCAAGTGATGTTAATGCATTCCTCTAGCAATGTAATTGTACTGTCTTCAGTTTTATATACCTTTTTTTTAAATTTTGTAATATATGTATTTCAAAATTTTCTGTGATATAATACATTTTGTGAACTATAGCTATTCTTGATTTTATTTTATATGATACTTGTATATTTGATGAATAAAGATAAATGTGAGATTTTCCTTTATTTTATTATTTACTTTGCCTTTGTGATATGATAATTTATTTTTGTGTCTGATGATAATAAAAAATAAAATAATAATAATGAAATAAAAGAATTCTCTGACAGAGGATACACTAGAATAAAAATATTTTTTATTAAAAAAGTTATACTTTTGAAAATAAGAGACTTTAGGAATGGTAACTACAGAAACTGGGGGTTGAATATATATGATTAGGAATTAAAATTATAATTGTATAGGGGCAATAATATATATTCATAAATGATATATATATACTAGCTTTTGCCCGCGGCTTCACTCGTGTGGAATTTGGTCTGCCACATAAAGCAAAGTGACAGATCATTTTAAATAAATAATTTAATTTTTTTTAACTATATGTTACTCATACATACAAAATTTCAGATCTCTAACTTCCAAACTGACGGATTCCATACAATCTTTGAACCCCTATCATATTGAGGGGGAAACCCTTGGGGGTTGAATTATCCCAATTTCTTTCTTAAATTATACAAAGAACCTATCTGCAAATTTCAAGATGCTATGTTCCTGATTTGCCTTTAATTATGTACTATAATGGATTCTCCACAGAACACAAAAAACGTGGCCCCATGCCCCCCTCTAAATCTGCCCTTGCTGTAGCCTATGTGTTATTATGATGTATAAACCTATATTATTCAATAAGTTTCATCCAAATTCTTTCAGTAGTTTTTGCGTGAATGAGTAACAAACTTTCGCATTTATATTAGTAGTATATTAAAACAATAGTTTCACTCATGCTCTTTATGTTATTTTAACAACTATTACCATGTGATTTGTCTTTAATTATGTACTATAATGGATTCTCCACAGTACCTAAAAAACTGTCTGGGGGGGTACGTGCCCCCCTAAATCCGCCCTTGCTGTTATTCTATGTGCCTTAGTTGCCTATGTGTTATTCTGATGTATAGCCTATATTACTGTAAAGTTGAATCCAAATCCGTTCAGTAGTTTTTGTGCGAAAGAGAGAAAAACATACAAACTTTTGCATTTATAATATTTGTATTGTATATATATAGAATATAGAACTCTTCATTAGTTTTGTTTCTAAGTAATACTGATTATTGCTATTTTAACAATATTAAAATATATTTATAGTCTGATTGTGACTACATATATATAAATATAAAATGAAATTATAAAAATTTTATATTAGCATATTTTTATTTTATTAAGAGAAAAATGCAGATCAAGATCAAAGTGGTTTAGAACTTGATTGCCAACAGATTAAAACTATCTGATTTATTATATATTATAAGATCCATTTGAACTTAGTGGGTTAAACTTTGGGGCTCCACTAAGCCATCAAATTCCTCTCGTTTACTGTCCTTACAATCCGAAATCCTCAATTCTCCTTACTTTGTTAACAAAATAGTCATCTATAATGACCTTAATGTCTCGTTTGTTGCTGATTTGGTTTGAACTCGATATCAATCCTTTTATGATAAACCTTATACCCACTAAAACCCATGGTTTTCAAACCTAGCAACCTCTACAATTCAAAATAATCCTCCAAGGCATCAGAAAAGAACATGGCCTTGTAACCTTCTATATTTTAGTTGATATATTTTTTAAACAATTATAAAAATAGGTAGTAATACATAAGAATACTGTTCTGAAGATGGAAAACTTCCCCAAAACTTAAAGAAATGAGTTAATTTTTGTGGATAAAATAAAAAAAAATATTGGTGCAAAAATTACTTCACAAAAACCTACACAAACTTAAGTTAAAGGTTTTTGTATTTTTGCAATGACAGGTGAATGAATAGGTTTAATATTGTGTGATATTAGGAAATTAAAACAATTTTAAACATACCATACTTAGCTATAAAATATCTAAGAAAATTGTACAAATAGAGAAAAAAAAAGAGGAGATACTAAGAGCTAACACATGTGAGTTAAGGAATCATAGAATTGCTGAAAGATGGCTACAGATTTCCAAGTAATCTATTTAGATTGGGGAGGAGCATGACCCTTGCATTCTGTTGGTCAAGAAATAGTATTTACTTTCTTGTACTTGATCCAAAACCCTTCATTGGATGTGATTAAAGTTTGTTTTGTTTAATGCATTTTGAGGAAGAGAAATGCCTATCAAGCTAATGTAGTAAATATGAATACTGAAGTTAAACCTACCTTGGTCATCACTTAGATGCATAATCACATATTAATAGTTGAGAACTCACTGGTTTGTCAAGCCCCCTTCCTTTGCTTGATGAGACCTGTTAGCCTTAGGCTGCATCTCATCCCAAAATCACTAATCGAACGATTTGGCTAGAGGCACAAATGATATTTTGATGGTTATAATTTCAAATTTAAACTGAAAATTAAATGAAATGAAAATTTTAATTTTCCTATTAAAAATGAAAATTCTTAGAAGCCAAATATGCTGTTTTTGTCTTTAATGTAATTTATTATTGAATTTTTCTATTTTTGATGTGTGTATGATTCCTTTCTATAAATACTACAAGTTTATTTCCAAGTTATTGTTGATTTTTTTGCCCGTCTGCTCGTTATCCCCCCCAGAAAAAAATCCTGGATCCGCTATTGGGCAAGATAGAAATTTCCGTTTTCGCATTCTATTCTCCATCAGGGATGTTTCTTGTGGATTTTCTCAGGAGCAATTTTTATTGCTGTTTCTGTCAGAAAACTCGTCTCCTCTTCCCAGTTGCTTGTTTCCTTGAGTTTTTCACTGAATTCCTGTCTTTTTTCTCTTAGAATTTCTCTGTCGCTTCTACTTGCTTTAATTCTTGTTGTTTTTGAGATTTTTTTAGCCGGTACAAAATTCATCTTGATTTGGGAGGGTAAATAGTCTGATGTTACGTTAATTCCTCTTTTTACTCTGACAGTTTGAATTTCTCGATCATTTCTTTTGGATATCGCCACATGGTCCAACTGGTACTCGCCCACGTATGTATATGTATGTATGTATGTGTGTATATATATATATATATATATATATATATATATATAAGACTTTCTTTAAATTTTGAAAAACTGGAAATCATGGAATTCGAGAAGAAAACTATTCTGCAGAGTTGGGTTATACGCTTTTAAACCACTCCAGACCTCTGTTCAACAACGAAGGAATGACTGAGGCGTGAGGAGATGAAAATATTTTCACATTCCACTTTAAACATTTTTTATATTTAAAAAAAAATTAACACTTTCACATTTTAAAAGGTTTTGTCACATTTCATCAACAAGTGACCGGGTCCGGGACCCTCCCCCCCCCCTTTCGCCAAGTGTATATTAGAGAATCATCGAGAATATTTTAGGATTCAACTATTAGCGTAAATATTTGGCTGGCGGGAGTCACCATGAGGAAAGAACATTTGACAAAGGTTGTCCCAAGAGCTTAAGCCTATCAGAACCGAAATGATCAACTAAGAAGATTATCCCCGGGCAAATTGGGCTCGCCTCCGGTTACTTCATTCCCCCTAAATTGGAGCAATTTTTCTCCAATCACGCCCCATTAAGGGTTTGGTGGGACAACAGTGCTTGGATCAGATTGTACTTTCCTCTATTGTATTGTCTCCATCGCGCTTGTTACATCGGATAAGTAACGCCCTCTTATTTTTCAACCAAATCTCACTGTTGTTAATTAGTCTTCACGTTGTCTTAATCATTGGCCATTCTTTATATCCTCCCCTTGTTGATTGGGAATCTCATTATCGCGAACAGATTATTTAAAGTTTATTCTTTGATTCCAGAACGGTTTCCTGAGAATTACATGGATTTAAAAAAAAATAAAGATATATGTTGACGAACGAACTGTTTTGTCTCATACAAGGAAATCCCTAACGACTCATATTGCTGAAATAATTTTAAATTTCTAAAACAAGTCATAAAATAATAACAATTAAATAAAACATATAAAGAGAATAATGATGAGACTAAAAAAAAATGATCGGAATATGTAATATATAAACTATCATTGTAAAAGAAGTGATCGAAAGGAAAATTATTATTTAAATATGAAATAGCAATAGAAATGGAAACAATAATTGATGTTTCTTCGGATGAAATGATAATAGGATTCGTATAATGTTTAATAAAGCGCCAGAATGTATTGCATTTGTGCAGAAGAGTAAAACCGGTTTATTTAGCTAATATTCAGGGCAAATTTCGAATTATGTATTACATAAAAAATATCATAATTTCTAGGGTACATTCGAATGTAAAAAATATGCAAGATAGATTAGAGTTCTTATTTCCGAGCTTCTAACTCATAAATTTATTTCTCTTACTCTGTTTAAAAAAAAAAATCGTCGTTGTGTTTTCGACCTCGCCATGTTACTAAATTATTATGCTGTGATATCCATCAGAGGGATTTAAAGGCTAAACAACAAAAACTGACCTAAAATATAGAAGCTTTTGGCCACCGTTTTCGTTGATGACATGATCCGACAGACAGACTATATTTTATTTTAATGTCAATAATATAAGGTCAAACATTGCTATTTAAGTTTCCTTCTGATAATGGACTTCTTCTTTTTTATCGGCACGGTCCCTCGGAATGCTAGATCCACCGTTTAACTGACGAATGAAAATATCCAAGATAGTCTGTTTGCGCGTTTGAGTTTTAGCGATTCCGCGTTTGCGTTGTCGTTTTTGCATTTGCGCGTTTTAGCGATTTCGCGGTCGCATTTTCGCGTTTTTGCGGTTGCGTCTTGGGCGTACGCGTTTGCGTTAGCGGTTTTGCGATGGCGGTGTTGCGTTTGCGGGTTTTTCGTTTGCATTTTTGCGTAAGATACGAGACCTGACACAAAATACGTGACGCCAGAAAAGAAACACGATACTAGATACAAGAGACACGAGACACGTAACGAAAGGCAAGAGACATGTGACATGAAACACGTGACAGGAGACACGTGGCAAGACATACGTGACACCAGACGAGAAATATAAGATAATATACAAAAGACAAGTGACAAGAGACACCTGACAAGAGATAAGACAATATACAATAGACACGTGAAACGAGACGAGTGAATCGTGACACTAAACACCTGGCACGAAAAACATGACTCGAAACACGAGACACGTGACAAGTGACAAGAGACAGGACAAGCCAAGACAAACTTGAATCAAGAAGTGTCTTCATTAAATTCATTTAAAAACGCATCGTTTTCATTGTATTTTGTTGATATTTTGGTAATTATACCAGCTTCAAGTATAAATAGAGGTGAGATATCGAAATTTATTTTGGGGATAACTGTATTTAACAGTTGTCTAAATGAATATTAGCGAGTACAGGGGAAATGGGGGGGGGGTCCTATAGAGCAGACGAACTTCTCGATACAAATTTTTTCATTGAATTGAAAACAAGATAACAAAATTATGAAATAATTGAATTTTTGTCGTGCTTTATCGTCGAATGTTTAAAACAAAAATTATAAACTCAAAAAATGAAATATATATTCACTTTCAACATTTAACTTTAATTTTTTGAAAAAAAATCATTCAAAACATTTTTTTTATCATGATTCAGAAGGAAATACGAATCTTTCACCTTTTTATTATATATTACAAACTCATTGTTGAATCAAGATACATTTAATCGCCCAATACGATTTAAGTGGAGAACGTGAATGAGGTACTTTCGTAAATTAGTAGGTAAAAAAAAAAATGATTTCTCAAACAACAAAATCACTTGGTGCAGAACTTGCTGATCTAACGGAGACCGTTTTCCACGAAATCTACTTATGGATACTTCAGTCTTCAGGCGTCCCTTTTGATTACCGCTCCCTTTTTTCCGAAACCGAAATTTAAAATTATGGAGCTATTCGGACACTTAGAAGAGTCTTTTCTCTAATGAATAAGTTTTGGACATCCGAAAAAAATCACTTGCTTGGTCCAGATGTTGTTAACTAAGGGCAATAAAAAAAAAAAAACTTCCAAGATATTCTTATTTAAAATCATATCCAACATTATAAAAACGAATTCGTTCCTGTGATAAACATAAATATAATTTTAAATATATTTAATGTATATATATTGGGTGCTAAAATATTCAAAACAAGTAGTAATAGTTTTGCTTCTTTTTCATTCTTGATAAAATTAACTCAATTGACAGAATTAAGATCAGAACTAACAATACATATTTAGCATAATATATATGTTTGTATAACTAAAAATAAATAATTTATCTTCAAAATTGGGACCATCTCGAATGAAGTGGGACTTCCCAGTTCCTGTCCTTGGGAGCGGCCATCTTGAAGTTTTTCCCGTGCGCTCGTTGGCTCCACCCAGCAGCCCCTACAAGGACAAGAAAATCGCAATGTAGAGACTGAAGTGATTCATGAGTCAATAGCATCAATACTGTGCCGTGCCTGGAGCGGTAGCTAGCCTGTAACCTGTAGCCTGCTTAGTGTACTTGCTCTTTTCCATAGCATCCCTCCATCGTTTAGAACTTGTTGGATGCTCCAAGTTCTTCTCAGAAATTGGAATCGATATTATCTTAAAGTCTATGAACGATGAGGGGTTCAGTGGCATACATCCTCTTCCACTCTCAAAATTTATGAAAAAAAAAATATGGACAGCTAATTCCAGTGCCTTCCAGCATAAGGATACCGTGATAGTATTTGTGTGATAAATTAAAAAATAACGATAAACCAGTCATTAGTATCGAAATAGCGATGCATTAAAACTTAATAGGCGATTAATTTATGGCTTCAATAAACGTTAGCAGTTGTACTGTATTTAATTCGAGGTTTGTGCAGGGATTTGGCCAAGATGATGCTTAACCGACAGGCTTTTCGCCTGAATATGGGTACACAGTTTATAGGGGCAGGATAGGTCCCAGGAGGGTCTCTAGAACCAACAGGATCGATTCACGGCTATCAAAAGATGAAATAATTTATATATTATATATTTATGTAATAATTTATTCACAGCCGATCTCGAACTAGGTACCTGGAGTTCAGTAATTCCTCATCATACGCACCCAGCTACACCACCCATACATTAAAAAAATTAACATTATTTGCGCATTCATATATTCGAAAATCAACTGCCGAAATCATGAGATAAAGTATGACCAAGTTATTTTTATGATTGTAATAAAGGTTGAGTATCATTACTTCTATATTTTCTATGCCTGCATGTAAGAATAACTGTGTGCACAACAATAATACCTCAATATGTTTCAATGTTTCACCCCAAAAATATGTCTATATCTGATATGGGGATTTATATACAGCTACTATTTTATATATGGGCTGCGGAGTTATGATTTATTTCCAAAGTGGCACTCAATGCCATTTGGGATCGGCCACCTCTACTATAGAGTAACCAAGTGGAGACCGAATTTTTAAAATTTTCACATATAGTTTAGGTTATTAGAAAAAAAAAAGAAGAGATGTATGCACATATAGGTAAAATGATATTTTAGAATATATTAGCCAAAAAAAAACTAGTCATGTTTGAATAAATTTTATTTTATGTAGAATGTAAATCATCAATCTATGTACATTTATTTACAAATTATGAAAATCTAGAGGAATGCCCTATTTATTCATACCTAATTAACAGTTCATTACGATTACAAAAATCTTGTACTTTAAATATTATTTTTTACATACACTATCTTACAAAATAAATATTACACATTTGCCATACCATCTATATGACGTACTGTATATTACATACCAATACATAGCACATAACAATATGGATTTACACATTTCACTTGAGTACACAGTCGCTATGTTTGCAGGTGGTTTAACCGGTAACCAAAGAAAACAACAGCGGTCAATACAGTAGCTGTTATTTAGAATTATTAGTGAGCAGGAAAATTATGTAAAAATAAATTCATAGTTCGTGAGAAACAAAAATAATCAAATAAATAAATTGGACTTAGTTTATTGTAATATATCTGTCATGTAAGGATTATTGAATAATGTAAAATTATTCGCACTTTTATTTTCTGTCAATTCAGGAGATTTATGGGCTCCCATAAATAAATGTCAATATCCTGAGATTTAATAATTATTTGTTTATATTTGTATAAATTGTATAAGCTCCGCCCCCCCCCCAAAAAAAGTTAAATGTTTTCGGAAAACTAGGTATTTTATGACGAAACCAAATCCGAGTTGACGTAAAACTCATCCTACATCAATAATAAAATTATAACATTTATTTGTTTGATCGGGATGTTTTAAGTTACCATCATGAATTCTAAGTGATCAGAAATAGAACGAATGTTTTCAATTTTGTGGATTTTATAAATCTATAATTCCAAGCTCAGTTACTCAAATCATTTTTATATTCTTCTTTGTTCATTTCATTACAATCATTTTTATTTCAAGATGAATAGCGAGTGGCTCATGATGATTAAGAAATCGATTTTTTAACTCTTAAGTTACATCATCGAGGATGCATACCCTCTCCAACAGCATAAAACAGGCTCATCATGTTTGTATAATAAATTGATTGAAAAATATTTAAAATGCATACTTCTAATTAATCTTTAAAATAAAATTGCTTTTCTCGTAAAAACAAAATGAAACCGAAAGGAAATATGAAAAAGTGTGTAAACTGAGTACACATAATATTGTAGGTTTTAGAACACGTTCAATAAAAGTTGTAAAACAAAGTTATAACGCATGTGTAACGTGATTTTAAAACATTTTCATGTAACAAGTAGTACGGTAGCCGGTGACTGTCGCTAATATCGAAAAGTTATAGATTTCCGTTTCTCTCTTCCTCAATTATAGGCAACCGTGCATGCGCCTCTCTGAGAGTTGATCTTTCACCTTGTTCATTCCCAATTCATATTAAATCATATTAAAATTTGAACGATTTGATCAAATTGGATACTACAGATATTGATATCAATAGTAAAAACATTGACACGAATGGCGCCTGAGCCTAATGAGACATTGTTCCCAACATTTTGAGAATGTTTTTATATTTAGTGGCTAACCCTCTCCTTGTAACTTTGTTATAAAATTCTCTCATAATCATTTAAGTAGCACAGTTATAAAACAAGCTAGTTATACATCGAAATATTAGATATCTGCTTAATAAGATTGTTAAAAAATGAGTATTAGATAGTCAGTATGAACCCAGCTTTATTAAGCATTAACCATGCTATATTATGCTATTCAATGAATTTCAGCCATTGCAAGACAACAGAAACCAAATCCAAGCAGCCTCTACCTAATCATATTGGCCGTGTATTCCTCCCGTGTTTCCTTCAGTAACTTGAAAACTGTAGTTCAATGAGAAATAAAGTTGAGAAAGAGGTGAATAGAATAATAAATAAGCGTAACATTCCTCAGCACTTCTTTCGCTAAAAAAACATCGTAAGCCAAACCTTCATTTCTCATATGTTTTAGGAATTAACAATTTTTAAAAATAGGAAAAAATTAACAAAAAGGGTACTAGTATGTTTAAGGGCCTGCTGACATCAGCGCGCTCAGGTGTCACTTTTCTTAACCATCTCCTACTGTTAGAGTAACCTTTCTATTGTTTTGTTATTGTTTATGTGAAGTTGAAGGTGAATGTCTTTTTGATTATTTTCTTCAAATATGACTTGGAATTTGAAGAAGATTTTTCGCACGGTGAACGATGAAAAATCAGCTGTTAGGTTTCTTCAGGAGCGAAATGTTATTCCGCAGAAAATGCGTTGTGGATGATATGAAACTGCAAGTGCAGAATAAAATTAGATGGAGATGCCAGAAAAAAGGATGCAATAAGACCCTGGGTATTCGATTAAATACGTGGTTGAGGAATAGTACATTACTTTTGGAGACTATTGTCCATTTTATATAACGAAGTTAGAGGGAAGAGACCCTTTTGATGCAATTTTTGAAGATATTGTTCTTTTTAATGAGCATTGTTTGGAATAAATATTTCATTGTTTATCATAACATCATATTTTAAATATTTCTATTTTAAAGATTAAATAAAAATTTGTAACTAAAATATGATAATTTTTTTAATTTTTAAATGCCCGGGCAAATCTTTTCTCTTTAAAATAAAAACATTTAAAAATAAAAAAAAATATCATATTTTAGTTACAAATTGTTATTTAATGAATATCCCTTGTAATAAATGTTTTATTATTTCTAGTTTAATTTTGTCTACATGTTTCTCATTTATTTCATTTCCTATAAATCTGTTGTATCATAATGAAAGGCAATGCCTATTTAAAATTCATGCATAACCTGGCAAGGTCCAAATAGTTGAGGTAATTGACACCTGAGCGCGCTGATGTCAGCAGGCCCTAAAACATACTAGTACCACAAAAAGTAAGGACCAATTGAATAAATGAAATAAAAGTCAACTGGCAACATAATTAAAGTTACCTTAATAAACTTTGTTGATAAAATTTTGATAAAATTGAGTAAAATAAGAGGAATTGACAAGAACTGGGCAGAGATAGCGCCACAGTACTACTTCCACTCCCCGCTCCTGGAACTCCTCTCAATCCACTCTTACAATAATATCTGAGTCTCCAATAAGATTTTGGCTAGCCCTGTTCTGTTATTCACGCTAATATAATTACAACATCCTTCCTAGTAAATTTAGTTTTTGAAGGCCAAAAGGCCAAATAATCAAGCAATGGATTCCGTTTGTTTTGAAGGGGTGAAAAAGCTGGGTTACCAACATTATGAATTTACACGGAGGGAAAAGTTGTGTGAATACAAAGTTGTTAGTATTGTATTGCATTATACTTATTAAGTGAATCCTTAACCTTATCTCAACGCAAGTTATTAATTTTTAGTTTTCAAACCTAGGAGTTGTAATAAATCATCCTAAGATTCTCCGTTTTTCGAAAGACGAATAACAATATTATAATGCAATTGGGAAAAAACACAATGCAAAGCCTTATGTTTCAAAAAATACACCTACTTACCAGTCGACGTTTCGCCTATTCAGGCATTATCAAGACACCAAAATCAAAAAGGGGGTTATGTGAATCGCATCTCGAAGAAAAAGGTGCGATACATCCCAACGATCAATAGCCCAAACAGGCTCCAAACATGAGACAGCACCCCACCACCAAGACGTTCAACATACAACTGCCAGTTGTCTGTCTCATGGTTGGAGCCTGTTTGGGCTATTGATCGTTGGGATGTATTGCACCTTTTTCTTCGAGATGCGATTCACGTAACCCCCTTTTTGATTTTGGTGTCTTGATAATGCCTGAATAGGCGAAACGTCGACTGGTAAGTAGGTGTATTTTTTGAAACATAAGGCTTTGCATTGTGGTTTTTCCCAATTGCATTATAATAAATAATAGTGTTTCTTTTTGAGTTTTTGGCTCTATTTTAGTGACGAATAACAATCTTTTAATTTTACTAATCTGGCATTTATGATTTTTTTTCGGATATAAGTTTCTATTCTTCATATTATGTTAATGTCTTAACATATGAAAAATCTGAAAACTAAAAAAAAGTATACAATTATGATATAACACCCAATCCAATCCATTTGTCTCTCTTGTTCCCGGGTTATTGTAAACCTTCTTATATTTTGTGTACAAGTTTTAATCCTTTTTTTTTTTAATCTAATTTGAAATTAGCTTTCTTCGAAACTTTTTTATTGATGGATAATTTCGTATAATAATACTATGGACTTCTTTAGTGGTTTTCATGCAAAATTTTCAGAATTACTGATGAAAAGCTTCAAAGTGTTTTTAACAATTCAACCATTTTTTTTTAATGTAATATTATGTATTATCCCTTACTCTCTGAGTGAATTCAAACATGGATGCAATTTTAATAGTTTTCTACTCTCAATTAACATCAAACATGTATATAATATTATATATACCATATAATATTAAATACACATATTTTTAATGTAAAAAAATACCCTAGTTGTACAGAAATATAAATTAATCTTGTTCTTTTGCTATATATATTATATATATATATATATATATATATATATATATATATATATATATATATATATATATATATATATTTATTAAATCCATATTAAAATTTTACAACCTTATTGCGGTTACATCTTTTTAATTTTCTCCTTTATTTTTTTCCAAAAAGACGTTTCTGGAATTTATCACATAACTCTGACTTAATTATTTATGTAAACAATTAACAATAAACTAATAAAACTAGTCAGTCAGAAGGGCGAGATGATGAGTTTAGTGAATTAGGGCCATTGCTTTGGAGGGCGTTGGTCCCCGACGATATCGATGTCTTGGTCCGAGTCGTCGGTTGACGCTTCGTAGCTGTGGCCAACTGGAATGAGGCAGTTACCGCTCAATGAGAAGTCCATCGGCCTCGATGGGTCTGAAACAAGTCCAGGATAACTTTAAGTTATAAAAAAAAAGATAAAGACATTTATAATTACAAAATCCGAAAAAAAGCTAAGGTGTTTGTTTAAAATGAAACCTATGGCAGTATGAAAAAATAATTCAAAACTAAATAGAAAAACAAAATAAAAAGAGTCATTTATTTCTAATTTAAATCTTTAATATTTTATACGTAAAAACAACAACACCTGAACCATTACAACCCATGAAGGATAGGGTACATAGTAAGGTCAGTACTGCTGCTATTCTAACGGTTGCACAGGTAGATGGTTTGGCCGAAATGAAGCCACATCCTTCAGTTTTCTCCACAAGTATTTTTTAGAGGCTGTGACCCAGGAAGGTCAATATTTCCAATAGGATCGGTCCGCATCTGACAATAGACCAATATTTTACCTGTCACAGCAGGTCTCTGGCAATGATTTTCATAATAATAAATGTTTATAAGAACAAGTGCTGATTTATCTTAAAAGTAATGCTTTTGAGCATGATGCATGATATAAATACTTCTACTCACTTAGGCTGACCTTGCCGTCACCGTTCTTGGCAACATGGTCGTCATCTTCTGGGGAAATGCTCTTACTCTGGAGGGGTCTCTGCCCACTGTCGTGAAGTTTTCTCATCTGTTTTTTATGTTTCATTCTTCTGTTCTGGAACCAGGTTTTCACCTGAAATAATTGTTACCCCAATTGGTTTCTCTAAGAAAGCAATCTATATATTTTCTCAGTACTTAAGCCTAATTAATTTAGTAACAAAAAAAGTATATATTTAAAATCTTTAATGTGTTAAATAATTAAAAAATAAGGAATAAAGTAAAATAATATATATATATAGTTATATTTTTTTTTGTGATTATAATATAAAACTCAATTTCTACAAACAAACGTCGTTAATGTATATTTCTTTCCTTCAATTTTATTTTTTTTACCAAAGCGCATCTTTATTAGGTTTAGAGGTTGCGAGTGTTGCCAGTTGCTCGCCTCAGAGAGCTGGATGACAACAATGTGTCTAAACTAGAAAATTCGCTTTGCAACTTGATTTTATTATATCTCTCGGAACAATGAAGAGGGCTTGTTGTCCGAACAAGAAATTAGCGTGGTTTTTGAGTCTCTTCAATGAGGAACCGTAGTTGCATGTGTGAAAGAAAAATGTCCCTAACTCGTTTCCTATTTCAAAATTTCTTGTTACGTATTTGTTATATTGAGAAATATACAGGATGTCCCGAATTTAAATGGCAAAACTTCAGGAATAGGGTACCGAAAAACTAAGACAAAAAGTCCTTTAGAGATTTGCTCGTTTTTGCTTAGTTTTAGAGAAAATCGCATAAAAAGAAACAAAACAAAAATGTTACAGTTAGCGATTAACACCTTTCAAAGTTCGTCAGGCTAGGCAGTGAGATATGTAAACACTTAATTTTATCCTTTACATTCTTTTATTTGTTTACATTTTGGCTTCCTTCTAGGATTATAATTCCTAAATCAGTCTTCAGTCAGTTACTCAGATATTTTTGTGTGAATAGCATCAGCCACAGTGCCGCATACATATTCTAATGTTGAATACGCTGATATGATTTTTGTGTATGGTAATGCTTTAGAAGCGTTGCGAGAGTATGCGCGCCGATTTCCAAATAGAAGAGTGCCTAATCGACGAGTCTTTTCGTTAACTTTTAACAGACTACGAGAGACTAGATCATTCTTAATACGTAATGAAGGCGACCAATTCCAGGCAGCAGTAATAGCAGATTATCGGAGAAGAAATTGTGTCCAACGCCACTTCGATAACAATCCTGAGACTAGCATCCGAAGAGCATCTGCTGCATTAGCAATATCATGGCAAGCAATATGGCGAACTTTGAAAGGTGTTAATCGCTACCCATTCCATCTTCAAAAAGTTCAGAATTTATTACCTCAAGATTATGTCAAGAGATTGAATTTTAGTTACTGGTTTCTTGAAAAAATTCGCGATGATAATTTATTTCCATTAAAAATTATATGGACCGATGAAGCTACCTTTACAAGAGGAGGAATTGTTAATCAAAGAAATTATCATGTATGGGATCTTGAAAATCCCAGAGCTATTAGAGAGATTAGGTTTCAGCATGAATTTGCTATTAGCGTTTGGCTTGGAATTTGGAACGGATTACTGGTGAGACCATATTTTTTACAAGGAAGATTGAATGGTATCACATTTACACATTTTTTGGAGAACGACATTTCTAATTATTTAGATGACACCCATGGATTTCTTCGTATAGGGGACCTTGAAGCAGAAAGTTTATTCGGTGTCAATCAACTCAAGAGACCGCTCTTAATTGCTCTCTTCATATAATCATAGATCATCAGTGAATCATAGATGCAGTGCACCAAATATCATCAGAACAATGTTCAGCTGCAATTTATCAAGTGAGTGCTAGATGTAATGCTTGCATTAGTGCAAGAGGACAACATTTTGAGCAATATTTACATTAAAAAGAACATAACATAAATATAAATGTAAATAAATAAGTATAAAAATGAAAACTTGTTTTGTTTCTTTTTTTGCGATTTTCCCTAAAACTAAGCAAAAACGAGCAAATCTCTAAAGGACTTTTGGTCTTAGTTTTTCGGTCCCCTATAAGTTCTTGAAGTTTTGCCATTTAAATTCGGGACATCCTGTATAACGCTATGTATTTACACTACTGAAGGTAGTCGGTATACAATCCCCTAAAGGTTTACCTGATTACGTATTACCTGAACGTGTTCAACAGAACTGGATTCACCTACCTGGCACAATGGTGGACATGCCCGGTACAATTCCATTGGCTGCAAATTGGAGGAGTGCCGGGGATGACCCTAACTAAACGGAAGGTTAGCCAACGGCCATACCACGTTGAACACGCCGGTTCCCGTCAGTTAAACAACGTCGGGCGTGGTTAGCACTTGGATGGGTGACCATCAGGGAAAAACCGCGTGCTGTTGGCATCTATCTTAACAGTTAACCAAGTGAATACAAAGCTGGCTGTATGGATGGAAGTATCCAATGCCATAAATAAAAAAAATAAAACGGAAGGTGTTACACGAAGGTTATTTCTCTTAATATATTCACGAGTATCCCTCAAGGAAGGGGAACTGAGGGATTGTTTTTTTAAACGCAGCACATAAACATTCGTGAAAGCTAGAAAAATGGCGGACACAGACCTGCCAACTGAACATCATAAATTATATCACTCCCCTAGAACTGTACATTTCTTTCACATTTTCAATTTCGGGGACTCCGCCCCTAGTGATGTTCCGATGTAGAATAATACGTACGTATGACGTTTCGGCAAGTAATGCCGTTTCAAAATACACTTAGAAAGATTATAGTAATAACAAAACGATTACATCATTTAAATACACATTAATTTCTATATCTATAACATCCAAGGATCCCTCATCTTGTATATTTAGCCCTAGAGAAGACATACAATGTAGGTCGAAACGTCGGCTTTCCAATAAACAGTTGTTCCTATTTAAAAGAATTTTTTTCACTTCCACCCGGAACATTTTCTTCCTCACACAATAATTGGCTTATAAGTTAGCTTCATTCATCAAAATGGATTCTTTTATTTATTTTTTTAAATATAGCGATAATCCTCATTTGGACCGTATTGCAAAATATTTTTGTTTTGAAGAGAAATGGTTTGTCCTGGCCACGGAGCTACCAGGAGTCGTATCCCAAGTCAGATAGGCTCGGTGAAGAGAACGGATTTGTCTGACGGAAGGTTGGGGGAAAGAAGTACAGAGCTTTATATTTGTCCTCCCTGCTGGTTATATAATATATAATGTAAACATGTTATATAATATAATATGTTTACTTTAAAGTTTTTTATTAGAGATATATAATAGATATTGAAGTTACCTGTGTCTCTGAGAGGTGGAGGGCGTGGGCTAGCTCCACCCTCTCGGGCGTGGAGAGGTAGCGTTGGGCCTCGAACCTCTTCTCCAGGCCGGTCAGCTGCTGGTCCGAGAACACCGTCCTCGCCTTCCTCCTCCGGTAGTGCTTACCCCCTCCCTCGCTCCCTCCGAACAGTCCTGCCAATTTTACTCACAATAATTATATTTTTCCCTTAAAAAAATAAATATCTTCTATCTAATATTTTCCTTTGCATAGTGTGACATACATAACATTTCGTTGGTGAGCACATCAACAGGAAAACAGAAAAAGTGAAAAAACCATCTACAAAATGTTTCCCTATTTTAATAAAAAATCCAGGCTATGCCCCAAAAACAAGCTAATCCTTTATAAAACAGTAATCCGCTCACTGCTGACCTATGCCTCACCTTTATGGAGTTCAACCTGCGCTACAAATTATATAAAGTTTGAAAGGGTACAAAACCTATGCATGAGAATTATTAATAATTATCCCCGCTACACGAAAATATCGACTATACTCAGAGATCTTGAACTTCCCACTGTAAAACAATATGTTTCAGCCCAAACAAAAGCATACTTCGAAAAAACTCCAGCTTCCGAAAACCCATTAATCCGAGAAATCGGTAACTATGATAAACATTCACTACGACGGTACACGCACAAAACATATACTTCTCAATTAACAAATCACTATTCGTAGGTATCATAATCTAGTTATCTGTATTTATTTTATAGTTATTTTTAATTGTGCATTTATTTTCTATTTAATTATTATTATTATTATATTTACTTACTTTATTAGTATTATTTTTATTTATTTATAAGTTACAATTATTATTATGGTTCATTTTTCTTTCTCTCTTTTTTTTTTTTTTTTTTTTAAGCGGGTTTTTCTAAATTTTTCCTGCTATTGTAAAACTTATTTATAAAAGACAATTTTTATTAATTAAAAGTACTGTTCTTTAAACATGTAAAGGAAGTCCGGAACATGTATTTACACTTATTGCAGCTTGTATATGTAAAAACTGTAAATAAAGGTTGTGTTTTTTTTTTTTTTTTTTCGTTGGTAACCTCTCACCATCCGCTTTGCGGCCGAATTCAAGCAAACATTTTTTAACACTTCATTGATCTGGACATTGCAGGAATGAACATCTCGTATATGAAAGGGGGACCGAAGACACACTACTCTATAACATCGGTTGCCTTCAGATCTGCGATTCTTCATTTATACTTGTAAAATATTAGCTCTTTTAAGTATTTTTTATGGTTTAACCCTCAAGTACAGAGGACATGGCCCCTGGGACCTTTCAGTACCTGTTTTCTGGAATTTCCAAACCTACCGATAATGGTAAATGCCCTTAAGACTCAGTACGTTCCTGCCTTGCTAGTACCTTATTGTATGTGAAAATGGAAGGTTGGTTCTTAAGTTTGTTCGCAAAATATAAGCGAGGTTATATAAAAAAAGGTCCCACGGACCATACCTCAGTACTGGTACGACTTGTTTGATTTTTCAAGGTAAGCATTCAATTGTTATTTTATGTTAGAGAAGAAATAGTTGACTGGAATTTCTAATGTAAGGAAGAAATAGTGGGGGTGCAGTCAATTAAAATTTAAAATTTAATTTAATTTAAAATTTTAATTGACTGCACCCCCAACTATTTCTTCCTTACATTAAATTGTTATTTTATATTTGTTAGTTAATATTAATCAGTGCTACTTTTGAATTTATAAATATGATTGAAATATGAACTATTTTTCTTATTGTAAAGGAGATAGTTGGGGGGGTGCAGTAAAAAAAAAACACTGAATAAGTACTAGACTTATAGACTTATTCAGTGTTTTTTTTTTTACTGCACCCCCCAACTATCTCCTTTACATTTGATCATCCAGTCAACTATTTTCCTCTCATATTTTTCTTATTGTTTTCGAATTTATTCATTGTTTTTTAATTGTGTCACATATTTGGGACCCCAAGCTAGGTCATCAAAAATAGTTTTATGGAATGATGGTCCGAGGTTTTAAAATAAAATTTGCCTCTTGTTAGATGACTTGGAGAAAAGAAGAAGCTGATGTTTTCGAATCAGTTCCCACATCTCCAGCACTCGCAATCTTCGCGATGTACATATGGGAAATAATGTTTATTGAACATTACTTTAATTGGGATCTCGTTGACGTACGTCAATATCATGTTTAAATATATATATGTAGGTATATTATGTGACTATTTAAATATTTTTATTTTTGAAGAGAAAAGATTTGTCCTGCCCGGGATTCGAATCCGGGTACTCCGTATCTCTAGCGCTGTACTCTACCAACTAATGTGTGGGATCGGTGAAGAGAATGGATTTGTCTGGCCTGGTTACGAGCCCTGGTAGTTTAGTCGGTAGGGTACCGCGCTAGAGATGCGGAGGACCCGGGTTCGAATCCCTGCCAGGACAAATCTTTTCTCTTCAAAAATAAAAATATTTAAATATTTTGTTTTGTATTTATTGATGAATTTTTAAATCAGGTGGTCAGAGGAGCCAGGTGTCAGTATTAGATTAAGGAAAAACTCTGTCAGTACTTGAGAGTTAACAATATATTTTCTATGTATAGCTGAGTTTCAGGTATTTGGTATTTGGGGAGCAACACGAGTTAGTATTACACAAGGGAACAAATTTTTATTAATTTTTTGTTGCATGGAGTTTTAGGCCTGTTGTTTACTAATTAGAGGTTGGTGATTACAAATCTAGCCTCAGTTTTTCTCCAGCACCTTTTGTTTTTGGCAAACAGCTGATAGACATATATTTGTACTAGTAACATTCAAACTTCAATTCAACTGAGTTGTTTAGTGAAAAAGATTGTGCTCTTGTGTTAAATAACAATGTCCAAGTTAAGAAATATCTGTAGAAACGATCCAAACTATTTCTGTAACATTTGTGGTGAATATACATTCAAAAATTGTAGGCTAAGTGTGTCAGAGTTTATAACACAGGTATATTTTGATTACTTTGGATTCGCTTTGGACATCCGTGACAAGTACTGGATCCCTCATATGGTATGTAAAACATGTGTTGAGTCTTTGAGATTATGGGCAAATAAGAAAAGACCCCATTTTAAGTATCAAACACCAATGATTTGGCGGGAACCTAATAATCATCAAGATGATTGTTATTTTTGTGTGATTGATATTAATGGAATTAATAAAAATAACCGGTCGAAATGGTCTTATCCAAACTTGTTATCTGTTACTCGACCAGTCTTGTTCTCTGGCGATGCACCAGTACCCCAAGCTTCTTCATCTGTACAAAATGATCATGATATAGAAAAACAAAACTATTCTTCAAGTGATGAAAGTCGGACAAGTGATTCTTACCCTGATTTTACTTCTGAGCCCCAGCTCTTTAATCAGGAAGACCTCAATGCATTAATCAGAGATCTTGGTCTTTCTAAAAAGACATCGGAGATTCTAGCTTCTCGATTAAAGCAAAGAAATCTTTTAACCCCAGAAACAAGAATTTCATACTATCGTAACCGAGAGGCAGAATTGCTGTCATTCTTTTCTAAAGATGACGACTTTGCTTTTTGTTCAGATGTTCCTGGTTTATTGAAAGCAATGGGAGTACAGAAGTATGATCCAAATGAATGGCGTTTATTTATTGACTCCTCTAAACGTAGCCTGAAATGTGTACTTATGCATAACGGCAATAAGCTGGGTTCGATACCGATTGCACATTCAACTACAGTCAAAGAAGAATATGCTACTGTAGCTTCTGTAATGGATAGAATCAAATACAACGAACAAAAGTGGTTGATAAGTGTTGATCTAAAAATGGTGAATTTTCTTCTTGGACAACAAGGTGGATATACAAAATATCCATGTTTTATTTGTTTATAGGACAGCAGAGCTAGGTCTGAGCACTGGATTAGAAAAGATTGGCCTTCCAGGCAATCTATGGTTCCGGGACAACTGAATGTAATAAATGAGCCCCTTGTGCCCACGGATCGAATAATACTGCCACCTTTGCATATCAAACTAGGGCTCATGAAACAATTTGTCAAAGCTTTGAACAAGGGTGGTGATTGCTATAAATACATCTCTAAGAAGTTCTTTAATTTGAGCCAAGAAAAAATTAAAAATGGAATTTTTGATGGTCCCCAAATAAGAAGGTTGATAAAGGATGAAAACTTTATTAGTTACATGACTGATATTGAAAAAATGCCTGGAATGAATTCGTTTGGACTGCTCAAAATTTTCTGGGAAACAAAAAGGAAGAAAGCTATGCGGAGCATATTGAACTAATGTTGTTACACTTCCAGCAGCTTGGTTGTAATATGAGCATCAAAGTACACTTCCTCCACAGCCATTTGGACCGTTTCCCTGAAAATCTTGGTGATCTGAGTGAAGAACAAGGGGAACGGTTCCATCAGGACATTCGAACTATGGAGGAACGTTACCAAGGTCACTGGAATGCTCACATGATGGCGGACTATTGTTGGAGCATTAAAACCAGCCCCCATGAACCGAATCAAGCCAGAAAATCTTACAAAAGAAAATTTTTTGATATGTAGTGGTAATTTTTTTAATAGTTTTCTTAATAAAAAATATTTTCATCTTAAAAAACAGTTTATAATTATAACCCCAAAAGTAAAGCTGATACAAACAAACTGACTTCAGATCTTAAATCAGCACCTCGAGGAAGTAGAATATTAGTCAAAATATTTCATGCAACAAAAATGTTGTTCCCTTGTGTTATCAATTTAATACTAATAATAAATCAATTATACTTTACACAAATAATACTTCGTTATGGAACCCAAAGAGTAAAAGGAAAATAAGACGGCATTATCAATGAATAATGTGCTCAAAATGGATAATTAAAAAAAGCCTTACAGGGGCTTCATGTCTGTCAGTGATAAAACACTCCCTGACAGTTTCACCGGTTAATGAACAAGCATGAAAGTTTTAAATCGGTTTTTATTTTAGTAATATTAGATTTTGTATCAATGTATTTTTTATTTATTTATATAGTACTTTAAGAAGAAAAATAATATCGGTACTAGTATGTTTAAGGGCCTGCTGACATCAGCGCGCTCAGGTGTCACTTTTCTTAACCATCTCCTACTGTTATAGTAACCTTTCTATTGTTTTGTTATTGTTTATGTGAAGTTGAATGTGAATGTGTTTTTGATTATTTTCTTCAAATATGACTTGGAATTTGAAGGAGATTTTTCGCACGGTGAACGATGAAAAATCAGCAGTTAGGTTTCTTCAGGAGCGGAATGTCATTCTGCAGAAAATGCGTTATAGAAATGGACATGATATGAAACTGCAAGTGGGGAATAAAATTAGATGGAGATGCCAGAAAAAAAGGATGCAACAAGACCCTGGGTATTCGATTAAATACGTGGTTGAGGAATAGTACATTACTTTTGGAGACTATTGTCCATTTTATATAACGAAGTTAGAGGGAAGAGACCCTTTTGATGCAATTTTTGAAGATATTGTTCTTTTTAATGAGCATTATTTGGAATAAATCTTTCATTGTCTATCAACATCATATTTTTAATATTTCTATTTTAAACATTAAATAACAATTTGTAACTAAAATATGACAATTTTTTTAATTTTTAAATGTTTTTATTTTAAAGAGAAAAGATTTGCCCGGGCAAATCATTTCTCTTTAAAATAAAAACATTTAAAAATTAAAAAAATTATCATATTTTAGTTACAAATTGTTATTTAATGAATATTGCTTGTAATAAATGTTTTATTATTTCTATTTTAATTTTGTCTACATGTTTCTCATTTATTTCATTTCCTATAAATCTGTTGTATCATAATGAAAGGCAATGCCTATTTAAAATTCATGCATAACCTGACAAGGTCCAAATAGTTGAGGTAACTGACACCTGAGCGCGCTGATGTCAGCAGGCCCTTAAACATACTAGTACCATAATATCATTCACATTGAGTAATGAATATTTAAAAAAATAGAATTCCGTGTTGGTAAATAATAGTGAATATTTCTGTTGAAGCTAATAAAATATGGTGGATTGACATAGGTAGGCTCAGCTGATTCAATTACTGGATGTGAAGATTATATCAGGGGCAGGAGAGAGCCTAGAGATGCTAAGATAGGGCAAACCCCCTATCCTTTGCCCTCACTTTCCCACGCCCTCATATTGAATGTCTTTGCTCACGTCAATTATATAATGGAAACAATAATTTCAATTAAATAGCATTCCACTTCTTATCGGTTACTTATTTCGTATCTAGCTCATGTCCTGCAATCTTGTATGTTGTTGACTAAATCACCCATTGAACTATCAATACACTGTAGATCAACAATGGACGTATTACTTGTTATTTAACGATCCCTGGATGGCTCTAATAAAAATATAACACAACTTTTCCTCGATTCAATTTGTACTAATTTGATGATAAGACTAGACAGATAAAGTTCTCTCAATCAGTTCAATTCAGTATTCATTAAGGTGAGATTATTTTGAGGATACAGCAGCGTTATCATCTTAAACCCGCCTTATTTTACAGGCATTATCGTCTAAATTCATTTATAAGTGATTTTTCAGTGATGAGATATTCACTCCTATCGGTAAATTTTACTTTATACAGGCTAGTTTTTTGTACTTTTTTCATTATGTAGCATTAGTGATTTATCTAGTCTTCAGAATTTTACAAAACCAGAGTGACATGATTATATTATAAATCGATTTTTTTTTTAAGATTAATTTATTGATATTTACAACTGTAAATTATATATAGGTTGTAATGATATTACAACAAGTAAATTTGCTAATATGAACAAATGACATGAAAAAAAACACTTGTGGAGAAACTACCCATCGGTAGCACTCCAATAAAGTTCTATAGTAGGAGGTCTAGAGGCCATCTTCTTTTCAGACGCCTCAGAGGGTTATCTGGAATAGTATGGGAAGCAAGTTGAGAGACTTGCGGATTCAAATGTGTATGGAGCTTGTCATGGAAGAATTGGTATCTAGTTTGGGCCAAATCAGCAACATATGGGATATTAAGATCATGGTTAAGTTTGTTTGTGACATAATAAGGAGCATTGAGGATTTTACGAAGGATTTTGGATTGTAATGATTGAATACGAGATGAATTGGATGGTTTAGTAGAGCCCCAAAGCTTAACTTCGTATGTCCAAATAGGTCTGATAACTGTCATGTAAATGAGTCTTTTGTAATTAATTGGGAGCTTAGAGCGATTGTCCAGTAAATGTTGAAGTAGGGTAAAACGTCGAGCAGTTTCTTGTCTTTTCAGTCTTGTATGAGGATTCCAAGTGAGACGTTGTCCACATGGAGTCCTAGGTAACGTATCTGTTCGACAGGGATTAGTGAAATATTATTAAAGGATACAGTTCGACTTTTTAATATTGATTCCCACGAGGTAAATCATTCCACAATTAAATCATTTTCAATTATGGGAAACCTTTGCAAAGTAAATGTCATAAAGGAAGAGTGATATTTAAAAAAAAACTGTACATGCATTCATTTGAAAAGATTCGATTTCATAGAAATAATTACTGAATATATATGGATACATGGATATACATACCGTGACCGGAAATGAAGAAAGACTCGGTGGGTGACTTGTGGATGTAGGAGGCTGGGTAGGTGAGGAAAGCAGCTGCCATGGCGGCGGGTGGCAGCACCGGGTAGCAATCCTCCGATCTCCTCGTCCCATTCACCTGAATCCAACCCCGCCATTAATGTTTTATATACAATATTATAGTGATAATTATTCGACAAATGCACTCTATTAATATAAAATATTAAGAATAACAAAAAAAAAAAAAAATGGTGCACTTACTCAACACTTACTTTGCTGATTTGAATTGATGTTTGTTGAATTGGAAAAATTCGGTTTCCATTAAATTATGACAATAATACTTATCATCTACAGTAATGCGTTTTACGCCACTCCCCATTACCTTTTACTATTCTATATTTAACATAATAAATATTTTTTTCTAAATTCTTTGTCCTTCAGACGGTATGTCATGCATGTATTTTATACTTCTGTCATATCCGGAAAATATAATTCCGTTTTGTCAGACTTATCTAAGTTTGTTAATTATCATGTTCTTGCGTAATTGATATTTACATTTTTTTAAACGACTAACAGGTTGAAATAATTATATGGTCTTGGCCATCTTATCGCTATTATTATCTTTTAATGAATATATGAGCTAGCTGAGATAAAAGAAAATTTTATTTTACATCGATATAAAGAGCCTCTGGGAAATCGATTTTGATGAAAAAGCTGTAATATCTAAGTCGCAAGCCTTATATCTATCATTGTCAATATAAAACGTATATTTACGTTGAAAATTTGGATTCGATTTTTTTCCAAGGCATTTTTTAATTTCGACACTCACTCCTTCTTAAGGCGGTGAGCCTTGGGTTCGGTACTGACTGTTCTGCTTTTCAGCCAACAGGATTTATCACGCAATTATGGTAATCTATTTAAATGAGGCTGGGTGAGCCCCACGGGAGATCTCCAGATTCCACAGGATCGAATCACCGCCGCTCCATAACCTATCCCTCATAAGGGAATAAATCTGCCGCACCCGGTTTCGAAATCCTTAACACACTACTACACAAACTCAAATGCCCAGCTCTCTAGATAGAGTTTGATGTAAACACATATTCGATACAAAAATTGATAACTCTCTATGTGAAAAAATAAATTATTTTAACAATCATATGTTTCCACTAGAGAAGACAATTTTATTTGGGACGATAAATTAAGAATACATTTATGTTACATATACAGAGAGGGCGATCCTGGAAGCCTGGAGTACATCTCTCCGACAATCGACATTTTATGAAGACTATTAGATCATGACCACTCTCAGAGTAATGTCGAAATTCATGTTATCAATAATGTCTTTCATAACACTAATACCATATTAAACATTTGTTGTGTTATTTATAAGTTTATATTGGAAAATCGAAATATCAATATATGTCCAATCAATTGGAAAACGTTGCTAATATTCAAGGTAAATGAAATATAAATTATTAACAATAATGTCACAGGCACGCGCTATTAATAATGTCATATACGATTTAAAAGCAACCCTAGATCAATGATATTGTTATATATATATATATATATATATATATATATATATATATATATATATATATATATATATAATAATAATAATAATAATAGTAATAATAGTGTCTTTATTTATTCTGGGACGAGTCCCTATAGAATAACAATACAGGCATTGTAAGCTATTAAATCTTAGAGTGTTAAATAATTACATTTAATTAATTATTACAATTAATTTAATAAGTGAGAACGGATGAACAAATAAGAAATGTGAATTACCTACAATAACAGTAACTTAAAAACATATTAGAAGAAAAGAAAGAAAAAAAATTAAAATAAGTTTACAATAATTATATAAGAGAAACAAATTTATGGTCACATATATATCTAATTTATGCCAAGAAAAAAACAAAAAAGTGAAGAAAAATTAAACAATATTATCCGAGATTTACATATTACATATTATATACATATTATGTATACATATATATATATATATATATATATATATATATATATATATATATATATATATATATATATATATATGTATAAATAAAAACAGCTGCAAAGTGCTCTATAATCACTACTGGAGCTGAAGGTTGGCCTTATCAAAGATAGGTGAAAAGATCAAAGTGAGTAGGGTTAAATATCATTGAAATTAAATCGTAATGACTAAGCCGAGGAACTGGAAATTATGAATTAGATGGCATTAATTTTGCTCGTACAATCATTTTTCGACGTGGAAAGTGTCAATATCGATGTTTTTATGGCGTAGAAAAGCGATTTATGACCTGGCTCTTCAGTTCTAAACCGACAAAAGAAACCGGAAATACTCCTATGGATACAATGCTACTTTATTTAAAAATAAATAAAGCCTGAACCAGTAGGACGGGGTAAGGTCCTTGATGATTCCACTGAGATCAAGCGCAATCACTATCATTAAGAGCGGCCATTTAATAGAGGCTGAGTGTACCGAGGCCCTACTGGCTCACGTTATAGCTGTTTGCAATATAAATAATTATCTGCCAAAACCAGTCTCAAACCGGGAATTCGAATGTAGTATCCCAGTCGAGCACTCCCTGAAATGTTGAGCTATTGAGTGACTCACTACAGCTTCTGAGAGATGATGTGAAGGTGGAAGAGGACATATTGAATCGAGTAAGGACCCCCTCGGCAAGCAAAGGGTCACTTGGGGTGTCAAACTTCGGCTCAACTCAACTATCTTCAGGGGTTGCTATGGAGAGGGTAGTTTTTAACTTGGAGCCAGGAAGGGAACAACTTCTCTACCAGGAGGAGAGGGGGGGGGGGGAGGTCAAGTCCCATCTTCCCTCCTCAAATGATAAGCAATAATATCAATATGGCAATAATCTAATATCTAACTCATTTTATTGATTAAATTAATGAAAAAGCAGAAACAAATAGTTGTTATATAGTCTAAAAACCAAATCTCACCCAACATAAGCTTCCTTCTAAATTCAATCACCAGAGCAAGTGTCTGACTCTCCCTAGCGATGTAGATATAGAAATAAGTAATATCTGCTGTATTTCAGAGCTTTGGAAGGTTAAGAGGGTTTACATGGATTTAATACGAAGCCAGGGGCCTCGTTTTGTATTTGAAAAATAAAACTGAATGCTGTAGATTAATGAGGGGTAAGAAAGGATTCCTAAGGCATAAAAATAAATAGAAAATTTGACATATTACTCAATATTGAATTCAAGGAACTAAGAATTAAAACCGTTGACAAAACAACATCATATATATGAGAGGAAAATAGTTGACTGGATGATCTAATGTAAAGGAGATAGTTGGGGGGTGCAGTAAAAAAAAACACTGAATAAGTACTAAACTTATAATTATGTGCCGACGTTTCGACCTACAGTGTAGGTCATCTTCAGGGCGATTTGGAGAGAGAAGTCGTTGGGTGTAACGGCTGGCTAACAATCTCTCCGACTTCTCTCTCTAAATCGCCCTGAAGATGACCTACACTGTAGGTCGAAACGTCGGCACATAATTATAAGTTTAGTACTTATTCGGTGTTTTTTTTTACTGCACCCCCCAACTATCTCCTTTACATTATATCATATATACTGTTTTTCCACGTCGACAATCCAATTGAGAAAGAAAAAAAATTGAAAAGAAGAAGGTTACTCCTAACCATGCATAATAAATTTAAAATTGCAATTTCCAAGTTTGTTAGGCACCGGCACACATTTCAGAAGAATCAAATTCTTGTTAGGATAAAATCGGCGTTTCTTTTTCTTCTAATTTAAGTTTGATTTTTCATTAAAACTAGAGTTCTATACCAATTGACAATATAAAAAAAAATGGTAAAGCAAATATATAATACCGTGGAATAAATTTGATTTTCGCATTTTTTCCCCGCCATTTTAGCAGTACATAATGAAAATATAATGGGTAATTAAACGATAAAACTAAAAGCTGAGTACCTAGTTGGGTACCTAAGAAGGACACCCTTAACTGTCAATGAAGTCCCAATAGAAATAGTGGCCCTCAGTACATCATAAATCCATCCATGTATATCTTGCAATATACAAACTTGAACAATATGCTGAATATTCAAACACTTCTATATTTAGGAAATCCTTCTTTATTCAAGTTAATAACCATTAATCAGTCGCAAATTTCGATCCATATAATTATTGAAGTTTTAATTGATTTATTGTTTTTTAAATAAAAAAGCCAAATCCCGAGTGATCATTTTCAGTTATCCCTATAAATATTGAAGGTTGCAACGCCCTTAATGGCAAAACCCTTTGATTCACATTTAGAGCGGGGCGAGGTAATATCCAATACGCTACATATTACGTTAATGTGCGTCATGGGTAAATTTTTCTATGTAACATTTTTGAAACTTATAAAAGAGAAAAAGTTTAACTCGTACAATATTGTTTTATGTATATAAAAAGTATATTTACCTTTTATCTTATTAGTTTAGATTATCTTTTGGTTTATTGATGATAATGATATTGGGAACAAACAAAAAAAATCAGACAAAATTGAAACTTAGTCATATTGTAAATGCAGATATACAGTAGATTCAAATACTAAAAACGTTCAAATATTTCAGGATCAATCACTTTTGTTGCATATTCAACCAAGAGCAGGTTCCCATCTTTCAGTCCAGATATGAGTGAATCCTGACATAAACCGGATCATTGCCAGAGATGGTTCCCAAACTATATGTTGTAACAATCCTCTGGAAATGTAACGGTCATTGCAAATCCAGCAACTGGGTTCCTCCAAGGGACCTTTTCAAATTGTATATTTGTATATATATATATATATATATATATATATATATATATATATATATATATATATGGAACTCAAGAACCAGAACATATGATTTCCAAAACAGTCAAGATAAGTAGAGACCAATATATATACACACATATTTCTTTTTTCAATCAGATCTGTACCGCACCTGGATTCATACAATATCAATTGAGGATATGTACTGCTGGCAAGAGAAGAGGAATTTCCACGGAAAAAGGAAAGGTTGTTGAGGATGGAGGGAATTCGTCTCTTAGCAACAGACCTCCAAAATGGGGGGCTCCCTCCACTTACCTGCCTCCCGGCTCTGACTGCTCAATCATTTACAAAAAAAAAACATCTATGGGAACATAAATAATAGGCCTAGAGATAAAATATTTGTTTCAGGCCAAGAAAGGGAGGAATGGATGAGGTTATCTAATAATTTGCCATGGTGATAATTACCAAAGATTTATATATATATATATATATATATATATATATATATATATATATATATATATTATTCCATTCCTACCCGTGATAAAAATTTATTTTGTTAATTGATACTTATTACTTCCGTTTATGTAAGGTATTTACGGGTTTAAATGGGCAGATTTTAATTACCTATATTCACTGATAAGAACTGGAATAAATTACTTAAGCTAAATTGAAAATCTTACCTTGAATTGATTAATTACTTTTATTAACTATTAATAAACCTTTTATCATTTGAATATAAATATGGATAAACATCAGGCAATCAATAGATAAGGGAAAATACATTTCGCTAACACTGATTTATTATTAACCACAATTGAAAGCAATAATATAAACAAATTGATTTCAATTTAAAAACAATATAATGGACAAATCCATTTCAATAGAAAATAATATAATAAACAGATTAATCTCAATATAAAATAATATAACGAATAAATTAATTTCAATAGAAAACAGTATAATGAACAAATCAAAGAAATTGATCTTGAAAATTTACATTTATCAAATATTAAATATAATTATTAATTTCTTACTATCAAATGTATTTATGATTAAAGCATAACCAACTAACAGATTATATCTATATACATATAGTGCTTTTGAATTTATTTAATTTAAATTTTATGAGCTCTAAACAAATTGTAGTTATCGACGTATTCTGCAGAATAATGATATATAGTACTTGCGTCGATAGACGAGGTGATCCTTCCCCCCGCGATGGTCAATCTTCTTCCATAGCTTGAGATGGAGCGCCTGATGTTACTTGTTGGAAGGGTGGGAGGAGAGTCTAATGTTACTTGGTCGAACGGTTTGAACTGAAGTGCTTGTTTTATCTATGGAAGGGATAGGTGAGACTGCCGACCCCTAGCGGCATTTTACTTAAACTCTTCAATGTTCTCTAGGAAATTATATCCTCCGGTCTTTGCGTCCAGGTCTATTAAGGAATGATTATAATTAGACGATAGTTGCGTCATGTATCAATATATATATATATATATAAACACATATGCATGTTATAGATGCTGTGTCTGTTTCTGAGTGACCTATTGAAACTTATTTGTAGCTTTGTAGGTTGAAGCGGTTGAAATTGGACGGTGAATTGGATATAGCAGATAGAAGATGCATCACATTCTAAAATAATCATCGGAGAAATGGATAAAGGGTAATATTGTTGCCATGGATTTAAATATAAAAATGAAACATCTACAGGTTTATTTTGCGAACGAGGGATTTGTCTACATTTAATACGACACATGATCCACTGAAAACTTTTATATCTCGTCACATCTTTTTACTTACTTGTTATGCCAAAAGTAGTTACGTCATGGGACATGGACGCTTCGGCATTTGTTTACGAATATTTATTCGTATACGTTCGAATGAAAAAAGTTTGAAAATATGAGTAATGAATAAAAATGCCCTTAAAATTTTACCCTCTAATGTAGAGATGAAAAGATCATTTTTTTCAGTTACAGACGTGAAAGGATGACTGATGTTAACCAGCGGAATTCTTTTCAACCTTTACAACCTTAGGAGGGTGAAATGCATAGAAAACATTGCTTCTAATTTTGGAATGGTCAGTTTCACACACGTCACACGTCGATAAACACGTCAAAAAGTGGTGGTCGTAATGAAAAAAAACATTTTTTACCTCTATCTATCTATCAGGTGGCGCTACAACCCTGCGATGGGTCCTGGCCTCCTCTATGAGCCTCCACAGTCGGCTCGGTTTTGGGCTGCTGCCTTCCAATTTCGGGCTCCAAGCAGATCTCGTGCGCCTTGTACCACTCCATCCATCCACCGGAGCTTGGGCTATAAATTTCCTCTTCCATGACTCTTTTAGGCATTTCATCGGGACTCATCCGTGCAACATGGCCTGCCGACCCAAGGCGTCCCAGCCTAATAAAGGTCACAACATCTATATCCTGGAGCAGCTCATAGAGTTCCTTATTTCTTCTTCTCCAGCTTTCATCATCCCTTACCGGCCCATAGATTCTTCGAAGGATCTTTTATAAAGGATTTTTTTATCTCATTCCAACAAATATTAACAGTTTTACAACATTCAAGAAATAATATGTTTTTTTTTTTAAATTAAAGCGTTTAAAAATGATAAGGCTCTTATTCAATTGTCTACATATTTCAGCTAAACACGTCAAGCTTTTGATGTCAGGTGTCAATGATTCACCTTGACACCTATATGTCAACTTTGCGTACACCATCATACTACTACTAATACTAGTTTTAGCATACACAAAAGAAAAATTTAAAGGCTGTACTCCATCATAAAACACGAACCAAATATCCTCCACCGGCGATATGACCGAATAGAATGAAGGAAGCCTATAGGAGAGTTTATGGATTATTTTCATCGCTATAGAATTATCTGAATTAGGTTTAACTCGATTTCTAATAATATTTATAATTCTATTTTTTTATATAAGTCATATGGTGAAATAGAAAATAATTTAATTATGAATGAAGTAATTTTGAGTTTTCATAGTATAAGCGACGACTTATTATTTGAAATTTGCAAATATATTAATATTTAAATTGTTGAATTCATGAAAGAGGATTCCGAGAAGGGAGTATATATTCTATGCGTAAATAAGTGAAAATATAATGAATAAATGAAATATTTATTTTTGTTGTAGCATCAAGGCCCGGACATCCTGGACATATTTCTCACCCCCCAGATTTCTCACCCCCCAGATTTCTCACCCCCCAGATTTCCTCCACCCAAACCAATATCATACCCTTGTACGACCTTTCATCAGATCATAGCCCAGTTCTCCTTTTCTTACATTCAAGTTTGCTCCCAAGCTTTCTCCTTCTACATTAATCATAAATAGTATTAATTGGGACTTTACTTTATTATTTATTTACTTTATTATTTATTTTACTTTATTATTTATTTTACTTTATTATTTATTTTTACTTTATTATTTATTTTACTTTAATATTATTATTACCGCATTAATTTCTTTCTGTTACAGCATGTATATATTTATTTATTTTATTTTGTTTATATTATTGTTTTGTTATGGAATGACTGTAAGCTACACAGCACTATTACTTGTTGCCCATAAGTGGCAGATTGTAATATTTCAATAAAGTGTTAATATAATATATAAATTGGGACAATGTTTGTTATGATCTGGAGAAAAAATTGGACTTAACAACTTCACTGAAGACAAAATAAGAAAAACTTACTACATCAATAAAAAACACTTTACTTGATAATATCATAAATCATAAAATTAATAATTCCCAACAGACTTGCCACAGCATATTCGTATCTTATTAAGAGAAAAACGCAGAGCAAGATCAAAGTGGCATAGAACTCGATATCCAACGGATAAAACAATCTTGACTAAGCAACTAAAAGCAGAAATAAGAAAATTCAAAATCTAATTATCTTAACTGAAAATCTTACAACAATTGACAAAACATTATGGATGACCACCAAAAAGCTCATTAAATTCAAAGACTTTAATCACCCTCTCCTTAATCAACGTCTGGTCACGATCTGATGAAGAAAAAGCTCAGTTATTCGGCCAACACCTCTCTAGAACTTTTCATCCACATCCTGATATTATAAATCCAACTCACATTACATAACCACTTGATACTTGATACTTAATACCACATATTGAATTCACAATAATTTATTTTCATCCCTCTTTTCTCAATGTGCTGGTGTTCCTCAAGACAGTATCCTCTACACAGTTTATACAGCTGACATCCCAACCCATCCTAATTCTATCCTTACCGCATACGCTGATGATACGTGACTATTATCAGTCAACAATAATTCAGTTATTGCATCTCATACTCTTCAATCCCATATCACTGATCTCGAAGAATGGCGTCAAAACTAGAGGATAAAAATAAATTACCAAAAATCCAGTCAAATAACCTTTACCTTTCGTAAGAAATAATAATAATAATACACCTCTGGCTCCTGTAGAGCAGGTTCGATACTTAATTACATCTCGACAAACGTTTAACTTGGAATCCTCATTCTAGACTGAAAAGGCATGAAACCGATTTGCCGTTTCAGGCTACAGCAATACTTACTAGACAAACGCTCTAAGCTTCCAATTAATTACAGAAGACTCGTATACATGACAATCATTAGACCCATTTGGACTTACCTAGTAGAGCTTTGGGGTTCCACTAAGCCATCGAATTCCTCTCATCCAATCCTTACAATCCAAAATCCTTAATGCTCCTTATTTTGTTAAGAATAAAATGTTTCATTGACCTTCAATGATCCTATCCAAGGCACTTCTCGGTCGAGGACAAAGCTTCTCTCTTTTAGATCCTAAAGCCCCAGTGTGCTCCCGCCATTTTTGCGATGAATACACTAGAACGAAGTTCTTTGATTTTTAATTTTAATCAATAATTTTAATTTAGGATCTTATTCATTTTCGTCATATTATTATTTATAATTTTTTATAATTATTAGTCATTTTTTATGAGTTATAAATATTTTTATTTTTTAAAGAGAAAAGATAGGCCCTCGACCGGGATTTGAACCCGGAACCTTTGTCTCACCGTGACATCGCTCTGCCAATTGAGCTATCCAAGGCACTTCTCGGTCGAGGACAAAGCTTCTCTCTTTTAGATCCTAAAGCCCCAGTGTGCTCCCGCCATTTTTGCGACGAATACACTAGAACGAAGTTCTTTGAACATTAATTTTAATTTAGGATCTTATTGATTTTCGTCATGTTCAAAGAACTTCGTTCTAGTGTATTCATCGCAAAAATGGCGGGAGCACACTGGGGCTTTAGGATCTAAAAGAGAGAAGCTTTGTCCTCGACCGAGAAGTGCCTTGGATAGCTCAATTGGCAGAGCGATGTCACGGTGAGACAAAGGTTCCGGGTTCAAATCCCGGTCGAGGGCCTATCTTTTCTCTTTAAAAAATAAAAAACAATTTTATTATCGTTTGAGGATTTTTCTTTCTAGTGAAAAAGAAAAACAGAAACAAGTATAAACAGTTGCCATTTCTTTTGCAGTGTTTTGTTCATGTATAATACATATAGTATATTCTTTTTTTATCAATTTGTATTAAATGAAAAAAATAAGTAGAAAATCAAACTTACTAAAAAACGAGTGCAGAGATAATAGACCGAGCAACTCATTTTAACTTTAGTGATGTATTTGATCATTTTTATTACATAATTACATTAACAAGCAATTAGTATTTACTAAATGTAATAACTAATGCAGTAGTAGTTATTAAATTGTATGGTATGCGAGCTTTTAATTAATTTCGCTTACCATTAATTTCATTATTGGACTCAGAAGGACTACTATCCAATTAAATAAAGTTTAGATTGTGATAAATTTTAGATATCCATATTCTAGAGATTCTATTTCACTCTTATAAATTACTTTCCAATTTGAAGTTTGGATTTCTCATTAACTTTGGAAAGTGAAAGAATCCGAAATGTATACAAATATTTTTCTATTGTTTTGTTTTTAAGTTGATAATTGAATTCTTTCATAATTTTTGTTGGTATATACATATTTCTTGTGAGTAACGGCTAGTTATTTCAAATTAAAACATTTAACTTACTTTAGAAGAAACAGTTTTAGACTATTTCAAAGATGATAAAATCTTTCTGATATTAAATAAAATATTGCTGTATCAAAATACTAATGCATCAATATTTTACTTGTTGTCCGATACATGGTAAAACCTATATTCAGGTTTGAGTATTGAAAACCGATGTTTTTTCATGTCTATGACTATGAAGACGGTCCGTTATAGCATCGACATTCATGTAAATTAGTAAATAAATGTATTAATAAAAAGAAAACTGCGTTTTATTATATAAGCCCATGACATGAAAATTTTCTTAATACTACCATGTAGATTTCAATTAAGAATAAAATAATTAAAACCCTGTAATAATTAATAGAGTGAAGGCGGGTTGTCAAAGTGGAGGTAATTATTATAATTAGGGCATCTTTGGAAATTTGTTGTTTGTTCATGAGGAGAATATTTGGCCTGTGGTGGCTTTCCCTGCCGGTTGCGCCCAATTTCTCGTCCTGCAAAAACTGAAGTCTTAAGAAGATGATCTTTGAGAAAATTTTATATGCAAATGGTATCAAGGATATGCCTTACGAATAATTCTAGAAAAAACGAGAGAGTACAACATCACTACCCCCCCCCCCACATATTCATATGCTTTTAAGAAAGCATATGATAGTGTTGATAAGGAAATATTACATAAAGAACTGCTGAAAATGGACATCCCAACAAAATTGGTGTGACTAATCGAGGTGACAATGAAACAAGTTCATTGCAATATCAGAGTACTATCTAACCTTCTTTGCCTATCAGAAGGTTTTGAGACACATAAAGGCCTCAGACAAGGAGACTGCCTGGCTTGCCTTTTGTTTAACTTGGAGGACACAGTCAGAAAGTCGGGTATACAAATCGGAGGCACTATATTTAACAAGACGGTGCAAATTCTTGGGTTCGCTAATAATATAGACATCATAGGGAGAAGTTTCAATGCTGTGAGGGATGAATTCTTGGTACCCAGATAAATGCCGACAATGAAATGCAACCAGAAATTCAAAGAAGAATAATGGAGGCGAATAGATGCTTCTTTGGGTTGCAAAAGCACCTCAGAAGCAATGGTCTATCCCGGAACACAAAGGTAAGAATATATAAAACGCTGGTGAGGCCCGTTCTAACATATGCTTCAGAATGTTGGACTCTCACAAAAGCACAAGAGCTCGCTATTATGAGATTTGAGCGAAAAATATTACGGAGAATATTTGGGGCAGTATTTCACATAGAATGGGTAGGCAACGGTCCAACATAGAAATAATAAGACTATTTAAAGAAGCAGACATTATTAGGGTTATAAAAATAAACAGGCTACGATGGACAGGTCACATTGCACGTATGGGAGCAAATGAAGTCCATAAAAAATTCCTTGAAGAAAAAGGGCATGGAACCAGAAGGTTTGGAACACCGAGGCTGCGATGGGCAGATGTCGCTGAAGTCGCTGAGCCAATCCTACACAACCGTAACTATAGAGCAGCAGCAATGAACAGGGATGAATAGCGTTGAACATAGATACTGCCATATATGTATGTATTCATTAATTTCTGAATTCGGTGATAATATTTTGAAAAATTAATTTGTTTTCAAGTATATCCTATATGGGGAGAGTATGTTAAATCACAATTTTACTGTGCTATAAATGCTTCAAATAAATATGGCGATTTGTACACCTTTTAATTTTAACATTAAAACTTTAAATGAAAATCAGATTAAATTATCGAAATTATTCGAAAGTGAAAATTCATGCAAATTTGATTGTTTCATCGAGACTGAGAGAAAAGTTTAGATGACCTTAACCCCACTTCTTGATCTTCTTAATTCCTTCTATTGTCTCATCTTCCATTGCATCAATTATGAAATTCTGAGAATGTTATTTAATTAAGTTTTAATTATAAACATATTAAATATGCTTAATAGAGACTCATTTAATTAATCCGGAGAATCGAATTGAATTCTCGGAAGCCCTTGAGTAAAGTAATTTGCAGATATTACCTATTCTTTGTAAGACAAATACAAATTACCATTGAAAAAAAATTTAAAAAGGCTCCTAAAAGGGAAATGAAAATTAAGAACTAAGAAGAATTAATTAGGTTTAAAATTTGTTGTATTAAACGAATGTCAATATCATTATTTATTCTAAAGAAGCTGTATGGAGGGAGGCCCGCTAAGAGGGTGATGACAAAATAATTACAAATTTCATAAGATTATTCACCATGGTAATATGGTAATAAAATATAATATGGCATAATATAACATGGACTTGGTAATATTTTAAATAAACAAATAATTATATAATTAAAAAGGATCCCTTTCAATATCAGAAGAAAAATTATAGTTTCTTTATCGTTTTATTAAAAACCAATTTTGTATTATGAGCAATGAAACTATTGGAGTAAATCAGATACGTATACAAGTAGAAATAATTTAATGATGGATTGAATTGGTCAGGGGGTCCAGTCAAAGGTAACAAAAAATAAGCAGAACTTTTTATTTATTAATAAACTTTATTTTTTTATTTTTTAATTGTACCAACGTTTCTACGTTGTAGGCCATCTTCAGGATTAGGAATAAAACAGAAAATGACAACTTAAATCATTTCATAAATCATTATATATATATATATATATATATATATATATATATATATATATATATATATATATAATTATGATATAATCTGATAAATACTTGCAAAGAAAGTCTAAATAATAAGTGTCAATCATACTATAACAAGAATTTATTTTAATCTATTTATTTTTTTCATAATTGTTTAACATTCAGTTAATTGTTTAAGTGTCAAAGTATCCTAGGGTTATAAAAACAAAAAATTAATAGGAGGTTGAGAGGCGGAATACATAATTATATCGGTAAGGTGGACAGATTTTAGCGGCTTCACTTGCTACAAGCCGTCAGTGTAGTAGCCTCCACCACCGTCATAATGCCATCATTTCTGTCGGTGTAAGACAGCCAATAAGAATTAAGAATTTCAACGGCTGGAGAAAGCATGTAAAAGAATTTTCGCTATATTTCTGTTGGAGTTTCCAGTTAATAAAACACCATTAGCTGTTATTTGCCTATATACCAGATTAATAAAACATTGAACCACATAGCTTCATTGTCGAAAAATTGTGCCTTTCAATAAATTTCTTATTGAAATATGAGCGTTATTTCTTCTTCATTCCTTGGCATTGTGTATTTCCATGGAATAGTGCCATGTCGCAAAGTGATTCAATCACATTGTGCATAGTAGACAGGCACATGCATACGAATTTTAGAGGAGGCCCTAAATAATAATAAAGTCTTTATTTATTATTTATTATTTATTCTGGAACAAGTCCCTTTAGAATAACAACACAGGTTTCTATACAGGGTATTATTATGTCTTAGAGAAGTTGGGAATACATTTTATTAATTAATACCATTAAATTAACAAATGAGAATGAATTAATGAGAAAAAAATTGCGAATGAAATGAAATTAACTCCAGGAATAACATTAAAAAACAAAAAAAAACAGAGTACAAGAAATAAAAAATAACAGAAATAACATTACAATAATTATATAGAGAAAACAATAGATAATTACATAAGTATGCAAATTACAAAATCAAGTAGAAACAAACAAAGTAGAAAATGAAACAAAAATATGAACAATATCAACTAATATAACTTGTTTTTAAAAATATCTAACTGGATGAGTGAAGCGTCAATAATACAAATAATGATAATAATATACTTATATATAAATAAAAACACATCATTCATTTATCAGTTAGAAAATATTAATCTGAAAACTGAGTATGTTATTTCCGGTTTTTTGGGAATTGTAAGGATTTAAGGTGATTGAATATATGGGGATTTGAAGGTTGAAACATTATTGGAACGACGAATGGAAGAGGGTATAGAGTTCCAAAGGGACGAGGATCGGATAAGGAAAGACTCTATCAATAGCAGTTGTTCGGTGGGATGCTGCATATAGGTCTGAGAGCCGAGAACGGGTGTTACGGGAGTGGACCGAGGTTTTGAATTTAAGGAGATCGGAGATGTATGATGGTCGGTGGGATTGGATAGCTTGGTAGAGAAAGGAAGCTAGGAAATACTTACGGCGATAGGAAGGGTAAAGCCACTTCAACTCTTCGCAATGTAGTGTGATACGGGCGTCTCTCGGGATCCCAAAGATGATACGAACGAAGCAATTGATCAACCGTTTTAGTTTTGAATCGAGATCTTCAGTGACACCTCCATACACTGTACAGCAATAATCCAAAGAAGGGAAAATAAAGGAAGTGACTAGAGGTTTACGGGTGATCATTGTTAACCCTACGCCAGGCGTTTAGATTTCTCCAATTTTACTTATAATTCTTAGTCTTCTCATCTCAACGCGGGATTATCGAGAACTACTTCTTTATTTCCATCAGTTGTTTGGAGAAGAATAACTTTTATTTGAGCTATGAAAACAGCGTTTAATAAATAATAAACCTCATGACCTAAGCTGTTACCAGTGCTCAAAATAAAAGTAATATAGTTATTGTCATTTGTAAACAGAACCAAGGGCGGACCCGGGATTTTTTTCTGGGGGGGGGCACAACGGGCAGACTGGCAAAGATATCAACAATAACTTAGAAATAAACTTGTATTATTTATAAAAAGGTTTCAAAGGTCAATTAATCAAATCAATAGTTTCAATCATATTTTTTCTGTGATTTTATTCAAATAATTTAACAACTATGATCCTGTAATTTGCCTATAAGTATGTACTGTAATGGATTCTCCACAGTACACAAAAAATGTCTGGGGGGCACGTGCCCCCGTGCCCTCCCCCCTAAATCCGCCCTTGAACAAGCACTGAGACCATCTGTGAAGCCGGTGGGTATAAAAAAAAGTATCAAGTCGATAGTTTTCTAATACACTGAAAACCCGTTTCTCCAACTTTTTTAAACAACATCAGTTTAAAGCGTTTAGTATCGATGATTTTTTTTAATCGATATGTTTTTACGATAGTTTAAAACTGATACTTACAAACAACTATAAAATAAAAAATAATTACGATATACACACACACACACACACATATATATATATCTTCATAAGTATGCAAATTACAATGTCAAGTAGAAACACTTGTCTCCTATGTATGTATACATAGGATATATATACATACGTACACACACACATAAATATATATATATATATATATATATATATATATATATATATATATACGATAAAAAAATGTCTACAAGGTTAAAGGATAGGTTTCAGCTCATTAAAATCCAATTGAATGTGATTTTCCTCCTTCTATATAATTTTTTTTTTATGATGAGGAAATCTGTTATTTTTTTTGTGATTTATTTTTAAGAGTGTTCTTAAAAATAAATATTAATATGCACTGTAATAGCTTTTAATAATCTTTCGATCATTAATGTTTCTTCTAGCTGCTTAAGCGCATTTTTTTAATTATTATTTACATTCATATACGAATCTTTATGAATTAAATCTTCTTTGTAATAAGCTTTTCATGAATATGTAGGTATAATTACCAAGCTACCGTGAATCGAACACTTACTGATATATATTATCAATATATATATATAGCCTATATATATATATATATATATATATATATATATATATATATATATATATATATATATATATATATATCCTATCCTTTAATTCAAACCCTTTTTTTCTTCTGCATGCAAAGAAATATCAGTAAAGAGTTCTACTATTTCGATAGAATTTCGCGGGGAAGCGATCGAGAGAACCATCATCACTTATTCATTTACAAATCAAATAGTGGATATATTTAAAATAAGGCCTTATACCGAAATATGAGTATCCGCTTAGTATTGTTTTGAGTTATTGAGTATTTTGCATTAAATATACATTGAAATGTTTTTGTTCATTTTAGGCTTATAGATAAATAAAATAATTTATAATTTATTTTTATTTATTGTTCTTGTGATCAATAAATAAAAATGACAATAAATAAATAGATAATAATATTATTTTTAAATATTTTTATTTTGAAGAGAAAAGATTTGCCCTGGCCGGGAAAAAGGATATATTAAAGGATATTTAGTGGTCAGAGATGCGGACAACACGGGTTCGAATCCAGGCCAGGACAAATCTTTTCTCTTCAAAATAAAAAATAAAAATATTTAAAAATAATTTATAGTTTATAAGAATTTTTTTTATTTCACTGCATTCTTAGTATTGAAATGCTCCTTCTTCGATAATTATCCGATAATAATCCATGGTGGAAGTAGCAATCCTAAAATGGGAATATTGAAATAAGATAGCTTGTAGCTTTTAGCTTGTTTTATTTTTTAAATCGATGCATTCCATTTTTCTCATATAAATTAGAATCAGTCCTACATTTTGTGTAATGGCTTAAAGAAGTCAGTGGCTTTTACAGTTGTCAATTTAAAAAAATATTTATAATTTAACTAATCGAGGATGAGAAAACAAAAAAGAAAAGAGAAAAGACTAAAGAAAAAATAGTTGACAATATTAATTGATTAAAAACCTTTTTACATAATAGAGAGATAAAATCGGAAGGACGGTGGGGAAAAAGTTTTAAAAGGCAAAACTCAATTATCTATCTCTTCGCCATGTTCCTATCGGTCGACTAAAACGACTCAACTAATAACTATAGATAAATATTATGTATTGAATTTTCTCCCAGTGATTAAGGCCGGGTTCCGGTTGCACCACTTCATTTATATTTACAATAATAAAGATACAAATAACAAATTTAATTATTAATTATACATATCGCTAGAAACATAAAATTTATCAAGTTTTGATTTTTTATTACAAATGAAATGAATGATTCCCATTACTTCAATCGGTGATGTCATTAGTATGGGACATTGGTTGGTTGAATGATACATCTTTCCCTCTCAAAATTAAACATTGGTTTAAAGTGAATATTGCTTAAGCTAATCCTCATTTAAATACGAATCAATATACCAATCAGTCATTACATTTGATCAATTTACAAAGATTACTAAAACCATTTTCTAAATATTAAATTTCACTAACTGTTAGAATTATGTATACATGATTTTATTCTTCTGATATTTTTAAAAATATCCAAATTTAAAATAAAACAACATAACTATTTTTTTTTATTACACAACCACACTTGAGCTTTAATTATCTACTTGCTTTTACTGATTTAGTTCAATTAAATTAATGAAATTATAAATGAGCTGCAGCATCTAATTCGTATATTACGTTTATTATTAATGATCTTAAATATCTTATCCATTTTGTTCGTCCCAAACTAATTAAAACCACAAATCTAGAAAATGGATTTTACAATTACAGTACTTAAAATTGAAAATGTTAAACAATATTAATGATGACATATCTTCTAGTCTTCATATCTTAAATAAAATAATTAAAATTGTGTGATGCATTTAAATAAAAATAATAATAAGGGTTCCACTACAACCCTGAACGGGTCTGGGGTTCAGTAAATGGTAGAGACTCTACTGCTTTATGGACAACGGTTGTGCAGGGAAGTGATTTGTCCCAGATCACGCTCAACCGTCAGATTTTCCCCCTTAAACCGACTAAATAAAAGTCTTGCTGGCGGTGGGAAATGAACCAGGATTGCGGCATGGCAACTCAGTGCTCTACCACTCACCGCTCCCTTTATATATATATATATATCTTATATGAATATTTAGGACCATCATGACTTTATTATGGTAGAAATCAAATCATTAATTAAAAGTATCTTAAACATTAGTAAATGTAGTCAAAGTCAATCAGCTTTTATTAAAATAATATCGGTGTCTATTTATCATAATGATTCACAGTATTTGTTTATTAAAATTATCAAATGGTGTTGATTAAAATACGTGTATTTAGATTGATTATTTTCTTGACAATATCATCTTTAAATTATAAATAAACGGATAGAAAATTAAGAATGAAAGAGGATTTTAGAGTAACAATAAACATAGGTTCAGCAATACATACATTACATTTATTTTTAAATCCACAAAAAATGTAAATAAAAAAATAAACAACATGTAAGCCAACGGTTGTGAAAGGAGATCTTATTGCCGATATCACGCTCAATTTTTCATAATTTTGGGCACCGAATTCATAAAGACTGAGTGAACCCCAGGAGGGTCTTCAGATCCTACAAGGCCAATTCGCGGCTGTTAAAAAATTAATAATTTATCTGTCGTAACTGATCTCGACCCTTAGACTTAAAGATTTTTGGCACAGTACTCTTGTATATAAAGCTACACTGTGCCCGGGCGAAAATGGCACATTTATAAATAAAAAAATGTACATAAATCTTTTTTTTGTGAAATGTATTTTTCAATGAACATGATGCATATTTACTTTTTAAAATTAATATTTAAAATACTCACAATAGGAGGTGGAGGCCTGAATAAAATATCGTCAATGAGAAAGGAAGACCTGCTACGGTGGGCCCAGGGCTCCCGCGCGGCCATGACTGGACCTGAGCACGGCCCACCAGCTCTCACCCCATTGGCTCATCGATCTCTTCTCTCATTGGCTCTGCCACGCCTACCTTCTCCCCTCTCCCTGCCCCTAATGATCTATTGTGCCTTAGGGTAGGGAGAATACCATAACAAATCGTGGACTGGTATACCTTAGCTTTAACTCACGACCGCAGAGTTCCACACCGATCCGACGGAAATACGGCCAATTTTCTCCTGATTGAGAAAGTATTATACCACGAGGCTTCAATAACTTGTGCAAATTCTCTCGTCAATACCGTTTGTAATGTATACCCCGGCTTGTGAATAAAACGGTGTTAATTGAAAATGAGTAATAAATGTAAATCCGTCCGCATTAAGTCCAGAAATATCCATAATTAGGTACTGATATATTATCATAAATTAATCAAAGCTAAAACCGGCAAAAAAATAGAGTTAGTATATCATTGGAACATCTTACTAATATTATAAATGCGAAAGTTTGTATGTTTGTCTCTCTTTCGCGCAAAAACTGCTGAACGGATTTGGATGAAACTTTACAGTAATATAGGTTATACATCACAATAACACATAGGCTATAGCAAGCGCGGATTTAGGGAGGAGCGCACGGGGGCACGTGCCCCCCCGACAGTTTTATTTTTAAAGAACATGAGTGAAACTATTTGTTTTGATATCTTACTAATATTTTAAATGCGAATGTTAGTATTTATGTTTGTTACTCATTCACGCAAAAACTACTGAACGGAGTTAGATGAAACATATTGAGTAAAATAGGTTATACATAGGTTACAGCAAGAACTGATTTATGTGGGGGCACGGAGGCATGTGCCCCTCCCCATTATAGTACATAATTAAAGGCAAATCAGGAACTTAGCATCTTGAAAATTGTAGATAGGTTCTTTGTATAGTTTAAGAAAGAAATTTGGATAATTCCACCCCAAGGGTTTCCCCTTTAATATAATAGGGGTTCAAAGGTTGTATAGAATCCGTCAGTTTTGAAGTTAGAAATCTGAAATGTTGGATGTACGAGTAACTTATATTTTTAAAAAATAATTAAATTATTTATTTAAAATGATCTTTCACGAAACTTTATGTGGAAGAACAAATTCCACGCGAGCGAAGCCGCGGGCATAAGCTAGTATAGTATATATACATATTAGTTGATTGATGGTTGTCAGGGCCGGCTTAACCTTATGTGCATTGCGGTTGTGTAATGCGGTGCACACGGGCGCCGGGTCTCAAGGGGCTCCGCGAGGCGTATCAGGATCTCAAAAAATTTCATTTCATGTTGATCCCCAAGCAAAATTTGTTAAGTTTCATGGGCACACTCACCTCCTTAAGGGATTTGCCGTTTTTTGTAAGATCTTGTATAACTGTAAGTGTTCAATTTCGTGCCTACTAGAGGGCGCCAAGTCACGAATGCACACGGGAGCAACATGGGCTAGAGCCGGCGCTGATGGTTGTGGTATGTAGAAAGGATGGACCCTACTAGAATTCCAAGAAGGATGATGTACGGGATACTGAATGATGGTTTAAGATTAAGAGTGACGTCTCAGGTGTCTCGACGATGTGGAGGCTGACCTGAAGGCGATCGGTATAAACCGCTGGACGGGCAGAGGCGAATGGCATACATTACTCTCATAGTAATCTCCAAGACACTTCAACACATAATTTATTTGAATGATATTCAATGTTATTGAATATCATATTTTATGTCTTTCATGTTGGATACCAAACATGGAACATAAAAACCTCAATATCATTAGAATTAGTTAAGAAACATATATTTGGTATTTATTATGCGTGAAAAGAAAATTATTAACAGCATATTCAAATATGATGCCAACAAATCCTCATATTTAAATTTGTTAATATAATAAGCGAATATTTTCATAAAATCATTCTAATTCCTACTCCTAACAGTTTTAGTTCGTTATAGATCCTGGAAAAAAACAAAACAATTGTTTACAACTGTATATGCAATATATATGCATAAAGATTTTATCGATTTATTGCAAATTATTGGGAAATTTCAAATAAGCTACGTAACTCTAAAATTAGTTAGTGCAGTAGACGACCCTAGAAGACGCTAGCGAAGGATGGACATTCTGTTGGGCCTGTATTCATGCGTCCTCTATTATACTCTGTGCATCTACCCAAATCCCAGGGACTTCTCAACTTTATTTATATATTTTTTTAAAATCGTTTTATAATTATATCTTTTATTCAATTATCAATTATTATTATGATTTGAGGCAACCTTAGTTTTGCAAGCTTCCTCAGACCTCAGTCTGAGACTTAAGTCGTTCGTCTCTACTTCGGTATTTATAGCTTATGGGTCCGTGAGAGGAGCCTATTCCTCCGATCATCTGATTGGCTGGGTTCCAACTGTTTGGTCACTGATTGGGTAAGTCTCAATTGGCTGACTTCCGATTAGTTTGTCTTTTCTTTCAGGTTCTGTTTCTTTTTGGCCACTGGTATGTTTGGGAGCCACAATTTTCTTAATTTGTAACCCGTGAACGGTCTGGGGTTCAGCGCATGGTAGAGACTGTACTGTTTCATGGACAACGGTTCTGCAAGGTGGTGACTTGTCCTAGGTCATGGTCAACCGCCAGGTTCCCCCCCCTTATATTTATAACATTTTATAGAGGCTGGGTGATCCCCAGGAGGGTCCTAGATCCCATATGATCCATCTTCCACTGCAAACAGACTAAATAAAAGTCTTGCCTGCAGCGGGATTCGAACCAGGATTTCCGGCATGGCAACTCAGTCATCTATCACTGAGCCACTCCGCTCCCCGAGTGGATAAGAACTGATTCGTAACCTCTTTTCTATACTGGTAAAATGTCAAGCTATTTTTTTATTCATAGTTGTCAGAGAAAAAAAGCGTAAATAAATTATGAACCATTTATCGCGACAGGGATATTTTATATATCGGTCAAATTTACAAAAGAAGCGTGACTAAACGGAAATCTTCCCGGGGGGGTGCTTTGGCATCGATGGAGTTATTAACTGGTTTTTCATCAAGTTTGAAATGATCTCGTTAGGGAAAATCGGGTCGCAAACGGTTTTCGCTACATGGCGATTGAGTTAGTGCGGAATAAACTTGTTCATCAAGAGTCCCCCACCACCCCCCCCCCTCCCCCCGCTAGCCAAACTACCTACCTCAACTGAGGAGCCAGATTAAAGCTCCGAGAAGTTTTGACAAAGTCCACCCGAAAGGGAACATAACTAATCAGTTAACAAGATTTACCTCCGCACTTGCCCAACCTCCTTATAACATCACCATTAAAACCTAATCAAAAGATGCTCCCACAAAGCCTACGTGGTGAAACAACATTACTGCTTTTTAAATGATTTTCGATATCGAATTTCATTTCAAGAAAAATTTTGAGTACATAATTGTGCTTCTTAGGGGCCATAACCCTCTTTATCGTCGATGAGCTATCATTTCAACGATAATTTTTTCTTTTTATGCGCCAACATATTTAATTTATTAAACTGTAAATTAAAAATAATAATAAAAGAAACATCTATAACATCGAAGGATGGGCTTTGGTATCGCAGTTGGGAATTATTAAATGAAATACATTTATTCTTAGGTATATTATTGCGAAATTAAAAAGCTTAAATAGGTAGTAGTAGGCCTTACCTACTGTCAGCCCGGAAGGAATAGCTTTAATAGGGGGTGGGGAAGTTGAGGGTTTACTAAAAATATCCGAATAATTGAAACGTTTGTTAAACAAATTTATATAAATGAAATAAATCATTTCAATCTATAATAAATAACTAGCACGTCCTACCTTTATCAAACTCTGAGCATCAGTGTTATCTTCAAGGCTGTCAATGAGTTGCACATAAGGCAGTCAATCACAGTGCAATTATAATGCACGTTGTGCACAATTATGGAAGTTTGGAGTTGTATGTAGTACGTTTTTGAAATGTACATATATATGTATATATATCTACATTTGATCTGGAATGAATAATAATTGATTTGTTTTTAAAATGAAATATTTGTTTTAAAAAAATAAGAGTTAGTAAACTCTAAGTATTATAAGAAAAAATTTAAATTATTTGACAATCTACTAAAAGGTTAAAAATGTGCAAATTTATAAGTATTTAAAAAATATATTTAAATTAAATAAAAAAAGGGACTTATAAGAGATGTAAATTGAAAATGACTGAAGAATGTTGAAACGTATTTAAATAAAGAAAAAATGTTTGAAAGGTTTTTTTACTTACTTGAATGAATGACTCAAAAGATGTACTCCAGTAACATAAACAAGAGAATTAAAATAACGTTTATTTAAATCATACCGGGACTTTAGCCAAATTTAGATATACGTATTGGCTTAAAATGGAAAAAAAAATGTCGCTTCAGTTTATGCTTGCAATAACACTAAATTGAAAGTTCGATAAAATATTCATGTTACAAATAAAATATGAGAGAGGAAAATAGTTGACTGGAAGATCTAATGGAGGATGGAAATCGTTGAGGGGTGCAGTCATAAATTACATCAAATAAGTGAAGACTTATTTATTATTTGCGCCGACGTTTCGACCTAATTTGTAGGTCATCTTCAGGGCTATGAGAAAAAAAACTACAAATAAACATTACAGTACAAAGAATATAATAACATATAGAGTAATAGAAAAGTAAAAAATAGTGATGGATATACTGTTAAAGGTAATGAATACAAAAATTACAGGCTAAATGTACAGAAGGGTGATAATGTAAACAAAATACAAAGAGAAAGAAAAATGAGAGGGTAAACCGAAAGATACAAAATGAAAAAGTATAAATATAAAAAGGTGAGATATAAAAGTATGGAAAATCTAGTTTAATTACAGATAAAATATAAAATGTATGATAATAGACTCCTAGCGTGTTACATAACTAAAATGTATGAAAAATAATACAAAAATGATGCCAAAGAATAAATACAGAAGAAATATGTAGAAAGTGATGAAATGGAATCTCGTTGAATGACAGGTAGAGATGTAAAAATTTGAAAATATAAGTATGGGATGTTATAAAAATGTATATAACTAGAATGAAGTTATATTAATACAAAATATGATGTAAATACAGAAGAAACGTATAGAAATAAAGATATAAAATTCCAGTGGGAAAGGAGATAATTTTTTTTTTTAAATTTAATTTATTGATATTTACAACTATAATAATATTACAATAAGTAAATCTGCTATATGTACAATACGACTTGAAAAACACTTGTGGAGAAACTACCCAACGGTAGCACTCCAAATTGAGATAAATTTAAAAATTATGATGCTCATTAATTATGAACTCTTTGATGAATACAACAAAAGTGATGAAGGGAGAAATAGTTGTGAAGAATGGAGGTGGAGAAGAATGAAGAAAAGATATAAATACGAAATGTGTACGAACCAAATAGGAGAGGCGGCTTGGTGAACCGTGTAACTGACAATTAAAATACGTTACGAAGCAAGGCGGGAGCGCTAGCAGCGATCTCTAACGGCCAAAAATATAACTAAAAGAGGGAATATAGGAAAATGAATAAATAGATAAATTTAATGACAAGTAAATAGAGTATAAAAATATTAAAGTAACGATAAAAAAGAGACAGCAAAGAGTATAAATGACTAAATTAATGGGAAATGGTAGAAAGATAAAAACAATAAAATTTATTACAAAAGACTTTGTTTATTTCTTCTGGTTTAGACCGTGTAGATAAATTTCTCGCCAACGTTTCGTCAACCATGCTGATGACTTCCTCAGGGCTGAGATGAGAATGAGGATGATCCGTTCGCTCTCGGCCTTATATACCCACTCGGGTCCGTTCGGGTCCATTCGTAAATTGTCGGATCCCGTCGTTAGTCGATCGAGTCCATTCGTCAATTGTCGTATCCCGTCGTTAGTCGATCGGGTCCCTTCGTGGTCTGGGACGGAGTCTACTTTTCCATGAACACGATTGGCCGGATTCTGATTGTTCGGGCTTAGGTTGATTGGCTTTTGGTTGGTTTAGTTCTTCTTGGTTAATCTGTTTTTTATTCGTATCCTCTGTTATATTGGGGAGCCAGAGCTTACTCAACCGTCCTCCCTGTTGAAGTTATCCGGTTGTTTAATTATTTCAATGGCTTCCATAATTTTTCTTTCCGTGGCTTTGTTACATTTCTTAACCACTCTGACCTTGTCGAATCCTATAGCATGATTTGTGGTGACGAAATGTTCAGCCAAGGCTGACGTCTTGCCGTCCATCTTCTTGACGCTTTTTATGTGTTCGGTGAGTCTAGTGGAGATAAGCCTACCGGTTTGTCCAATATATTCCTTTCCACAGGAGCACGGTATGCTATAAATCCCTGGTGTCCTATGTCCCAAGTCGTCCTTCGCGTTCGGCAGAACTTGACATAAAAATAAAATTTATGTCAAGGGGTCATAATGTGTCATAGAAAAAAGGAGAGAGTATATATAAATATAACGGAATAAAAGTGGGAAGCAGTAACAAAGTAAAATAATTTAATCTAAGGCTGGAGATAGCTGGGGTGCAGACAAATTAAACATCAAATAAGTGAATACTTATTTATTATTTGTGACGACGTTTCCACCAACTGGACCTACCCTGACTTTGTAGGTCATCTTCAGGGCAAATAGAAGGAGTTCGAGAACCGTTTAACTGACAAAATGATCATGGAATGTTGGTATTTAGGATAAGGAGGAGGTCGTCTACATATCTTTTAATGAAAGTGACATGGTCAAGGAACTGGGGTAGGATGGAGTCGAGAAGGTCATTTAGGACAATATTGGAGAGCTCAGGAGCCAGCGGATAATAGTCCAACTATAATTAGTTACACAATTTTTAATAAACAACTCAATATTTAATGTTTTAGTTATTAAACCTTTAGAATATATATTTATGTATCACTGGCGGTACTCAGGCATGATGAGAACATGCGCCAAAAAAAAAAATTCAAGTTAATTACCAACGGGTTAAGCCTCCTTCTCTGTAACTGTTTGACCATATCCCTCCCTACTTTGTACCCATCAATTTTCTATATAAATATATTATATTATATATATATATATAATATATTATATTATAAAATATATATTTAAAAGAATCAATTAATATTGATTGATTCATGACAATAATATTCAAAACTATTATTGCCTGACGATTTGGGAGATATTGTAAAATCGTTATTAAATTCTGTGTGTAATTATGTTTTGGAATTCCTGTAATAGCATTCTGGCATGATCATATTAGGTCTCCAATCTGAGTTAGTGGAATTTATGAGGAAGGATTTGTGTTGTGGGCTCTGGAACATTCAATAAGCTAACCCTTCTTGTAGCACATGGCTCTATTTAGTCTGGAGAATAGAAGTCTGGCCTCTGACCAATACAAAATATTCAATTTTCACTTAACACAAAATTTAATCAACTAAAGAAATAGCTCACATAACTTTAGTGCTAAATTTTTTTTGAGGTAAGGAAATGCATGATGTCGAGAAAATGCCAGTAATCCCGACATCAATTCCTCAAAATCACTTTCAGAAATAAATAAATTTTTAAAAAATCTTTATTTTAGGCGTTTACTTCAATAATGAATTTTTTTTACTTTTCCACCGTAGATATTACAGATAAAATATCGTCCATTTTTTCCCAATACTCAATATTGATCTCAACATTTGAGTATCGAAGATCCATATTTCTTCATTTAAAAAAAATCAAAATGTGGCGGGTTCGTCAAACGAATGACGTTACCACAATTTATATAGAGTTTATAGCTATAATGTTTGTTTTCAAGCTATCCATCTCAAAGATATTAGCAAATTCAGAAGTTTGTTTTCGGATTTTTGTCTTCCATATTCCATGGTCCATTATTCTATTGAAAACTTTTGTCATCATAGATACCTGTACACTATTCTTCAAGTTTAAAGCTCTATTTTAAAGTTTTATACCATGTTCGGTGTAAGTATTTTGAAATCCAATAACAAATATATTTTATTGAACAGAGAATATTTTAATACAATCGAAAAAAATCGATAGGATATATTTCGATGTTTATATCCTTAAGCCTCCTTCATATATTATAATATTTTTGATAGAATATTATATTATTACATCATATTATACTCGTAATATTTTATACAGTATATATTATATGCCTCTAATCGAGGATGAAGTAGCGACTTTATGTACAAGTTAATCCTCGAAGATGAAGATTCCGAATCACATTCCAAATCGAAACATGTTTAGTCCTAGCTCCCTAAAAAATAAAATAAAATAAAAACATGTTGAGGCCCGCTATATTGAAATATCGGTTTCTTTTCTCAATATATTTAAGAAAATTTTGATAATTTGACTCGATTAATAATGATGGAGTTGAACTTGCTAGCGCCAGATCAAGTTTGGCCCAGGGACTGTAAACAATCGCTATAGATCCTAATTGGGAAATGAGGCGTGGAAAGAGGAGCGGCTCAGAATAGTTAGTTGTGTTTTCGGCTGAGTGAAGGGAAGGACTTTAGTGCACGTGGCGTTAACTAGCGCTCCTCGGGTTACATCCCTCATCTACTTAGGCCTTCTGCTTTTTAACGAGCCCTCTGATGTCTTGGAGGGTAATCGCCGGGCGAGTGTTCCAGCTGAGGAAGGGGCGTCGCATAATGCCCCAAGTGACAAGAACAAGAGCTCCTCCTATCGAGTATCCCAAGCCTCGCCAAAGTCATGTTTCGTCTTCTTCAGCCCCTTCTAAGACATGCTCTAATTAAACCTTCATTGCTATAACATTGAGAATAGCAACCATCCATTATCATTGTTTCCTTTTACAATACCTTATTAGAATGTAGAAATAAGATTCAATTGCCAATCTCTTTCGAAAAAACGAAATAGCCCACTGATTCTCGGCCCCGAAATTATCTAATAAAATCGAAACTGCGGAAAACAAACATATTAAGAGTGTCAGTCACTTTAAAGATTTCGGAAAGATTAAAACCCCAAAGATAATATGTAAAGAAGCAATTAAACATAATTGAAAAAAAAATAAGAAGCCACTATTAGCTTAGAAAATATGTATAAGAATAAATACTTTCTTGAAAACATATTGATGATAATTGTTGACCTATGATAATTTATGTTGAAGAAATTGTATTTTCTAAAATAATTTTTATTTTCAATTTTATTCTATTTTATATAATTCGTTTCTAGATTTTTATAATTTTACAATTTTTATTTCTTCTTTTTTATTACCTATAATTTTAGTGCGTAATTCTTATCACTTTCTAATTTACCCATATCATTTCACATTCCTATTGTATATTCAGTTTTTATTTATCTGTAATACCTTAATTTTTTAACGGTCAACACTTTCTGTTTTATTATTATTTTCTTCATGTTTTATTATTATTTTCTACATTTTAACCTTCATAATTACTTTACTGTACACCTTTATCAATTTTTATCATCATTATTACACATAATTATCAATTTTTTGCCTGTATTCACCTTCTTTTAGTTTATCTATATTTAAAATGTTTTAATATATTCATACCGCTTTCTAAAATTGTCTGTATTTTGCATATAGCCCTGAAGAAGACCTACAACGTAGGTCGAAACGTTGGCTAACAATAAATATCTTCTGAAATTACTTGAGAATTTCATTCAGTGACCTCTACCCGGACCAATTTCTTCAACATACTTTCTTGAAAAGTTTGAAGTCAGAAAAGTTTTTTTATTTTCGACACAAATTTATTCATCCAAATTAAAACACGAAAAAATGATGTATATTCCGTTTGGACTAAGGACTTTTTTCCACTTTACTTGTAAAACCATAATTCATAATCCATAACTGTAGAAATCCTCAACTTTTCTGGACGAAAAACCAAGTGATTTTCACGAGTATCTTTTGAAGCCGACTTTACACTATTAAGAGAGTTCTGCAAAGACCGAAAAAACGGTAAGCAGACGAGGCAAAGTCCGCGCTGTACGGTGGCTAAGAAAGTGGCTGTACGGTGGATGCATCGAAACTTTCCAGCCAAGCTCTCTAATTTTTTCGGAATCACTAAAGATATGTGTGGCCTAGTATTGTGATGGAAGACAACGAATTTCCAATTGATCGATTTCTGCCTTTTGTATAGAATTGCCTTGGGTCGATCGCATTAGTCATTGAAAGGAGAGTGTTGAATAAATGGCACGGCAAGGTTGGAGCTCATGATGAACAATCCTACCAAACATTTTGCATTACCTTCCATGGGTTCAATACGGACTTTCACAACCGTTTGTGAAGCTTCTCTTCTCGCTTCTCGACCAAAATATTTTTCGCACATTAATGTCGTACGTGATCCATTTTTTACGTATGCTTTCACCGACCTTAATCATTTGTGGCTCGATTTCATTTCAACAGTGATACACAAATGGAAACTCGATTCGTCGAATTGTTCGCTATTAATTCATGTGGAGCCCATGTATACTTCTTTCTTTATTAATTTTATGGACACAGTTCAAAACTGTTTTGTGGCATCGACCGATCGAGTCTAGAAACTCGAGAAACCATAGAACATATAATAAAGGACAAAGACAAATGAAAAGAATCAATTTTCAATTGAAGGTTTTCAGATAAAGAAACAAAATTCAAACCGAATAGAAAATGGAGAGAAGAAAAGAAATAGCAACAAATAGTAAATATGAAAATATTCTGAGAAAAGTAAAGGTTCAAACTGTGAAAGCATGAAGCGTAGATGATATAAACGAAAAAAAAACAAGATAATAAATAGTCAATATATTTTTATTATAGAAAATTACTAAGGCTATTTAGGTTTTAACCGAGTTGAGCAATAAAATGAGTTGAGGGCTCCGTTTCCTCCCCTTACAAATTCCTTCATATTCCAATGTTCCTTATAATGTGTCTAAATAAAGTTAGCCAAAAAGACATGATATATTTTTATTTATTACATTTCCCTAGCTTTTCATTCGGCAACATTTCAGATCGTGCATGATTCAGATTTGGAACTGCGTACTTTCTTTACTACATATCCAACTCATAGAACTCCACTCATTCGTAACATAAAATAAGAAGAAATGTTACTGAAGTTGTCTGAAGTAGGGTTATTGCAGATTTCTTCGAAAAAGAGGAATATGTCGGCTAGCTGCTTCCAGGTGGCTTGTCTTGTAAATTGTAAGTTGGTTGTTAAGATATTTCAAGGCGCGAAACATCTAGTTTATTAACTCCCGAAGTACATTAGGCGTATAAGTACATTACATTAAAAAAATAATAATAATAGGATGCAGTTTACGATTATATGACCATGCAATAACTTGCTTTTATTATACGGTCATTATTCTTTTATGCTTTACGCTTTTATTATACGACTTTTCAAATACATTATCGCATGCTATGCTAATCAATTATTTTAGTTAGCAATTTCGTCATTAACAACTGTATTAATATTATTAATCATTATTTTGTTAATATAAATACATTTATTTTCGACAATTAGTTAAAAAGCAGTCAAGTTCTTCGTACTTTATTTATTTATTTTCTTATCTATTTCTATTTTTACAATGTTTTGTCACACTTGATTATTTCATGATTTGTGTTATTATGTAGCCTTCTGGCCAGATGAATTTTATGTTTTTTTTATTTGTTCATTATTGTTATTCTAAAGGGACTTGGTCCCAGAATAAAGTTTATTTTCTATTCTATTCTATTTTCTTTTCTATTATTTAATGATATAATGAAATCTGGTCATCACTTGGTTCTTCAATATCTTAAGGCTATTGAAATGTTTAGTGTCATCTCTAATTCATTTAATTTTTTACCGTAGCATTGTCAGTGCTGAAAAATGTGGAGAATCGTTTGGAGTAGCTGGCGCACTAGGAGTTATTTTTTTCCCAAAGCAAACATATGAAAGAATATAGCATATCTAATTAATGAAGGAATATTTTCCAATTTAATTAATAATAAAATATAAGTAATTAAAACACTTTTTTTTTCAAAAGTGACTGAATTTCATGATCTATTGCTGAGTTGGGGTGGCATTATGGTTGTAAAGCGGGCATTAGGAGAAGAAACGGTTGGAGAAGAGATTTGCACCCCTTGGGTTCCTTAGCTGGAATAACTCCACTTTAATCCTTCCCATATTTCAAAGCGGCACTTCCTGGGGTTAAATTGATTACACGAATTTCGGGTAATAAGCATTCACCAATCTCCTTCTTTAGTGCTCCTTAACACAATTTCAGGATCCTTGGTTTTGACAAATAGATGTTTTTTTGCAATTTGACAGATAAATTGGAAAAGACAAATCAACTTCTAATGTTTCCATTTCGCTTTACTTCAAGGAGGAGAAATTTAAAAAAAAGCTTAGTTGATGATGCATTTTATCCGGGTTTATCACCTTGGGTCCCTTTTATTACCTTCCCTTCCCAGGCTTTTTATTTTCCTTTAGCTATTTATCACTCGTGCTCCTTGGCTCTCCCATCCTTACCGTCACTCACTTTTCATACATTATTTCGAAAAATAATTGATCGATTATTTATTTGATTCCTGCAACTATAATGAAAAACATGTACCACTGCAATCCATGGAGGACTCGGATTCAATACTTGGTAAGGGCTATACTTAAACTGACTTCCGTACAGTATGGTCCATACTGTATGGACCATATCACAGAATGCTGAATACCACACTACTAATATTATAATTTATTTTTTTATTGATTGTTATAATTTTAAAATATTTCTATTTGAAAAGAAGAGATATGTCCAGGGCCGGGATTCGAAGCGGGGTCTCACATGTTTCCGTCGTGGTGCCCTGCCACCTCAGCTATCCTGGTTCGTAGCTCGGTCAGGCACATCCTCTGCCACCTCAGCTATCCTGGTTCGTAGCTCGGTCAGACACATCCTCTGCCACCTCAGCTATCCTGGTTCGTAGCTCGGTCAGACACATCCTCTGCCACCTCAGCTATCCTGGTTCGTAGCTCGGTCAGACACATCCTCTGCCACCTCAGCTATCCTGGTTCGTAGCTCGGTCAGTGACATCCTCTGCCACCTCAGCTATCCTGGTTCGTAGCTCGGTCAGACACATCCTCTGCCACCTCAGCTATCCTGGTTCGTAGCTCGGTCAGTCACATCCTCTGCCACCTCAGCTATCCTGGTTCGTAGCTCGGTCAGATACATCCTCTGCCACCTCTCTTCACCCGGGATTGAATCCCGGCCCTTGACATATCTTTTCTTTTCAAATAAAAATACTAATATTATAAATCTATTACAATGAATGGTTAACAATGGTAACCAACAATGGTTAACAATGAAAATAAGCTGAAATTTTTAATGTTATTTATTTTGAATAGTTGTGACAATACAAGTGTGGTATTATGCTTATGCTTTACATAATATACATTTTTTTTAGTTCCGATGAACAAATTGGCTGTAATAAAGATGGTAATGATTTTAAATAAGAATAAAATTCTTGGCACGTTTTGTTTATATTGACCTTAGTTATCAACATCGCCTTCAGAACTGAAACCTGTAACTGATTTTTTTCAGACGACCACAATTTGTTCATTAAATAAAAGATTCTTTCTACTGGAGCATTTGTACCAGTAGACATAAAATATATTCAATTAAAATACAAAAATATTCATGTTGAAGATTGTTGGTACGAAAGTGGTTCAATATTTCCACCCAACGAGTTTCTGTGTGAACTTTTAAATTATTTCATTCGGTAATTTTTTGTGAAGTGACGTAATTTAAAATTAATGTAAATTCGTCAAATACTTCTGTATATTTATTACTGTCAATATACCCCCTTTCAATCAATGCATTCAATGCTTTTTGTACGTCTTCCCATGCAGGTACTTTTTTTTAATCTGCCCATTAAAATATCTCTATTTCTTTAGTATGAAATCAAGTCCATTCTTCCAGATATTCACGGCTTGTTATATAAAATTCTGTACCTGTTCTTTTCACAAAATCTTTATCAATATTAGTGCCATTATCATTCAGTTTTACAATAAAATTACGAACAGTAAATGGAAGAAACTGATTGGTTTGTTTCTTAATCAAATTTTCTTTCTCTCGATTTCTTTTGCAGCTTTAATTGCCGATAAAGTTTGACTTTCAACCTTCTAAACAGCTTGGTGAAAACTTGCTGGCTGAGCGTGTAAAAAAAAAAGCAATAATTCAGATGTGGGATCTTCAAAAAAGTCTTTTAATGATTTGGGGCATTTCTCAATACTCAAAAAATAGTCCTTTAACGGCTGGTACATTTTTAAAACTCTCTCCAAAGGAGGCAGAAGCGCATGCCAGCGAGTTTTACTGTAGCCGAGCATTCGGTGATGTTCTATTTCAGCTTCAGCGCAAAATTCCTTTAGAGCTTCAACTCTAATATAATATATCTAATATAATAGCATTGTGAATTATATGGGGTCCACATCCAATCACTAACAACGAATTTTTCAGAGTTGATTGTAATTTTGCTAGCACATTATTAGTTCCTCGCCTGGCTACACCCCCGAAATTGACATTGGCATATTCGCCACAAAATGCGACGAATTTCGGTACAAAAACTAAAACGGTTGATCGATTGCTTTGTACGTTTCGCGAGAGACGCCCCGTACCCCGACTTTACGAAGAATTGAAGTAGCTTTACCCTTCCTATCGCCGTGAGTTCTTCCTAGCATCCTTTCTTTTCCAAACTATCCAATCCCGCCGACCATCATACATCATACAAAATTCCTTTAGAGCTTCAACTCGAACCATAGAATTATAAAAAAATGAATAAATTTTTACAATAATGCTCTCGTAATCTAAAGGTAGGCCCTCTGCAGAAGATTTTATAGCATTGTGAATTATATGGGGTCCACATCCAATCACTAACAACGAATTTTTCAGAGTTGATTGTAATTTTGCTAGCACATTATTAGTTCCTCGCCTGGCTACACCCCCGAAATTGACATTGGCATATTCGCCACAAAATGCGACGACTTTTTCTGTTAAACCTGTCAATACTTGTTGTAAATAATTGACAATGATATCAGAAGTTTCACCTGGTTGGTCTTGGAGGTCTAAAATTTTTACTTGCACACCTTCGGAAGGTTGAAAAAAAGGCACTACGAAAGGATATATTTTCTTGTTACCGTGGTTTGAAGCGTCGTTTAAAATAGTAATACAGTTGGACTTATTGAGATCATCTTTTAATTCCTCGATTGCTGTACGCGCAAAAACATTTATGCATGTGAATTTCTGATCAAAACAGGATTGGATTAATTTCAACGCACAATCATTAGAGCGGAAACTGTGGTTTTCTTATAATAGTGTGGTAAGCCCAGACACCTTCGGCCCCGGCAATATCAAAATCCTTTGAAGATGGCGGGATTGAACTCATGAAAAATTTCCCGTAGGTCTACATTAAATGAACACTAGCGTTTCGGCATAACTATGGGTAAAATTACAACACAATAGAAATCTTCAAATAACTCACCAGTTTATCACTAAATTACTTCAAGAAAATTACTCAAAAACAAAACAATAGCAAGAAGTCCGCATGTATGCGTGTGGCTGGCTAGCAAATAAACAAATGCCCCCGCTCGGCGCTCGTGCTCCAATATTTTAAATTTTAGCACGGTTTCAGAAAACGGGACTGTTTTGCGTCCTAGATGATTGCTTGGGGACAACGGGACAGGTAGGCGAATTAAGGTACAGTCCCTTTCATAACGGGACCTATGGTCAGTTTAGCCATACTGCTCCTAAACCAAAGCAAAAAGGTATCCAGATCTCAAAGGGCTCCACGGCTTATAACAGAATAAATTTTATATAATTAGTTTGGATTTTATTCGGCCTTGCTATGAATTAGATTCTTTTGTTGTACTTTTGTCGAATTTTGGCAGTTATTTTCATAGTTCTAACCCACAATTTAAAAAAAATAAAGTCGACCCTGCATGGATGTTGGTAGCTATGGGATATGTATTTGTAAATAGATTGGAATATAGGAAAACACTCTCTTGGGATCCGACCTTAAAGGAACAATATGCCTACGACATGAAGGGCCAAGAGGGGGGAGGAATAATTGGGGCGGAGAGGACTTCAACAACTGATCAATAAGCCAGCGTTAGAGCGATAATAGTCGGAGTGGAACTGATTATCGAAGGCCAATCTAATAAAGATTCAACTAGCCAATAACCTCTTCCATTGTGACTCCTAATCATATTCCACCCGGGCCAAACCCAATATTTCTTTCGTCGGTTTTTGCTCCCCCATCCCTTTCCAAAATAAGTATCGCTTGATGCAATAAAAGAGAGTGAGGGTGGCTGGCTGGCTTTTGCAGCTCGGAAAAAGTTGACAAAGTCAATATAGCCTCCCTCCCTTCTGCTCCTCCTCCCGGCTCCTAGCCATTAGGACCGCTGAGGACTCAGCCGAAAAAAAAATATAAAAAAGGGACAGGGCCCTGCAAGGAAAACACGAGGTCTCCCTTCAAAAGGCTTACATTTATCCCATGAACTAGAGAGTGAGATTGAGGCCTATTCATCTTTATCTATTCCTTGCTCCCAGGGCGATATGTCGCTACCATTTTTAAGCGATCGTAACCTGAAAATATCATTGATATAAACGAGATAGAGATTAATGTCATTTTATCGCTCTTTGTACGGAGGAAAAGTTTCTATCAAACACCATACGTTCGCTTCTCCCATAACCCGAAAACGGTTAACCGCAGAATATTGGGCATTTAGTATTGGGCACCCCCCTTTTTTATCACTACATTCTCACTAGAAATGAGACACATTATTTTAAGATCAAATGATAAAGTTATGATTTCTGGTCTAATTCTAACGTATGGGGTCCACTTCCCACCAGGGGAGGGGAAGAAGGAAACTGAAGAAAACATGTCATAAAAAAAAATGTATTTGTAAAATAGTTTGTTAAATTATATTTTACTTTTTGGAATACTAAAACAATGTTTTTTTTTCAACCAAATATACCTATTTTAGGATCAATATACAATTTAAATTATAAAATGTTTTAAAAATTTTGTTGTCTCCTGAAAAGTTGTGATTAGACAGATTGAGGCCGATCATATATGGAATGTAATATATGGCTTATTCTTAAAAAATCACAGACATACGAAGAAACAAGTGTTTCTTGGTTGTTGTTTTTCCAGCTTCTAAATTTTTCCACTGATTATAATAAAGCATGATGTTCGTTATAACGGAAATGTGGGGACAGAGGAAGGAAATAATGAAAGGATAAGAATGAAGTGATTATTTGCATGCTCTTGTTTTGGCCTGTTCGCAAATTAAAAAAAATGTAGTTTTATCGAATCTCGGCTTTCAATAATTCCCCCCCCCCCAAATAAACCCCTGATTCTCTTATATATCACATAATTTTTTTGTTTAGCTTTCAGAAAAATCAACCTCACAATATTAAGAACGTGGAAAAAATACCAATTGGACAGATGATTTCAATTTCAGTTTGGAGACTTAAGGGCTTTTCGTTGGAATTTTTTCCACGGTCTTAACATTTATGTTGTTCCACACATCCATATAACCCACCCCGCCGCCTAAACCGGCAATGGCCTCGAGACCTGATATAATAATGTTATTTGGAGAACTGGCACTGGCCAGATTCTCCACTCCCGACCTGTGTGTGTGTGAAGCGCCCTTAACCAGCTTCCATTGGCGTTTAATGCCAGTGACGCGGCTGGGAAAGGGAGTGGGGCTTCCCGGACTCCTGCTTTGCCCTCATTCATGAGGAAGAAGCTCAGTTAGGGGACCCCAGGCAAATTGTAAATAGTGTATGAATGTGTACAGTATATTTCTTTTATGTTTTATTTATTATTATTATTTTTTTTTATTATATATATATATATATTTTTTTTTTTTTTTACTTTATTTTTGTATATATTTTTTCGCTTGTATATATATTTATTTATGCATTTATTTCGTTTATATCATTGATTTTTTATGGAATGATTGTAAGCTACATAGCACCATTACTTATTGCCCACAACAGGCAGATTGTAATGCTTCAATAAAGTGTTTTTCTTCTAATCTAAAAAAAAAAAAAAACATTTATGTTAGGTCTCTTTTTATTATCTCACACTATTAACATAAATTACGTGAAAAAAACAATAAAAGAAGCACAAAATTCGGAAATATAACGATGACAGTCATTTAAATCATCATTTTTCTCTTTTTCACTTTACAAACGTGTGCCCCTCGCTCCACGCTCCACTAAACCCTTTGAAAACGGAAAACCACGTTTGTTTCTTCAGTTGTGGAAACCGTATCTGATATAAAATCAAAGTAAATAGAGATTAAAGATACAAATATAAAGATAGCGCTATCTCAAGTAATCAGAAAAATACTAGCGAAACACCGTATTTTCGAAAAATGGTTTGTATAGTTCATCTGTAGGTACTCTTGCTCAAAATAATAAATAACAATTAAGGTTTGTAAATAATATTGTCTCAACTATTATAAATATGCACTTATAAATTATAAATATAGTTTATATTGCTGTAAGAAGGGAATATAGTGTCATCAAAAAACCACTATTTTCGGCGGTAGATTTAAATAGGGATAGTATAAATTTTAAACCCCAGCTAGCTGAAACCAATTGTAATGACTTAGAGTTATCTGAAATGAACTATGATGATGATTTAGAAAGTAATGGAAATTTTAATATTAACCCAAATGAAATACCTGATGATTGCCTGACTAGTGGGGATGTTGGTAATAATTTTGTAAATAACCATGAAGGTTACCGTACCAAGTCAGAACGTGTAATAAGGCGACCTACAAGATTTCAAGATTGAAACTAATCAATGTCGGTTAAAATTGTATTTGTTATTTAAATTATGTTTATTATATGTATTGTATCTTTCCTTGTATGAGTAGATATAGTGTTTACTTCTTGTATTTTATATAATGTATGTTATTTTCTTTGATTTATGTTAATCATGTTTTCTGTAATAGCTATACATTTTGGTATTGGTAGTCTTAGAGGGGAGGATGTTTGGATATTATATAATTACATTGTAAGGTGGCTACACTGCTGTAACCTCCCTTATGTTGGTGATTATCAGTTGGTATTGTATCTGATCATGTGTGTTATTTTTATAGAAAATAAAGTTAATAAGTGAGTTGTGCACATTCATTTAACAAACAAAACAGTGTCTTCTATGATGGAAGAGCGGTGACGCAGATGATGGTTGTCCAAACGGCGAGGCAGACGCGACATATGCCCTCGGTTAATGAAAGCTCGGAGGGGAGGCTTGATAAATGCAATAGCACCTTGATCTGGTCCTGTAATGAAAGAGGCTCCCTATCTCCCATCTCAATTAGCCTTATTTAAATGGCGAGAACAAGTTTATTTAATTAGTTGAGGCTCTATTGAGGAAGGAACATCATAGGTTCATCTTTTCATTGCCCCGATAAGGGATCAATAGGCCTCTTTGTCAGTTAGCCGTAGGGGGTGGCGGTGGCGATGGGGGGGGGGGGTCCTACCTCACAAGGAACACCTACCTAAATCCAATAAATCCCTTCAACAATTTTTTTCACCATACCCATTTCTTCTTACATACACTTTTCGAAAATCATTTGATTATGGATAGTATGGAAGCTTACAATTCTCTCTTGAGTCATGCCATACTTTGCTGTCGTCCTATTCTTCGAGTTGCAGCAATAGCGAGCATTGAAAAAAAAAAGACTGATAGCAAAGTCGAAAAGCAGATTTGATTGTAAATGTACATTATCGGCATAGTCCACCTCCTAAATGGTAGCCGAATTGTTTTATCCAATATCATTCATAGGATTAGCTTATTCAAAACTCTTAGCTCATTCCTTATTTGATACAATACGAGTATATTTGATAAATGGTATTCCATTGAAAAACAGGATAACATAATAAGGGAGAAGGGTAACAAGAGGGGGCGAATTTCATAGCATTCCTCTCTCTACAAGCTCATCCTCTGCTCCAATTTCACAATTTAAAAGTCCTAAGAACCAACACTACTCCAAACCTTAAGATGATCATTTTTGATTTCTCGTTTATTTTGATTATTATGAACCTGAATAGGGTCATAATAATCAAAATAGATTATTTTTCATAGATATTTTTTTTGAAAAATAAATAGCCACTTGAATAAATAGAATATAAGTCAACTGACAAAATAATTGAATGTTTCATTCGAAAAAGATTGATACATAAAACAAGGTTAGGCCAGCCTAGTACTCATAGCGCCACTGCACTTATCAAGAAACGCTAGTACTTCCCACTGGCACACTCACGATTACGAATGGAGCATTGTAATAAGACTGTAGCAATTTAAGATTGCGAATAACACTAATATGAGAATATTGATATATTTTTAAGACATCCCATGGAGAAGCAAATATTTGTTGATAATATGGGTATATATTGTACAACTAACAGATATTTGGAATAAACTGTATTATTTTCAGATATGGAGTTTTAATTCGCCTTAAAATTCTAGTTTCTTGACAAGTAACACTTGTGATTGAAAACTCGTCAAATGTAATTTATAAATGTATGTATATTTAAAGCTTGAAGAAAGATGCACTCACGAACACCATAATTGATAAGAAAAAATATCTCTATTTGTTTAACTATAAAATCTATAAAAGATCATGTAAAAGTAATAAAAGATAAAACACACACACACACACACACACACACACATATATATATATATATATATATATATATATATATATATATATATATATATATATATATTTGTTAGAGAAGAATTGGTCGACTGTATCTTCTAATTTAAGGAAGAAATAGTTGGGGGTGCAGTCAAAGAAAACACCAAAATAAGAAAAACTTATTTATTATGTGCCGACGTTTCGGCCTACAATGTAGGCCATCTTCAGGGCTAAGAGAGAGAAACAAACAAAAATATATAAAAACGTAGCAGTATCAAGAATGTATAAAAAGTGGTACAGGAGTGAAAAAATAAAAATAGTGACTAGATATGATGAAATAGTGAAAAGATAAAATAGTGAATAGATAAAATTAGTGACTAGATATGATGAAATGGTGAATATATATATGATAAATAAGAAAGAATATAAGACTGGTTACAGAATATAAGAAAGAATAAAGAATAAAAAAGAAAGAATATAAGACTGGTTACAAAATATAATAAACTTAAAAAAGTGATAGATAAAAATAAAATTGTAGATGATGAAAAGAAATTATAATGGTGACAGATATAAAAAACAAGAATACGAATATAAAATATAAAAAATACATGTCAAGAAAGGATAAAATGTAAACAATAATATAAAGGGAAAGAAAAATGAGGAGGTAAATGGAAAGATACAAGAAGAAAAGATTAAAATTATAGAAAAAGGGGGTTACATAGTCACCATTATAATTTCTTTTCATCATCTACAATTTTATTTTTATCTATCACTTTTTTAAGTTTATTATATTCTGTAACCAGTCTTATATTCTTTCTTTTTTATTCTTTATTCTTTCTTATATTCTGTAACCAGTCTTATATTCTTTCTTATTTATCATATATATATTCACCATTTCATCATATCTAGTCACTAATTTTATCTATTCACTATTTTATCTTTTCACTATTTCATCATATCTAGTCACTATTTTTATTTTTTCACTCCTGTACCACTTTTTATACATTCTTGTTACTGCTACGTTTTTATATATTTTTGTTTGTTTCTCTCTCTTAGCCCTGAAGATGGCCTACATTGTAGGCCGAAACGTCGGCACATAATAAATAAGTTTTTCTTATTTTGGTGTTTTCTTTGACTGCACCCCCAACTATTTCTTCCTTAAATATATATATTTGATTGTAATGTATAGAAAGAATAAGATAACTGTTACAATAAAGTATCAGCGGGTTAGTACCTAAATACTTTAATTCCATTGTATTTTATTTATCTATTTCCTTAGGTATATGCCTTATTTGCGTTATTTGTTTGGAATATTGTTATTCTTTTGTTATAATTGATACTGTTCTGTTCTGACTAAAAATTTTGTTTATTTATTTATTAAACGAGTGTTGATTATTTAATTATTGTAAAATATTTACTAATTGTAGATATTATATAACTGTAAATAAAAATAACTTTAATTAAGTTACGATCTACTAATTACTAAAAATTAACACTAAGTGGGCCAGACTCAATGGCTACAATGTTATACATTAAAGCCAATAAAGAATTTATTATTATTATATATATATTTGTTATTCCTGGATAACATGGGCGTAAAAAGATACCCCCAAGGGGAGGCAGAACTGACCTTACCACCAGGTGTTTTGAATTTTTGAATAATAATCACAAAAAAATAAATATACGAAAAAGTTTTCTGTGAGTCAAGTGGCTTATAACTAATAACAATAGTTGAACATTTTGATCAAAATTTATATTAAATGTTGATTTTGAATTTTTACTCCCGGCGTACCACCGTCGATTCAATGGTCGCCATACTCACTGCCAATCTTTAAAGCATCCTAGATACCCATGCCCCACTCAAATCTTCAACCTTCCACCACCATCCTGCTCCTTGGATGAGTCAAAAAATTAAAGACTTATAAAGGAAACGTGATGCTGCCTGTAGACGCTTTAGACGCACTAGGCTTACTGATGACTACCAAGCGTTCAGGGCTTTTCGCAATTTGACACAATCTACAATCAGACAAGCGAAATCCAAATATTTCCACGAAGCCCTTTCCACTGCTCTCGATTCTAAATCAAAATGACAATCCTCCGAAAGCTCTCCCTCTGCAATCCAACATCCTCCAGAGCCTTTCCTGCTTCTCCCGATGAAATGAACTCGTATTTTTTGTCTGCCTCAATTAACACATCAAAATCCTCCTCTTCTTTTCACTATAACACCATCTTTCAACCCCGACAATTTTGATTTCTTAGACATTTCACCTACAGATATTATTTCCTCCGTTCTTAAATCCCGCTCCAGTTCTACCGGCTTAGACGAGATACCCGTCGAACTATGCTTCATCGATATCCTTCCTGTCCTACTTTTCATTTATAATTTCTCACTACAAAAAGCGATATAAACAAAACCTCTACTCCATTATCTCCCAAAGACTACCGGCCAATCTTCATACTTTCCAACCTTTATCAAAATTAAGGAATTAAAGCAGGAGTTAAATTAAGGTAGAAAATTACCAACAACAGCATCCGGTGACCTTATTTCTTTCCCAACCACGCCAAACGATCTCAATAACCCGTCTGTGCCCATCACTTCTCGTAATCCCTCATCCGCTGCCGCCATTGAACATATAAAGTTTAACCCCGAAAACCTCTCCCATCTCCTGTGGAGACCGCTTTAGTGCAACCGTTAAATAAAACTTCAAATCCCTCCTTTCCGCATTAAAGCGTTTAAATTACCTTCGTCCCCTGTTCCCATTAGAAACTTTCCAGACTAGACTTCTAGTTACTTCCCTCATTTGGACTATTGCTGCACACAATACTGAGGTGTCTATGGAGATTTCGGTACAAAAACTAAAACGGTTGATCGATTGCTTTGTACGTTTCGCGAGAGACGCCCCGTACCCCGACTTTACGAAGAATTGAAGTAGCTTTACCCTTCCTATCGCCGTGAGTTCTTCCTAGCATCCTTTCTTTTCCAAACTATCCAATCCCGCCGACCATCATACATTTCCGATCATCTTCAATTCAATGCATCGGTCCACTCCCGTAACACCCGTTCTCGACTCTCAGATCTACAACATCCCTTCGAACGCAGTTTTTGGCAGGCTTTCCTTACTTGATCCTCGTCCCTGTGGAACTCTAAATTTTTTTCCATTCATAGTTTCAAAACAATACCCATAAAAACAGAAATAGTTGTTCAGTTTTATGATTAAAACTTGTTAATTGACGGATGAGTAAATTGTAACAATATATGTATGTAGGTATGTATAATACACCCAGTTACCTCTTTTACAAGTTATTATAGTTGTTTTTTTTTTCTTTCATTACTTTTTTGCTGTTCACCATAAAATTTGTAAATAAGTAAATATTACCTTCTTTATGCATATTTCTATATTTTAATTTAATATTAGGATCTAACTATTTAACAACGTAGGCCGAAAAGTTGGCAGTTACAACAAATAAGTTTGTCTTATTTAGTGTTTTATTTGACTGCACCCCCAGACTACCCAACTCCCACATTAAATCTTCCAGTCAACTATTTTACTCTCAATTATTTTTAATTTCATTTATTAATTAAATTGTAATTGCATTCCACTCTAAGACGTTATAGTTCATATTTTATTATTCTAAATGGACTTCTCCCAGAATAAATAAAGACTTTATTATTATTATTTGTTTTTAATTTCTACAAAAAGTTTTTAAGTTAACAAGTTCCAACACTGGAAATGTATTTTGTTTGAATTTAAAAGATGATGAATGTTGTGAAGTTTCAAAAATCGATACAAATAAAATATCTCACTGACTTGCAGTTGAAGTTGACAGTTGTTGGCTTGACGAGACTTGGTTGCCCTCAAGATCGCTTACATCGTTGACCGAAACGTTGGCACAATTAAAAAATAAGTTCTGCTTATCTCTGACTGCACCCCCTCACCAATTCAATCCATCATTGGAATTATCCAGTCAACTATTTTCCACTCAGAAAGAATATGTTCTTTGAGATTAAAAGGAAAGTCCTTCAGCATCTCTCTAGTAAGTGTACATGAACTCTTAGGACCCTTTGATGAAATTCCAATATATAAAAATTATCCTTGGAGATTTCAATAGTTGGTAAATGAAAAGGAGCAAATCTTGAGAAGAGGGCCCTCTCAACATTAAGCAGTCCATTCGGAAACATGGCTCTCAAAGAACCAGAGGTTGTGATTGATTACAGGCACCAAAGTGATTTAGAAGATGTAAGGAGTTATAGGGATGCACCTGTTCAACAGATTATTTATTTGAGCGGGTAATGTATAAATAAAGACTGGCCAATCAATTAAGAGGGAAAGCAAGGAAAGAAAGAAGAAAATATAAGGTAGGCGACCTAAAAGAACAGTATCCAATAGCACCGGCTCTAGCCCACGTCGCGCCCGTGTGCAATCGTGACCTAGGCGCCCTCTAGTAGCCACGCGATTAAAATTGAAAACTTACAGTTATACAAGGTGTTATAAGAAACGGCCAATCCCCTTAAAACAAATCAAATTATTAATTATTATTATTGAAATTAAACAAATTTTGCTATGGGATCAACATGAAATGAAATGTTTTGAGACCCTATGACGCCTAGCGGCGCCCCTTGAGACCCGGCGCCCGTGTGCCCCGCACACCTTGCACATAAGGTAAAGCCGGCCCTGGTATCCAGGAAGAAAACCTACGATGCAATGGTATAGAGATAGACTATGAAGATGTCCAAAACAAATGGAAAAAATAAATGAAACGGCAAGGATTGCTGTGGAAAAAATAATAGGCGAGGAAGAGATAGAGAGAAAAAGAACAGTTAGTTCGACCAGGAATGTAAAATAGCGGTACAACATAAGACAAAAGCTAGTGAAAGGATGATCATTTAGCATGGTACTACAAGTAGTCATGAGGTCGATCCGTACAAGGCCAGTATGGACCACGTGCCACAGGTTGACACATCTCGCATTTCTGGATGTAATTACCAGAGGAACATCCAATGCACTACTAGCAACTTTCGAGGAATGCGAAGAAGCTGCTAGGAAAGCTGGACTTACAATCAATACTGGAAAAACCTGCATTTAGTTCAAGTAGATACCCATCATCCAGTAATTCAAGTCCTATTGATATTCATAGAGATACAGTAAAGAAGAAAGAAGTAAAAGGTTTATCGAGGGAGCTTGATGCCGAGAGTACAGCAATTTATGTATCTGGGCACTGATATCACCGAGGAAAATATGGAGGATATTATGGCCTTACAAAGACAAGGTAGCAGTGGAGGATGAGGACAAATGAGAAAATGAGAAACCGCCAAGGGATACAGGATAGTGTTTCCATCCACAAAAATACCAGAATGAGATAGGTCCAAAAAATGTATTTTTCAATCAATATATTTGTTTTCGAAATATCACATTTATCAATAATCATTTGCCGGAGCAGTAATGTGGTATGTTGGAGGTGGCTGAGTAACCATCGGCGGGCTGTCGCAGCTGAATTATTTAGTCTGACAATATCCGCAAATCTAGGGATATAAATAAGGTATCCTTATTTGGGAAAAACCCGAAACGGTTGAGCGGGATGTTGACGATGATCAGCTCTCCGCTTAGAAATCCAACAGCCCCAACCGCCAATGTAGTCTACTGAACCAAACACCCTTCATCACTTGTAATGTTACACCATTTTTTTTCTCTTCAGTTTATTCCATTCCTCAAATCAATCGATTAAACCCATCAACGATCATCCTACAAGGTGAGGCAAACGGCCTCGAAACGTTAAAAATTGATGAAACTGATAATAATACATATATAACGAATAATTGTAGAATCTCACATGTAAAGTCTTATAAAATGTAATTATTTCAAACCGAAAAATAAAATTGTCGAATAACAATTACGAAAAATCGAAATGTGTATGCTACATCACCGTTTGTACATTTTAAGAACCATGGCAACAAACGTTTTGGTTATCACTTAACAAATAATAATGGCGATATCGGTGAAATATTGATAAGGGCGGATAGAGGGGGGGGAGAAAGTTGAAGAAGTAAATGTTGTTAAAGGGTGAGAGGGGCTTAATTGCCAGGAGTGGGAGGGCGGGAGGTCGGGAGGGCGGGAGGTTACGGCGATAGGGCACGGCTCTTGTTAGCGGAGAGAAGCGGCTGCTAATGAAGCCACTCTAACTACGCCATTGACAGCTAACAGCAACAATAAACCTCTAACCACCGGCCCCGCTAAACTTATTCCATTATCCTCCGCTCCGCCTGTAACCGAACCCGCCCTCTTCTGTTCCTCTTTGTTATTTTTAATCATCCTACCAGTAACAAGGAAATGCCCTAATCTGTCTCATGAATTACATTAGTGGATCGTCGAGGAGTTGTTGGTAAACATAGAAAGCGTGAAATAAAAAAATCATGTAATATACAACCTTAAAACTTTTTTTGTTGTAATCGATGCGGATTCCCAAGATAATTGACACTATAAACCACATCTAGAGACAGACACTCCGGCATGCCTTATAAATTATCATAGACTCCAAAAAAGTAATTTGAAATGTTATTCCGCAATAACGAAAAAGGAGGAAAAGTAGTTGTCGGCCCTGGAGATGGTCTTCTGGAGTTGTTCCATTTCGGGAATTCGACATGTCCCTAACATTACGATCAGATAACTGGTAGAAATAACTATCCTCTACACAATAGGAACATAGAGAACTAAGAGACTAAAATGGTACGGCTACTTGAAAAGAGTGTCAGAGGAGCGATGGACTAAAACAATCTTCGACTTTTGCCCGACAGAAAGGAGGAAAAGAGGGCGACCCGATAATATACATAGTTGCAGGACGTGGAGGGCAGCATGGCAGGAATCGTCAAGGGCTTTAGAGAGGAAGATTGGCTCGCCAGAGATCGTTGGCGAGAACGTTTTGGAATGATAAACAACATCGTTCAATAACAATTCCGAGACAAAAGCCTGACATTTTGGCCAAAGCAGCTATTAACCTTCATCAGCTAACCAATGCTGCGTAGTGCCTTTCCCACTTGTCAAAAAAAATCTATTAACACTAAATAGATTAGAGCCGACATTGGAAAAAAATATTGGGGCTTTTTCGAAACGGAATAGGTAAATTTCGTATGGATTTTTAAAATTACATTTTTATACCTATTTTAAGCGATACAACAAAGCAAATCTCTATACACACAAGTAGTATAAAATAGAGATTAAAAAGATTACAATATGATAAAAATAAAATTGCTTAAATTTGTCAGGGATCATGAAATAATTGACACACGACTTTGGGAGCAGAGATGGATTTACAGTACTAACACCCTTAATTAGAGGCCGTTCTATACCGAATTCTAAAAGTCAAAACCCTGGGAAGATAAAGTTGTAATGTTATTCCAGAGCAGAGCAAATAGCGTCTTGACACGATGTAAAAAATTAGCAATGAAATAGTGTTAGAGAGCTAGCCTAGGCTACATTGAGAATGAGAGAGAGAGAGAGTGAGAGAGAAAATGTCAATGGTCGGTTTTTAATGGCCGGTCCAAAGGTCACTAACTCTTAACATTTCACTTGGCATTTGCGGTTTCGGGACCCACTTTAAAGATCAACCGCTTGTTTGCTTAATCACCATAATTCAAGTTAACCGATAGCCCCCTCCCCCCTGCCGCCATCAACTCATTTACTACTCTTATATGGTATATATAAAATATTATTTACGAAGGCACTGAAAAAGACGTCTTGTTGTGATTTTAGCTAGCATAATATCTAATACAGAAATACCGTATTTGAGAGGTGAAACCAAATTTTAAACAGCTATTTTTACCATCTTAGATGTGGAAATGGTTTGAAGACTTTAAAATGGTGAGGGGGTGCAATCAATAATCTTACACGTATTTAATTAAAGTAAAATTATTGACTGCACCGCCTCACCATTTTAAACACTTTTATGTTATTTATACAATCCACCGAAATTTAAGAATGATAATAAGGAGGTGTGTTCTTGAATTAACCATTAAATAAATACAATATAATAAATATATACATACTATTCTAGCATGATGATTGTGTAAATGGGATGAGTGTTCACTGGTTGTTATCAAGAGGGAACCCTACGGAACATGTACCTACAGTATTCAGCTGAGGCTACTTTGACCTGGGTGGCAAGGAAATGGCAAGTCGTTACAGTGAATGTCGACGCCAACACCTTCAAACAGAATTATTATGTATTGTCTATATATAAAATAGCTTGATTTGTTTAATTAATTTAGTTTATTTTCAAAATATTTTTTTGCTCTCTTTTATTGTTATTTTAAATTTATTTTGTATTATTACAATCAGGTTACGCATTATGGTGAAAGAGGGCATTTGGCCTTGGTCCTGGAGGACACAAGTAACTTCAAGAACTGAGATTTAAGACTAGACTCAGAAGTCTAGACCTAAGTTAGGGATTTTTAGGACTGGAGCACAATGGGCCACTTTAGGCAGAAGTGCATGCCAGTCCAAGAGTCAAACATAAATAATAATACAATCAGGTTATCCCTCAGGTTTTGCTCGTAAATGGTCGGCCTGAGCACTCATACGTCACGTCCCTAGTGCCTATTTATTAATCCTGGGTCGATAGATCATTCCTGGTGTTCGAATTGATCATGACCCTTTCCTATTGGTGATCGAGTCATAATGAATGATTCGATCATTTCGATCGTTTCGATCATTCGGGTCTCTGACTGAGGCCCGATGGGCTGAACTGCTACTTTTCAGTAACAGCTCCAACCGTTACTGTGATTTTTGTTACTTGTGATTTCTTAACTGCTACTGACTGCGATTCGTGATTCTGTCGAAATGCTACCAACAGTGATTGCGTCGGCGTACTTTTAATAATTACAAACCTTAAATAATAATCTGATGTAACAAAATAGAAAAATATTTGAATTTATAACACTAAAAAAATTTGTTAAATTAGTGTTGCGTATCAGTGGCCGTAAATGGGTTAATGCTATACACTCATACATTTTAACCTTTATATTTACCATTCTTAGCAAGTTTTACAATTTTTTAATTTTCAATTGTCCGTATTTTGCATATTTAGCCCTGATGAAGATATGCAAAGTAGGTCCAAACGTTTCTACTAAATAATAAATAAACATTTCTCCATATCTAAGAGAAATTTATTGGCCTCTACCCGGACCATTTTCTTCCACACCGATTCTTTAAAATTGAAAGTTTCAATCCTTTGTTGACAATTCGATATTACCCGCTTTAGAGAGAGTGCGACGAGCGCGCCAGCGGCCAGACTTTGAACGAAAGGATAGAATCAGTCAAAGGATTCGATCAATCACGATCGAAACAGGTCCGATTGAATCATAATCGAAACGAGTCCGATTGAGTCGTGATCGAATCTTTTTAAAAACAGTGATTCGATCACTTGTGTATGGGTTACGATCGAGTCAAAAGGATTCGATCAATCACGATCGACTCAGGCCTAGTGCCGATCAAGTCAGTCAGTCACGAGAGCTGGTGAAGTGTGGTAAGAGGGAAGTAGTCGCTCCGTATTGCTCAGTCCAATCCCTACTTTATTCCTGTACCGTAAGAGCGAGGAGAGGAGACAAACTTCACTAGCGCTGGATCCCCAATATGAAACATTTTTATATGTAATAACTTGTATCAACATTTTTGCAATACTTGTGAAACATGAAGTTTTACGTTTTAATTAAATCAATGTTCTTTCTTCATACATAGCCTAACCTGCTGCCTCCGGCCAACTCATTTTTCCTTGACGGCCCGTGATGAACCTTTCAATCTGCGATAGGCCGCCACAGTAAACATATTTATACGTGATTTTGCTGTTTTTTAAATTAAAGTTTTTCTTTCAAGTCAAGTTCTTTCTGAATTACTGCTTGCAACAAATGAGGGATTTGTTGAGCCATATGTTATGAATTGTCTTAAAAATAATTATCAAATTCAGAACACAAGATTTTTAAATAGTGCGATTTCTTGGAAGAATTTTAAATACGATCTGTAGAGTCTTTCAAAATATTTAATGACTATAAAAAATCATATTAAAAACAAGGTATTATCAATAATATTCGCCTCATGTCAAGTTCACCTATTCCGTTAAAGTTGAAAAACATTAGTGAACGGTGAAACCACAGAAATGAAAAACATAAGGCTATTTCCTCTTCCATGTTTTTCTTAATGCGAACATTTGAGCCAATTAAGTGCAGTGTCAACAACCAAGCGAAAAAAAATTGCAAACTTTCCAAAATAAAATCCTACGAATCGCAGTAAACGCGCCATGGATTGTACGAAACAATCAATTCTACCGAGATCTAAAACTAGAGACGAAGAATTCATTAAAAAGCGTTACACCAGATTTAAGACCGGATTGCCAGCAGTCAATGGAGCTGTAGCATTCAACATAGGCGAACCTATTTCATTCCCAAGACTAAAACCGAGACTCTTAAAAGATATTCTGATGTGAACTCTATTACCTTTCTCATCAATCGTTTTAAAAAATTGTAATATATTCCTGTTATAGTACTATAGTTCTGTTTGTTATTACATTATAATTATTTTATACGAAAAAAAAACTATTATATATTTATAACTTCTCTTTTAAATAATCTGATAACGTACAGTTAGGGGGGGTCTCTTGCTTGAGACGAAACCCACACTTTTACCTTTTGTTAAAGTTTAAAATTCATTATTTAAAAAAAACATGTAAAGCTAGGAATAGCCGATCTGCAAAATAAAGAATATAAAAAAGAGCCAATTAAGGCCCAACAGCTGGCCAAGATAGGAACTTATCTTAGCACCGCATTTCATCTTCTGTTCCAAGCATGGCCCATATCGATTCCAACATTCCACTAAGTACTGGGTTAAGGCTTTGGCACATACCAAGGTTTTCTAATACCAAGTGGTTATGATTTTGTGAGAAATAATAATTAGAAGCGATCAGGCGCTGATGGTCTGGGTTCGAATCAGCAAATTATGATTAGAAAATTAGCTTTTAAATTTAGATGTAATTAGAAAATGTTATAGATTGTAATCATAAATGCCTATGTAGGCGGTCTAGAATAGAAGATAATGCGTGATTGATTGTTTCGGCAATATATTTCTTCAAATAGAACCTTGCTTTGCATTATTCTTCCAGCCTCTTAGCCAGAATAAAATATAAACATTTTAACGCAAAGTAGCAGCATTAAACAGATATTAAAATAATGATGGATTGAGTCGGTGAGGGGGTGCAGTCAAAGATAACACAAAATAAATGAAACTTACTTTTTAAGCGTGCCAGCGATTCAGGCCATCTTCAAGGCGAATGTGGGTGCCTCGTCTTCGGTCACTCGTCGAACTGACAACTGTCAACTCGAGTAGTTTGATGAGTCAATCAGACACAAGTTCAATAGAAACCAAAACGATAATCTAAAATATCGCTACATTTAAATTGTCTTCTTTTTTTTCATTTTGAAGCACAAGATTTATGCAGTGGTCAGAAGATTTGGCATCGTGACATATGCGATTGTGCATGAAATTCCTCAAAGGAGGTTAAGATGTCGGGTCGATTTGACCCCTTTGAATAACGTAACAAGTCCTCAATAAACATGAAATCCTCCAGTTTATTCCTTTCTTACTGAGGACTGTTATACCAAACTTCAAGAATATTTCAATTACATTACTCAAATCTATATTCAATATCTCTAATTTATGTTTATTTATTGTTCTTTTGATGGTGATCATTTTTAAATATTAATATAAATATAATTATATAAATATTAATATAAACGCAGTGCTCCAACCACCGGGATCGAATCTCGGCCAGGACTAATCTTTTCTCTTCAAAATAAAAATAATCACCATCAAAAGAACAATAAATAAAAATACATTAAAAATATAAAATTGAAATAAGTCAACAAGATCCTAATTAAAGTAATGTTCTATGAACATTCTTCCCCGTGTATACATCGCAAAAATTGCGAGAACACGGGGATATAGGATCGGTGAAGAGAATGGATTTGTCTGGCAAGGATACGACCCCTGGTAGCTCAGTGGTTAGAGCACTGCCCTGGAGATACAGACAACCTGGGTTCGAATCCCCGCCAGGACAAATCTTTTCTCTTCAAAATAAAAATATACAATACTTCGATAAAATTAACATGGATAAGGGTTTGCAATCAGGTTTCAAAAACATTTTACAACTACAATTATAAAAATATATTAAAAAAACTTTCTGAATGATATGCTAAATTTTTTTTAAACATTTAGTGGCTTTACTTCTAATATAGTTATATATTACCATATTCGTCTTGCGTGGGGAAATACATTTCATTCAAATTGAAGATCAATGCTTCATCACTGCAACAAAAAAATAAGAAATTACAAATTACACCTCTCACCTCCACTTTCCTAGCACTTGGCTCAAAAGCATTTAAATGTCATATTAAAAACAATAATATTAATGAAATAATTTTTTATGGACTGTTATTTAAAATAAAAACATATGCCTGTTTATACTTTAAGTATGTATGTACGTTTTACGTATGTATTGAAATAACAACTACTTACTCTGCTTCGACCTGAAAATGACCACCGGTTGCATTACGTGTAACCTTTAATCCCCTTATGGATCGGAGAAAGGTGAGCACGTCCGGGAAACCATTTTCCTGATAAGGAAGCCAACGATGATGCAGCCGATGATAACGACCTACAAAATATTTAAACCAGGATCATACATAGCAGACGTCACGAACTAAATACAATATATAGCTTCTTTTGTTTCATAAAGTAATTTTAATTATATAATAAACATATTATCTAGCAGCAGAATATCAAACAGGAAGATATCATTAGTACCTAGAGGCAATAAAAAAACATATGATTATTTCATTAAATTAGTATTTCATGAAAGACCACCAAAACGTCTTATAGTGGCCACGCATCACTATAACATAGTATAAAGGTATCTAACAGGGAGGTGCTCCATTTAATTGTGTGGTTGAGCTGTACGGGAACGGAAACTTAAGGATAATAGTCAACAACTACATTATGCTAAGAAGGTACAAAATATCTCTGGGCAGTTTGCAAAATTCATATGAAAAAGTACTAGATGAAAACTTGAAGGATGAAAAGAAAAGATTAGAACTGCCAAAAGAAACAGATGAAAAATTCAGAATACAAATATCATTTGAGAAAACTGTATACATGACCTACGAAATAGATTCTCCAATTCTTTTAAAAACTAAATATGCCTGTATCAAGATAATAGATAACTTCGAATATGTTAGTGAAACTATAAAGCTTAAAATGAAAAAAAAATAAAGATATTAAAACTAAAAATGAAAAGAGCCCACATGAAGGTTAAAATTCCACCCAGATCTTTTAGGGGAAACATGTAAAAATTCTCGATTTGATATTTCGATGTTAGATAATTTGTTATCTATCATTGTACCATTTATTGTACCTATATACTACGAGAATAGGTACAATACAGTATTCAATAAAAGACAGATACATAGGTAATAAAGTTATACAAAGGAAAAAGTAACAAATCAAAATCATAATAATTGATAATTACTTTTGTTAGTCAATATACTAGGTATAATTGATGCATCAAAATTATAATAAATGTAGGTGCCTACATAAAATTACTTTATTTAAATAACGATCACAATTAAACCAAAATTAACAACTTAATTTTAATCAGGATTTGTTTTTCTATATTCTAAGTAACAATAAGTGATTGTGCTACTGGTAATAAATCACGTTTAATGTTTATTATTTTCGGTTTAAGAGTCTAAATTAAAGGATCCGAATGTTCATCAGATTTGAATCTTTTATTCATGATAAAAGCGAACATATCCTCTGAACATTTTCTAAAACTTTCCGTTTGTCTCCGTCTTTGTCAATCGGATACTTGTTTGAATGACTGAGAACGAGATGGTATACTTGCGGGTGTTGATGATGATGATGAAGGTAGGTCCTTAACTAACATCTTCAGGAACAATGAAATCCAAACTCAACCAGTTTTAATGCTTCTCCAGAAAATAATTGATATTCCTGTGGGACGAAATCCAGCGAGAGTACAAGCTACCACTGAATTTTCTTAATTTTTCCCGTAAGCAGAACTTTGCGGTATTTGAAATTTGTCCCAGTCCAAACGAATTAATCCATGCTTCCAATGCCAATCATAATCTTTAAAACTTATATGATTAAATTGAAAAAATTGAAAAACTTGACGATTTGTTGTAGGAACCATTGCACCTATATCGTTCAAATACCACACACAAACTGAGTTTCATTGTTAATACTATTATGTATATAATGGTAAGGATTATTCGGATAATTGAGTGTAAACAAACATTGGTAAACAAAAGAAAACTTGCGTAAAGTAGACGCCAATATCTACAGAAATTATTTTATGTTAGAGAAGAATTGGTTGACTGTAACTTCTAATATAAGCAAGAAATAGTTGGGGGTGCAGTCAATAAAAACTCCTTAATAAGTTACACTTAGTAAGGTGTTTTTATTGACTGCACCCCCAACTATTTCTTCCTTATATTAGAAATTATTTTAAATTAATTCTCAAGGCCCAGAAAAGGAAAGAAAAAATCATTTTAGTCGGAATTAGTCGGATTCGGCCTAGTGGCAGAATCCGACTAATGGAAAAAAGACTTCAAACATTCTAGTTATTTATTGTGAAGGTAGTTTTTTGGGCGATTTTAAGCGATTTACGCAATTAATTTTTTTAGTGTTATCCCCCAATTTTTACCGAAAATCCCAGACGTTTGAAATAATCCCAAGTTTTATTTGCCTAAAATATCTTATTATGGGTGGGTTGTTTTCCAGTAGGTGCACGATTAATTTAAGGCATTACCTGAAACAGTGGATTGCTTTAAAAATATGAGACTTTTTAGAAAATTTATATTTCAATTCAGATTTTTTCATTTGATTTGATTTCACAAATAATTTATCTATGGATTTTGTTGAGAAGAAGTATAAAGTATAATTTAGGATCAAAATAAAATACAAATTTAGTTATTAGATAATTGGTTCCATGTCCAACAAATGCGTTGATTCGTTCCACTGTGAGCCGGGGGCAATGACCTTAGAAGATCTCGAAAAGAAAGAATGAAGAACATTACGAAATACTATATACTAGACTCGAAAAGGAGTATCCGGTAAGAATGGAGATTGGGATCTAATATCAAACAAGGGTCTGAAGTGACTTTGATCTAAAATTACAAACGGCATCAGGAAGAGACAAGTTATATTCTATGTGAATCTAGAGAATAAATGAAAATCGAATGTCAATGAAGATTCATAAATTGGTACAAAATAGGAAAAGGCTGGACAGTCACGTGAGGAGAGACATGGAAGAAATTTATATTGATAAGGAGACCACACACAACAGGGTTACGCAGAGCAGCAGTCTAGAAATTCAAACTTTTTCAACAAGACCAAATCATCAAAAAATCTTGAACCTAACGGTTAAAGGAGAGGAAACGAACTCATGCAGTAGTACCCTATGATGAGGAGAACTAAATAGCTAATTGAATAATAGTTACCTCAGCCTTGTCCTCAGTCCGCTTGGGATGTAATGAAAAAAAAATAAACATATTACAATCATATTATAAACAAGTCAAATTAATCGAGGCAATCAATAATAGAAAAAACTTTATATAACAGTTTTCGTGTATTGATGTTTTCGACAACATCGAGTACCTTAAGCTGACCTAATAAATTTTGAAAAATTTCCGTAGAAAGTTTGCTTCTGAATTTTCTTGGCAAGTGACATCTGGTTGAAGGTAAAAAAACATTCTATTATATCCATTGCCTCAATTAATGATTCCTCCAACATAACATATAACAATTAATACCAATAAATGAGTTGATGGAATCTGAATGTTATATGACATTTAGTTAATAATATTTACTATTAAATCATAATATATGAAACTATGATAAATAATGCCCCATGAAACTTTTACCTTTAAAAAAATGAAAAAAAATATAACTTGGTTTTGAAATGAAAATAATAACTACCAAGAATAAATAAATCATTGATTGACTTGTTATTAATAGTAAAATGTTTGTAATGAATGTTTTTACGCTGGACGACATCAATGGAGAGCTTCAACCGATATCTGAAGACGGGATTGGCGATGGGAGCCAAGACGTCCCACTCCATCTGGGCTCTTCTAAAATCTTCTGCTTCCTCTTCGCCTACAACAAAATCCAGTATCCCAATTCATGCAATAATTTCATACAGTTATTCGATATTTTTTACTTATATTCCACAAATAAAAATCACAATATATACATGCATTCTAATTTTGTAAACTATTAACTAATTCTAAAGCTTTGCTTGACTTGAAAATATATATGAAGAAATTACAACTTATATTAAATTTAGTATTAGTATAAACCTGTTTCCGAAAAAAAATACTCTTATATTGAGAAAGAGATTGTTTTACAAGAATTACTTTGCTAAATATTGCTATGTTTCTTCTCTTAAATATATCTTGAATATATATATTGGGATGCCAGAGTCTCATTTAGGATGAGTACTCAAATTATTATTTATATTCCTTAATCTTAATTGGGTTCCTTTCCAAAGGTCTATTCTTCTGTTTACCAATTCACTTATCTATTCTACCTTCAATATATTATTTATAACTAAATAGTGTATCTGGTATGTAAGCATCAAAAGAATTACAATAAGGATCGTTTATTCATTTAATTTCAATAAGGTTCATGATTCAGATTTTAATATATATAAATAGGATTGCCATAAAATACATTACAGGATATAAACTAAACTTATCTGTGGACAGGGGTAGATTGGGTTACTGGTCGTTCTTCTTCCTCGACATCTCCGCCCGCTTCGTTCGGCCGCTCTTCTCTCTTGGGGTATCCGTCTTCTTCTTTCCGGCCTCGTCTCCCGAGTACCTTACTGCTCTACGTCTATCTCTCGAGTCCTCTCTTTAGCCTCGTCTTTTAAGAGTTTTCTTCTCTCCCCCTCTCCTTCCTTCTCCACCATGAAACCATAAGGGGACCAAGGGTCTGTTCATTGTCCCAAACATATTCCCTTTCATGTGTCCCGACATGACACATTTTCCCCGCACAGCATCCCTTTTAAGGTGCCGCCTGCATCAGTACATGGCAATATCAAATATCCGAGTACAAACTTCGTACAAGGATCCAACTAAATATCTATATGAGATTTGATTAAAAGTAATTTTTTAAATGAAATTGACTACAACAGATTTTGGCTTGTATTTCTGGCCTCAAGTCGAAATTCTCAAGGTACCACTTTTCTTTTCATACGTGAAAAGACAACCTCCCAACTTTCATATACAAGTGCATCCTGCAATCTTCCAACTCCAATTGTAGCTATTTCTGTTTGATTACTGATTAAATAACTCTGAAATATTCAAAGACACTACAACTCTAGTCATATTCAAGTGGAAAATAGTTGACTGAATAACTCTAAGAGTGGTATGAAATGGTGAGGGGGTGCAGTCACTGATTACACAAATTACTTATTTTATCGTGACTATGTTTCGGCATAAGATGTAGGCCATGTAGGCTGAGAAAAAGAAACAGGGAGTAACTATATAAAACATTGCAGTACTAAGGAAGAATAAAAGTTTTACAGAAAGAGAAATGATAAGGATAAAAAGACATAAAAAGAGTAGGATAATTTATGAAATAATTCTAACTCTCTTACAACTCTGATCATTTCTGCATACAACATAATTAGTAGAATGGATGTATATGTTGAAACCTCCTTTATCCATTTAAATGGAAGTAATTATTCTTTTTTACAGAAGAGTATAAGATAAAGTTCATGGGAATCAAAGATAAACATTGTTCTAATGTAAAGGAGATAGTTGGGGGGGGTGCAGTCAAAAAGAACCTGAATAAGTAATAAACTTATAATTATGTGCCGACGTTTCGACCTACAGTGTAGGTCATCTTCAGGGCGATTTGGAGAGCGAAGTCATTAGATGTAACGGCTGGCTAGCACTGTGAGTAGTAGTAGAATGTGAGTAGTAGCACTATGAGTGCTAGCCAGCCGTTACATCTAACGACTTCGCTCTCCAAATCGCCCTGAAGATGACCTACACTGTAGGTCGAAACGTCGGCACATAATTATAAGTTTATTACTTATTCAGTGTTCTTTTTGACTGCACCCCCCAACTATCTCCTTTACATTAGATCATCCAGTCAACTATTTTCATCTCATATAAACATTGTTCATTTCCTCTATGGAACTCAACACCTAGAGATGAGTACATAGGCCTCATCCGTCTCAGTTCGATTACTTATATACTGGTTAAACAACGAGGAATATAATACGTCAGAAACTTGGAGGCGGATTAATCAACTTTAAATTAAAATCAAGGATAGCCAGTGGGAAAATCATTATAAAGATGGTTAGAACCAAATGGATAGATTGGGCACATACATACATATTGGGGAAATAGATGGATACATACCTAAGTATATCATTGGTGGTCCATTATTTATTGGGAACGGCATCTAGAAACAGAAACAGAAATTTCAATTAAATCTCCATCTCAAGACGGGCATCTTGCAGCCTAGTTATAATGCACATTATAATACGGGGATATAGGATCGCTAAAGAGAACGGATTTCCCTGACTTGGATGCGTCCCCTAGAATAGCTCAGTGGTTTAGAGCACTGTGACGGAGACGCAGACGATCCGGGTTCGAATCCCGGCCAGGGCAAATCTTTTCTCTTCGAAACAAAAAGATTTAAAAATTATAACAATTAATAAAAAAAATAAATTATAAAAAAAAATCGTTTTTACTCAACTCTAATAATAGAAGAAATTCTGTGATGAAAATGATACTCTGTAAACTGATCTCCTTTTCCTATAAACTGAATGTTGATAAAATGTATATACAATGTTGATAAATTGATCAATTTAATAATGTGTAACTAATTGATTGAGATAATACACAGGTTAATTAATTAATTCCCTGCCTCCCATTACCCCTCTGCCTCTGCCTAGTGGTCCTTCAAGCCCCATGCACTCCTACTCACGTCTCCAATAATCTCAGCAGGTAAAATTACAAGAAATCGGGGATCAATCTAATTCCTATGACGAAATAACTTCCCCGCGATTCTCCATCTAGAATAAACTAGTTTTAACTTTTTATCTTGAATGGACGGTGGGGATTAACTTTTAACTTTGTGTAGCGTAGTGACAATCCAATAGACATTCCGTTTCTAGAGATGTTTGGCAACAATTTTAATTTAATTTTTTATCGTTATTTATAATACCTACCCAACCGCACCGAATTCTAAATAAATCGAAAAATTAGTTGAAATTATAATTTAATATGTGCTAAACCAAAAAAAAATAGTTTCAATAATATTTTTTTAAAAATAGTTAACGCTTTTGTTAAATATATAACGCGCGACTAAATTCTTTTGAGAATCCTTTATATGCTAGCACAATTTTCTTATATATATATATACACACATTAAGAATTTAAGTTTGTTGAAGAAATTGGTCCGGGTAGAGGTCACTGAATGAATTTCTCAAGTAATTTGAGAAAATCTTTATTAAAATTTGAAAATCTTTAATGAAGATTTTCTCAAATTACTTGAGAAATTCATTCAGTGACCTCTACCCGGACCAATTTCTTCAACATACATTATCATAGGTCAACAATTATCATCAATATGAATTAAGAATTTAAGTATGAAAAGGTCCATTACATCCATTATTTTTTTAGAGGACAGTGCAACAATAAAATCAGTTGTTTATATATCCATATGCACATATACAGATTTCATATATAATTATATATTTTCCGAAAAGTTGAAATAGGGTGAAGAAGTGTAAATATGGACCCCTCGGCGGCTGTCCCAATGCCTTACCCTAAGCTTACTTAGTAATATTTCTTTTTCTTTCAACTTTAACATTCATATTTAATCTTTAGAATGTATTATACATTCTTATTCATAATTGGGTTTCAATTTTACTCTTAATAAATCCCTTATTACATCGTAAATAATACATTAATGAATAAAACAAAATATTTTTAAAAGCAAATTTCAAAAACTATTTTATTTACATGATTGTATTATACTTAAGAACTTTCATAATCAAAATGATTATATCATTTATTAATAATATGGAAGATTTCAAATTTTATGACTCGATACTGAATTATGATCCCTCGCCTACGGTACTAACAGGTGGGATGTAAACCAAGGGTTTTTTTCGGTTTAAAACAAAAAACCTTAATTAGATATTTTAAAATCTCCGAAAATGGCGGATGAAGGAATTTTCTATGTGAAGGGCCACCAAAAGTACCAGCTCCGCTCAGCCCCCGTAGAAACTTCAAAATATCAAATTCATTTACATTTTGAAAGCTGTAGTAAACATTGGAAATGCTATTAACCCCTAAAAAAAAAATACCCTGTTATAAACGAAATTGTAAAGAACACCGAGGAAGAAAAATATTCGCCCCTGAGATAGAAGCAAGAACAACACCCTCCCTCCCTCTTTTCCAACCCCGGAGAACTACAAGTCAAAACATTCCTCTCTTAACCTTCTTGTACTTGGGTT